>OY735221.1:33219372-33301872 GCA_963457665.1 Thysanoteuthis rhombus
CTAGGGACTTGAAATCTAAAAAACAACTAAAACCAGCCAGACGACAACGTCACAAAATCGGTAAGAAAGGCAACGAGAATAGAATAATATCGAGGAAACTTGCTGTCACTTGATATCCATCGAAAAATCACCGGATAAGACTGGGGAGAATTTCATCATATGCTAGTAACAGGAACAGTTACAACATACATAAAATTATAAGAAAATGTAATATTAAACAAAATATAAAACTATAAAGTTTTGTATCATAATCATCATAAAATAAATTATCATTATTTTAAAAATGATAAGTGAATTGTAATAATGATTATCAACTGGTTCATCTACCCATCTATCCCCCCTTTCTCTCTCTCTCTCTCTCTCTCTCTCTCTCTCTCTCTCTCTATATATATATATATATATATATATATATATATATATATATATATATATATATATATATGTATATATATATATATATATATATATATATATATATATATATATATATATGTATATATGTATAAGTGTGTGTGTGTATATGTGTATAAAAATCACCTATTTTTCAGGCATTCGGGAGATTCGACATAATCTTTCAACCCCAATTACTAACCATTTGATCTAGGGGAATAACTGTGTGTGTGTGTGTGTGAGAGAGAGAGAGAGAGAGAGAGAGAGAGAGATAGGAGGGAGAAAGAGAGAGGGGGTATATAGATTTTGAAGGTCTATAAGGATGATAAACGAACTTCTTGAAATGTATCGGATAGATTTTGTACTCGCTGTCTCTATATAAACAAGTACAATGTAAATGTTAAAAAACCTAAACAAGCATATTTATTTATGCAATTTGTAATTCATAAATCATCTATCTAGACTTTCATAAATATTTCACAAACATTTACATATATTTCAATCTATAAGATCATATAATCCGGCTATATTTATGTGTGTGCACCTAATCATATACACACACACACACACACACACACACGCGCGCGCATATATATATATATATATATATATATATATATATATATATATATATATATATATGCATCTAACCCTGTTGTTTACGCATGCCACTGTATCTTTCCATCTCCTGGAACCTTTTCCTCTATTACACAGACATACACACGTAGTAACATACTAACAAACACACACTGTTTTATATATAAAAGAAATGCTTTTTTCATTATTAGTCCGTGAATTTATTTATTTACCTACGTATGTATAGAATATGATGTTCTATAAGGTTATCAGAGCATGCGCGTGACTCTTTCACAAGGTCATTTCGTAGTGTCATGATAGCTCCATTCCTGACGTAATGACGCAGTAATATCATGTTCTTGTGCAAAATAATAACTTTAAAAGTATTTATCAAAGCTTTCATTAATTGATAACCCATTCAGTGGAGATAGTTTTGTGAAGCCAAGAGTAGATTTCTATCGTAAAAATTCGTTGAAATATACAAGTGATATGAAATTAGTTGTTCATGTCACCTGTGATATCATAAGGAGGATTTATTAAATGAATCAAAACATTCATTCCCTTCATTGATTACAGCTATAGTGAGATAGAAAATACTAAATTGGCATTTGAATAGGTGTAATGAATTTAATTGTTGGAAAAGTTCAATATCTATCCGAGTTGTTAGGAAAATCTATGCAAAATATGTTCTTCAAAAGTTTATGCCATAATGTTTTTTGAAAAAATGGCAATCTCAGCAGGTACGAGAACTGAATTTTGGTTCCTTCCACCCCTGGCTGCCTTGGCGCAAGAAGATCATCCGAGAGCTATGAATAAATTCCTTGCTATCTTTTGTTCGTATGTGTCTGGGTTACCACATATATGTACAAACATCAGATAGCATAAAAGACACCCCTACTCTGCGAATGTATTATCAGCAGCAGCCACCAGCAGACGCATGAGCTCATGAACACACAAAAAAATGGTCACAGCTACCCTTGGGCGTGGCGGTGTAGATCAAGAGAATATGCCGTGCGTAAAACATCAGGACAGTATTCAAAAGCTGTCCCGCGATGTCCTGGGCTACACAGATACCCCACTTGAATAAAATCCCCGCACGAAGAAAACATGACTAAGAACTGCGGGATATATTAATCCATGCAGTTGTAGCATGGAGTACATGGGTGAGAGCAGCAGCCACCTAAAAATGAGACGTGTAACACAGAAGAGCGTTAACTTGTGGAGACACTTCAAAATCTGGCATGACTGACCATGTGTGAAAGGAGAACAATTTGCATCGACCTCTACGGAATGAGATCAAAATAATTGACAGTGAGGAACAGCTACGAATAAAATGGCTGAAGAAAATCAACCTACATACTATGTTCAGATAATTCGATCAGCAGTCCAAGTATCAACATTAATAGCTTGTAGAAACCATTGACCAGGATATAATGAGTGGCATTCTTTTAGTGTGGCGAAACTCAAAGTGGGGGAGGCATTGGCACAAGGCCAGTGCATTTATCAACTAGAGACAATACCAGAAATAAGGAGACGCAAGAACCGGCCTGTCAGCCGTGGGGAGTGCATGCGTTCCAAGTACCAAATCTGACATTCTGGAACAGAACAGACACCAAATGTAGCATTGAGCATATACAACTGAAACGTGGAAAAGTGAACAATAAAGACAAGGAAAGTAATCCGTCTAAACCTCTTACAATGAGGGCTATGATTTGTATGAATGTTAATAGTTTTACTATGCATTTGAAATGAGGGAAAAGAGTTACGAATTCATTCAAAATTTACTGACAGAGGAGGTATATTACAGGAAAATGTAAATACATTATTTTACTATAAAAATTAATTGTTAATGATTTTATCATGAGAATGCATTTCTAATGAATTTACTTTAGAAATTCATTGCTTGTGATTTTACTATAAAAATTGATTGCGAATGATTTTACTATAAAAGTTCATTGCTGATAATTTTGCTATAAAAGTTCATTGCTAATAGTTTTACTATGAGAAATCATTGCTGATGATTTTGCTATAAAAGTTTATTGTCAATGAAAAATCATGAGGAAGTACAATTAGTATGTAAGCGAATATGTCAAATATGTATCCTAATTTAAAACAAAATCTCTTAATACGAAGGTTTTGCTGGGAACTTGTGCCAAATATCAACTTCAGGGTGGCAGGAAAAAATCCCCCAGGAAAATATCTACTCCTCTGGAAAGAAATTTTCCAATGGAAAAATAAACGACGTTAAGGGTGGATACTAGTGATTCCCAAACTTTTTATGACCACCGCCCAACGAAATTACTCCCTCTTTCACATAAAATATGATTCAACTGAATATAAATGAAAGGAACATAGACTAAATACTCGGAATTCGCTAAAATTCTTTCAGGATATTTATACCATATAGCTTTCTTAAGAGAAACGAGGGAAAAATAGGTCTGGCTAGTCAAACAATAGAAAAGTCACGTGTTTTGGCAGTATATTGTATTAAGGGTGATCAATTAGAAACATTGGAAATCAACGAATAAATAACCCAATTCACCTTTTTTGGGGCTGTGATCACTAGAAAAGTCTGGAATCAAGCGTGAATGCTGCCAAACACAGACTAATTTCCCGAATTTAGCATGAATTTACATTGCGAATTGAACTCCTCTTTAAAAATCTATCGAGGATGGGGTAAAAAATGTTTTCTCTAGACATGTTAAGGAGTAAATGTTTAAATTACCAGTCTTCTATCTCCATTAGTGCGGCCTGTATTCCCGATACATACATAACAGAAATATGTTGACAGCTTTGATGGCAATTTTCTCTTTATCATGTGTACCAAAGGGACCCCGCAGCATATTTTTAGCAAGTGAATCCGGAGCAGGTTCTTAGCAAAGGACCCCAGAGCATGTTTTTAGCAAATTAGTTTTTGAAAATTCCAGAAAAGCATTCAAGGTTTTTTGTAACTGGTTTGATTTACAATGTAGGTATTATGCTGATTTAGTCCGTTATTGTGTGTCCAGCTGCATTCACGTATGCCTGAAATGTTAATCATACTTGAATAAATCAAATATCTAACCGTTCCTCTCTTTCCTTAAATCAAAGATAACTTGTGCTATAGTCACCGAAATTTCTGCATGTACGGATGGTGCTAAAGAGCGTGTTTTTTGCAAATTAGTTTTTGAAATCCCCCAAAAAGAAGTATGGGTCTGCGGTCGCACCTACGTCGATAATAATGAACTCATTTGCATGTATCCATCAACATAACACTAAAAGTCTGATTAGGTTCATTTGTTTGTAAATTCAAAATACCCCAAATAATGCATTGAAGCCAAATGTATCAAATTAAGACATTGATAGAAAAAAGATTCGATCTCTTATTGGGGCTAAAGGTACTATTCAACATTCCAGGGGAACTGACTGAAAAACCCACCCGTAAGGCAGGTTTTTAGTTAGTATTTAAGAAAGTAAAAATCCTCATTAAATTTAAGGAAGTAAACTGTATATCTATTAGGTAACGTCAAGTTATATCTTTAACATTCCTCTTGATGAGATTTGAAATCACAACCATTTGTTAGGGAGGTGGCTCTCCTAGCAACTGAGTTTAACGGACACGTTATATGAACCTATGAATTTATTTATCATATTAATTATCTTTAGTCGTAACTGAATAAAGAGTGGAGTTTGCTACTGCCAAGCTTGTTTAACGCGTTTTTTTGTTCAAAATGATATCATTTTAAAGGATGCCAATCAGTCACTGATTGTTCTGGTTATTTGGAAGTGGTATAAGCAAATATAATGTACTAGCTTAAGACTGATCTATATGCATGTATATATATGTATATAGAAAGGAAAGTTATGTTTCAGTCTAGCATTATCGTTGCATCTTAAATAAGAAGCACCCTTTAACACTCTCTAAAATCCCTAGGATAATTTCTTTAAACTTTTTACTTTAAAACTTTTCTCTGGGTCCTAGGTTGAGTATGCAAATAAAATGTATGTCAAATTTGATCGATTTCTAGCCAATGTTTTAAAGAAAGGACAGAGACATAAACAGAGCCAGTTGTTTTATTTTAACATATAATAAAGTGTATACATATATGTATGCATATCGAACAGAAAGTCAGAATTTGGATTCTTATTACAGATACATATATATAGAATCACCCCTAAACCCTTATCTAAAAAAATCAATCGGTCCAAATTCATAGTACAGATCCACTAATTATGCATACCAAATTAGGCTGAGTATTTGTTTATCCCATTTTTAGGGGACCAGACGGACAAACGTTTTCAGTTGTTTTATATTAATAGATTTCATAGGTTACGGATAAGTACTATTATTTTTTTCAAAGATTACTTCCTTAGGGTGATATCTTCCTCAGGGACATTCCATTAGTTTAACTTCGATGGTATACCCAGAAGATGGGATTCTAGTCAGTTAGTCCATATAGTGATTACAAATGTAACATATCTAAATAGTATGCACATATGACGTGTGAATAAAGAGAGTAGTTTCCAATGCACGACATACAGATTGTGTGCCGAAACTTGCTATAACAAAAGCTTGTAGAAAAAAAATGATACTCGGATACTGATTTGTATTCTGCTGTCAGAAATATTCAATTTGCTGGAGTAAAACAATAATGAAAGACGAGATGGATGATACTGAAGTAGTGGAAGAGCTGGTGGTCGGCGATGGGAAACCTAAAACAAAAAATCTGCCTACCAATTACGGGTTCTAGCACAAGCGCCTTCAAAATACATGGTCATTGCTATGTCTCTCTATACGTGAACAGCTAGTATCGCACACACGCACAAACACAAATACATACGTACACACACATACATAGTTCATGATATATATTTTTGATTAAGGAAAACACAAACGTAAAACAGTTTTTATCCGATGTAGATGTTAAATCACAGTCCCCAATATTTAACACAGTTGATATATAAAAATAAGGGTCACAACGACTTATGTCCTTGTAACTCTTATATATATATATATATATATATATATATATATATATATATATATATATATATATATATATATATAGTGTGTGTGCGTGCGTGTGTGTGTGTGTGTGTGTGTGCATAAAATATATATGCGTGTGTGTATATATTAGAGTGAACTGACAATCTAGAAAATCTTGTTGCTTACAAATGAGATTTCGTAATTTATTTGACGTTTCGTTTGTTCATCCTGGCTTCATCACAAAAAGTGATGCAAATTGTCTGTTATACAGGGTCCATGTTATTCTCTCTAATATTGTCAGATGAATTATGATAAACTGATGGTACATATGTAGATAAAGTTTATATATGTAATGATAGTATATATATATGCATATAAGATATATATATATATATATATATATATATATATATATATATATATATATTCAAGAAAAGAAAAAATCCCACCGACTATCAACAAAAGAGATTAAAAACAACTCACTTTGTTTTCACCCGCCACATATATGTCAACATCTGTCCAGTAAATGCTACACACCACCTCACCATTTAAAAAAGAGCAAAAATAAAGCCCACAACCAATTTTGTTTTCACTGAAAACTGACCATCTTCATCATAGTCCTTCCTCTCACTGCACTTCTTATCTAAAACAAACCCTTTGGCCTTCCACCAATCGACCCTCCTTATTTCAAACCTGACTTGACTCTCACCTATACCATTCATACTAAACAACCCACAACATACAAATATCCCCATTTCTTCCCTCAATCTCAGAGAGTCTTCTCTGTACCGCAACAAGTTTCTCTGAAAAAGATGGCGGGCAACCATCAAAATGCATCGAAACATGCCCTCGTCATAATAAAGATTTTCGAGGTGTAAAACCAGCTTTTGTCTTGAATGTTTTGTCTTCACCTTCCAGTTGTCATTTTCATCAACATTCTGTCGGATCACCTCACATATCACACACACACACACACACATATATACAGAGAGAGAGAGAGAGAGAAAGAGAGAGAGAGAGAGAGATTGAGAGAGATATACACACACACACACATATATATACACACCCACACACATATATATATTTGTGTGTTTGGCTCTTTATTTAACTATTGTGGAGAGATATTAAACAAACACATCAAAGCTTTCAAAAACGGTATGAATAAATTAATGGTGATGTAACAAATTTAGGCAGTAGGAATTATGAGACAATAACCAGGTCTGTTTTTGTGCAAACTGTTCTTGACCCCGGTATGCTTAGCCAAAATTTTCAGCTTTTCTTATTGTCACCCACTGACTTTAAAGCTACTCTACCACTCTAGAGATTAGCTCGTAGCATTTCCGGCTCGAAAAAGTTAAATATTTCAGGCAGTAAAGAGAAAATAGATAACCATTGAATTTACCTTTTTTTACTCAAAATTAGTTTTGATAAATTCAGGGATTAAATCAGCACGTAATGCATTTGATATCAAAATGGAAGAGATTGATGTACTTGAGGATTTGAGAGAAATGTTACTAATAAAATAAGACTATTATATGTATAATTTCGATATATAAACAATAGTAAAAAGGAATTTGCATTAGTCAAGAATTAATGAAAGCAATCCTGACAGTTTAAGGATATGAAATCTAAATACATTATCAATGCTTTTATTATAGAATGCACTGAAAATAATTCAACTAATATCTCCTTTTAGAAGAATCTTATGAAAGTTTCCCCCCCCCCCCCATAAAATGCAGTTTAAATGAAGATAAAGTGATAGTAAGGGATCAGGAATTGAACAAAGGAGTGACAGAGAGTATAGGACTATCATATTTATGGTGTATATAGATTGCTAACTTTTTTACTATAAACGTGCAATGAAAATCAGAAAGAAAGAGGTTACCAGTGGTCAAGAATTGAGACAAACATTACAGACACAATAAGGCCATTGAATATAGAATGTATATGCAAGTATTGTTAATAATTCTGCTATGATAGTGACTTGAAAAACAGAAAGAGAGGGATTGTCAGTGGTTTCTAATTCTTGAAAGCTGATAGAATAGGCCTGTTTAATTATAAATGTAAATGAATTGTTGATACTTTTAGTGAGGAAATACATTGCAAATAATTTTACTCTAGAAATACTTTAGAAATCAGGAAAGGCGGGATTGTCAATGGTCCGGAAATAATGGAATCGTCACTAATAGAATAGAGCTATGATACTTAAATGCATTAAAAATGACTTCACTGTAGAAATGCATTGCAAATGATTTCACTTTAGCAATGCCTTGCAAATGATTTCACTGTAGAAATGCATTGCAAATAATTTCACTATAGAAATACTTTATAAATGATTACACTATTAAAATGCTTTGTAAATGATTTTACTACAAAAATGCATTGTAAGTCCGGGAGAAAATTGTTGGTAGTAAGAAATGATTGAAAGTAGCATTTGCAGTCTAGGGCTGTGATATGTATAAGTGAATATATTGCTAATGATTCCATTATTGAAAGGCATTGCAGATGATATTACAATAGAAATGCTTGGCAAAGGAAGACAAAATGGTTGGTCAGTATTCAGTAACCAGGGCAATCCTTATATATGATTAAAGAGAACTATGGAATGATGATCGTCATCATATACCGTATTTATCGCAAATTCGGCCAAATTTCGGGATTCGTGCCCAACCAGATTATGAAATGAAGAATATAGATTATAGAAATCAGCATTTTGTTAGGATATTCTGGTTAGAGACTATTCTATCTCTAATGTTTTGAAGGTCAAGTTTGGAAACATCTCGAATCCAGTAAAGAATTGAGCGTCTGTTGATATCGAAAGTACCGGACAAGTTAACACGTAGCTGACAAGAATCCAACCAGAAATCCCAGAGATCCATAAATCCAGATAGGTTTGTGGGATGAAAATATGAAAATCCTCTCATGCACAGCTTCTTGAAATGGTGAGCAATTCAGTCGAGACTGACTGGAATTGTTTTTTGCTTGAATAAAACTAGAGAGTTAAAAGAAGAGTGAATTAAGCATGGATATTTAATTTACTCAGGTATTTATATTTTTCTATGCTTAAATACATCATTGCCATTGAAGTGGTTAATAAGCTCCTATCGCTTTTTAATTGCGATGGGACTGGAAATTTGATTTTTTTTTCACCCTACCGCCACCTTTTCTAATTTTTTAAGTAGCTGGACATTTCACTAGAGGATGCAACTGATAAGAGGCAATCAAATAGAAAGCAGGGCTTTGTGACGACCTGTCGGTTCAGAAGCCACATCAATACATTTGATAAGAGGGACCTCATCCACGGCTTGATCGCAATTAGCCACCTCTATTCAAAACTGTTGAAAATAATCGAAAATAATTAGTGATGAATATCTGCTTTCAAAAAGTGCTATCGTATATTTACCACAACTGTCATATTTTTTCTGTTTCTTTTCTCAAACTCACATCAGAGGCGCAGCATTGTTAGAGTTTCTCTGCTATGAATTTAAGAGAAAATCTCAATGATCAACTAGTCGTCGCGGCCCTTAAACAGTGCACTTGTGTTCTCTAAGTTTACATATTTTTTCTGTTACTTTCACAGAGCCTGTCAATTTCATATTTATTCATTCGTGTTCTATGATCAAGATAAAACCAAAATTAAGTGTAAAAGAAGGAAAGTCCCTTGATCATCAATAAAACAAATTATGATAGCAAAACTCGTGACTATGCACAGTTATTTATTGTCGTCAAATAAATTTTTATTCAACTTCTCCATGAAGTTGTTTTTAATCCTCCTGGGCTAATTTGATTCAGTAGTGAAGATCTACTAGACTACCACTCTAACTTTTACCCTATCTGACTCTGCACATGAGACATCTACTATTCTCCTGTGTCTTGTCAATCTTAGCCTAAATATATTTAGCTCTAATACTCTTGTTCTGCTAGTTTCTCTCTGCAAGTCTTTTCTGCGTGACCATTCCCACGCGTTGTATTACATCGACGTAATCTTGGTTAAATATATTTGAATATTTGTTACTTGGTCTCAAAAAGTAACAATAAAACGTCTGGTTACTGGAGCCGTAACTTCAGTTCACTGAGTACCGCTCTCGAACCCAAACCCTCGCTTCTTTACTCAATGACCCCGACCTATGCTTCCAGAACGAGGCTCAATATACGACTCAAAGGCGAGATCTAAGCCCAAGGCGATGCTTATCGTTCAAAGCTCATCTTTCATTTAGACTCTATCATTGACTTTGCGTATGACCCGGGAAATAAGCACAATGACAAAATTTGAAAAAGAGTGCGAGGATTGGTCAAATGATATAATGTCAATTCATCTGTGATTCCTTTGGTTTATCTTTTGAAATTTCCTAGGAATTGTTTTTTTTTCCACGTTTTTGGGCTTCTCGTTTAGGGGCCTTTTGATCCAACATTTGATTTTTTGTCAGTTCTACCAGAACTTTGGGCAGCCATGATTAATTTTCCATAGATCAGCCCAATGTTACCCTCAAATCCTTTGAGAGTCAAGTTAAAAAAACAATCTTCAATCCTGACGTTGCATCTTCGTCCCCCTTTCCTTTCAGCGTAAAGTCTGTACGTTTTGGGCATTTTTTTTAGATTAATTAGATCAAGGCATGTGTTCTCTTTACGTGAATTAATAAAGTTGGTAATCTTTGCTTCGAGGTACATAAATCTATGGTTATTCTTAATCAGTATAGAGGACCTCCAGAAGTCATACGTAGGTTCAGAAAGTACATTTTTTTTATTAAAAAATATAATTAAACAACTTAGTAATTAGAAATTAACGCAACAATGAAATTAAACACGTCAACTTATGCACCATGGAATCGTCAAGGTAAAATTGAAACAGTGCATTCTATGTGCCCAAGTGGAGAGTTCTTGATACGCTATCTGATAAAGACATGTCTAATCTGATCATTGCATTAATTTCCGATTATCACGTTGTTTGATAATACTGAAAAATATACTTTTTGAACCAATCTATAACTTTTTGATTATCTCTATGCTGGTTTGAAAAAGCTTAACTAAAAAAAATGAAAAAAAAAAATGTTTGTCAATCGCCTCTTATCCAACATGACCAAGTGGTAGATTGCTTGCGTCCAGTAGTTGTTGTGGGTTCAATCCATGGCGGAGTGATTCTAATAATTTCTAAAATTGTAGTGTATGCTTTTCTGTTAAACATAGTGTTCAAACTAGGATTGAGGGCGTCTGGAGAAGGATGGGCTATGTCAGGTTATCTCATCCACCTGTAATGGGTGCCCCAGCGACACGGTACACAGGGCAGAAGGACCAAGAATCGAACTAATAATTGAAGACTGTTGACTAAATACACACACCGATCTTGGAAACAATTAAATCAAATGCTCAGCAATTTTTATATGTAAATAGATACGTAAATATGATTGGCTCTTGCCAAGGATGGCTGTGGGGGAACAGGCTTTTGCTGCTATTCTTGGACAAAGAAAGAAGTCCTGAAACAGTGGCTTTGTCCCATAGCAATCTCTCACCCACTCATTTCTCTGTCAACTATAATGGTATACATTTATCTTGGAGAAGAACACTGGCATGAATCCATTCCTCAACATGAAGTGATTTTGAACTGCCTCAGCTGAAATTTGAACTCGATTCTCCGATTTCATTTTCCGTTACCCCAGGTTGTGTTCCGTAAATTTATGCCCTATTGGGAAAATTATGAAAGATCTATCTATGCGTACCAATATCATGGATGAATAATTTGTTGGTAGATACTTGCTAAAGGATTTCGGGTGTTTCGACATCGGGTAAGAGTTAAAAATCTAGTCATGTTCTCTATTATAAGTGTAGTGAGGTCGATCCTCATATGTGCCCTATACTTATGACCTTGAATCAAACCAAGCTGCACTTAGCGAATCATTATTAGGATCCAAATACATTATATATGCAACGTCCCTATTTTTGAAATTCGTGCCTTGACTTCATTTTATCCTCTGCGCACCCCTGTAACCAATACCGGTGTGCAATCTCGAGGCACAAGATTGACCGTATTACAAGGCTAAAGGGATCCAACTGGCCTGCTCTTTACCTATAGCAGCGAAGAGAATTGGATTCATGCAATTCTCAAGGGCATTTCTGCAAGGTTGAATCAAACTACCCCAGACTGGGTTTGAACTTGGTTCATTGATTCCACTTATCATGCTGCTAAATGATGAAAAGGAACGCTAATAAATTCGAGAAAAGTTGTTAATGAAAAATAATAAGGAAAATGCTTCATCTTAAAAAACTATAGATAAATAATTCTCTTACTACGTTGCAAATCAAAGATTGCATGGATTTTCGAGTTGTTTGTCGTATTAGTTGAAGACAAAGTGTTTTCATGAGGAGCAGCAGTCATAGAATTTTAAAAAGATGGAAAAAAGGATTTCTAAATATCTATATAAATTTCAAAATCTCTTTGGACACTAAAAACTCTTCCTTTGTATTCTTGATCTTATTACAACAATACTTCGGTCGATCCATTCTACAGCCTTCGTCAGATGTTTAATTCACTAGAATATAAGTGCCCATATCCTATTTTTTCCGAAATGACATCGTCGAGAACATAAAAAAATGTCCGAAAATAAATTAAAATGTTATGATTCATCTCAAGATTGTAAAAAAATATTACTATGTAGATGTTTATTCATACGTGGAAATTACTCATCTTTCAAAGAGTTGATTAAAAACTGTTTTGAAAATAAAAAAAACAATTTGCACATTTTACGTTACTTTTTTTATTAACAGAATATGGACATTAGAAGATGCATTCTTTTTTGCGCATGCGCCCACGGTGACATAAATATCGTTGATAAGATTTTTAAAACGTAGAAGGCGAATGGGTTTTTGATACATTATTTGAGGGGATTATGTCCGTTCAAATTTAAGGAAAAATGTCTTATAACTGGTCTCAAAATCAAAGTAAGGTTGCTTAATTATTTTTTCAAAGAATTTAACACATTTTTCCGATATCTTTTTCAAAAGTATCAATGGCAAACGGCCATAAAGGAAGATTTTGCTGGGTGGGAAGGCGTTGGTTTACATGCAACGTAACACTGAATTAGTTGCATTCACTAACCCAACCAGGAAATACTATCCCTTTTAACACTGTATCTTATTCATACTGAATAACGATATCATGTCACAGGCATCATGATACCACGGTTTACCCAAGAAAGACAATGTTTTTTTTTATTCCCAAGATGTACTAATACGTTGATTGTGTTGAAATGGAGGAAATAAAAAAATTACATAAAACAATTAAAACCCAATTAAAATGTAAATTGATTACAGATAGTTATTGAAAACACCTGTCCTTAATTTTAATAATACATTGGAACTGTATGTTAACAGAGCTGGAGAATTACGTGGAGATTTTATATATCAAAAGATTGGAAGGGATTTTCTTCTTTAAGCCTTACGTATTAATGACCTGTCATATGCACATTACACACACACACACACACACGCATATATATATATATATATATATATATATATATATATATATATATATATATATATATATATATATATATATATATATATTGTTACGTCCATAAATGATTGCACTCCTACTACTTTTTGAAGAAAATTAATTTCCTTTTAAACCAAATATAGCAGAAACTTAAAGAAACCTGATACACTCAAAATTGATACCATTCGGGTATTTCTTATGAGTAAATTCTACAGCAAAAATGTACATATGTTGCTGTCCAAAAATGAGCATACCCCAACGAAAAAAGTTTATTCAAAATCCATAGTCTGGTCATAGATGACACAGGGTAGTATTCCATTCGATTGTGTGATTAGAAATGATAAATTCCAATTATGTTTGATTTAGAAAAAAATCGACTCCTATACAAAGCTGGAACACTCATTTATAGGCGGCCGGCACATAATACATAAATATATACATACATGCATCCATACATAAACCAGCCAGTCCTACATGAAAACTGAAGAAACATATGTTGATTCTTTGGGTGACAGTTTTGGTTGATGGTTTCAAACAGATATGCGAAAGTGTGGCAAGCAGAAAATAAGTCGGTATGATGAACTAGTTCAGAAAGTACTCGCCCCATGACGCCCATGATAGAGAAGTTTGGCAAATTTTGCCGGAAGGTCTATATCCAACGAGGGACTCTAATGATGATGAAGAATACCCGACATTTTCAAATATAGTATCACAATCATGTGGTATCATTGCGATTGGATTCTTTATTTCTTCAAATGGGATATGTTTGTGTTTGTGGTCTAAGCTCACAGAAAGAGAAATCAGATGTTATTTCCTGCACTTATTTCTTGGTGGGGTCAGACTTGCCACTGCTGCAGCCCGGTGTTATTGTTTTCAATGTAGACTCTGACTCGTTATCGTTCTGAAAAACCCACTGTCGATACCATATCATTCAGAGTGTAAGGTAGCACAACCTTATCTAATAATTCTTGACAATACGTTTATTCTCTTAAATTGCTGAATATCTCCAAGTTCGATCATTGCCTTAAATAGATAAAAGTGGTACTCTTCGCCTACCCTTTTTTTCAATGTATATCCAACTATTTGACCCAAACATGTTAATATTCTTCACTCCACATAACTTTAGACCACAATTCCAATCTCCAATCCTTATGTTCTCTCGTGAATTTGACTCGTCGACCTCATATTTATATAAATGTTTTTTGTTTTCTCGGGTCACAGTCTCGTGAGCCCACATTGCAATTGTTTTTTTCAGTGGTCACACCTATTTTCAAATTTATATACATACATATACACTCATATACATATATATATATATATATATATATATATATATATATATATATATATATATATATATATATATATATATATATATATATATATATATAGTCTTTTTCTCAATTCTTAAGATGTATCTGGGGTTTCCAAATAGCCCCGAATGGTGTTATTGACGTTTACTTCATGTAAGTAGCATTTTTCAAACATTCAATTTCAGAGGCTTTCGCTCTGAAAAACCACTTCAGCTTACGATGAACAGTTGGATAATCTCCACCCTAGTGTCTATTGATAAACTACGTTTTCCTGCAGCAAGGGCCATCATTCTAATGAAAAATCATTTCACCTTATAATTGACAAATGAAGTATGGAAATATATTTGAGGGGTAATCTTAAACTATGTAAAGATGACGTTTATGGCAAATTAGTTCAATGAGATGTATCAATAGATTTTATTCATATACTTCAAAACATACACGATTTTAAATGGTTTATAAAACGTGCTTTAATTTTCATACATAACATTGCGGTGAAGAAAAACATGATTTAAAAAAAAATTAAGGTATCCATGTTACTGAATTAAATGACACCACGCACTGTGCGAATTTCCCGAGCTTCGGGGTTGCACTTTGTACTTACATACATCCGCACATTTTGTTATATAAAACAACGAGCTCTATTTATCTCTTGAACAATGCGCAGTTCAAACAAATTCGGTATGCATATTCAATGATCCTAGGGCAATGTTTTAAAGCGAATAGTTTTGTGAAAAACATAAATTTTAAGAGGTTTTAAGGAGGTTCTATTAACAATGTAACTACAATACTATACTGGACCCTTATTTTCCGTTCAACAAACATACGTAAATTCTGTTATTACTTTTCATATCTTAATATTAGATTTATTATATGAAACACCAAGTTCTGTTTGTCAGCGTGTCCCCCTTAAACATTGGCATTGCTCAACCAGATTTGGCACGAATCTGGCATACATACCCAGTGTACCTAGGGGAATGTTCTAAAAAAAGCAGTTTTTAGGGGTTGAGGATGGGTTCTATTTACAATGCAACTTCAATGGAAAACTGAATCCTTACGTTCTGTTCAATTCTATACATATGCTTACTAATTGGAAACTGCCCGAGTATGTGTGTATGTTCATGTGTGTCTCAGTAACACTTTATGCCAATATATATATATATATATATATATATATATATATATATATATATATATATATATATATATATATATATAAATATATAAAAGCTGAAAACACGGCCACGCCGAGTAAAATATTTAAGGAGTAAAATAGGGGCTAAATGTTTGAGCCATATAGAATATTTTCCTTCACCCAGAGGCGTAGCTAGAGATTAGGCGGTCTGGGAGACTTGGCTTCTATGGGGGTAAATAAAGTACTATCCATGAAGATTATGGGGTTACTGTATGGGAGGGAGCAGATAACATTTTGAAATAGCTCCCACCCCTGTCTTCACGTTAGTCACTTTATTGGAGAGAAAGTTTTCATTCATATCTGACACCTTAATGGAAGGGAAACAAATCTCCATTCACTTTTGACACATTGAGTTAGGTGTAGTCCCTCATAACTAATGACCCCTTAAAGCGTGGAAAAAGGTACTCATCACTTTTGCCGCGTTAACAGCAGAAAAAAATGTCCCCTTTCATTTTTTTAATCCTTCAAGTTGAAAGAAAGAGCCCCCTGTTCATTTCAACCCTTTGCAGGGAGGGAAACATCTCCCATCACTTATGGTCCCTAAGAGGGGGTCATTTCCCTTCATTTTATGCCGTTCAAATAACTATACATAAACATATAAAATGAGAAAATATGAAAATTAAACGGAAAGAAAGGTTTCTCATTGGCAGTATGAGTGGGCCCACCCTTTATAACCCTTGAATTTTCATAAACAAATAGCTGAAATATTCGTCTCCACCGGGTAAAATCTTTAGGAAGAGAAAGAAAAAAACCTTCAGACATGAAAAAAGGTACTTCGCTTTTAACCCCTTTTTTGAGGGAAAAGCTTCACTCTACTACTGGGGGAACTCTCCTCTCACTTTTGACCCCTTGAGGCGGAGAAAGGTATCCCATTGCTTTGAACTCTCAAAAGGATGGGAAAATCTCTCTTCAGTTTTAGATTTTAAATTAGGAAAAATCGCCTTACATTTTTGACCTTTTGAAGGGGAGGAAAAATTCCTCAACTTTTTTGACTCTTCAAAGCTGTGAAAAGTCTCCTGACTATTAGAAAGAGGAAAAGGTCACCCCTCATATTTGATCCTTTGGAGAGGAAAAATCCCCGGTTACTATTTATCAATTAAAGGAAAGGACAGGGCCCCCTTAACTTTTAGACCCTTAAGGAGGGGTACTCCTACATACCGAACTCTTCAGGCTTTCAATCCTTTAAAAGGGGAGAAAATCATGTTCCTCATTGATCCCTAAGAATGGGAAGAAGTCTGCCTTCACCCCTTTTGACCCGTCATTGTTGAATCTTTAAACGGAAGAAAAGGTTTCACTCACTTTTGACCTATTGGAGCTGGAAAAAGTCTCCCTTAACTTGGACGCAAATTTGGCATTATAGCTATACAGTAAAGAGAGTATCCTCCCTCTAAAACCTTTAAAACGCGTTTTCCCTCAAAACCCCATTCAGTACGCATGCCAAATTTGATTAGACTGACCCTGATATATTTTAGAGCGTGACAGAGAAACAGTCGGAGTGACATCTCTCATCTACACACACACACACACACACACATATATATATATATATATATATATATATATATATATATATAATAAATGTGTCATCCACAGACAGCTGTTTTGTTGCATTGTGTGGCTATAGACTTTCCGAAATCCCCACCTCCCAGTAATAAGAGGTAGGATCGAAACATTCACTCCAGACCCAGAGGCAGTCATTTTTCCCCTGCCCTGCACAGACAATCAGTAGGACTGAATTGAGTGATATATCTACTTAAGCATAATTCCCCGTCTACCAAAGTGGTCCATTCCAAAGCTGGAAGAGCATTGCATATATATATATATATATATATATATATATATATATATATATATATATATATATATATATATATATATATATATATATATATATATATATATGTGTGTGTTAGACAGTAAGCCACCATTTTTTTTTTAAATTCTGGCGGGAGGTTACACTGAAATAGATCTTACTGTACTACAAGTGAATTTTTCTTGGGGGGTCAGTTAATTGTAAATTTATGTATATTGATATTGAAGTTGGAATTGAGGCGTAGATGAAAAAAAAAACTTAATTAATCGATATCACTATGATTATTATCATCATTCATCTTTTCGCTAGACCTCTTTATCATAAGCGTCTTTCTCACGTCATACTGTCTCACGTCATGACATCTTGATTTTTGATGGGTACGGTTCAGCATATGATCTTTTGCGAAGTTCAGCAGTTGTATGATATTCTTGCAACATGACCAGTCCATTGCCATTTGGGTTTTGTAAAGTATCCTACCTGACTCACATTTTTCTCTGATATACTTTGCTGTATTATGATCACTCCATGTAATGTTGAGCATGATTCTCTCATGTGCACCTTGCATTGATCTCATTTTGTGAGTAGATCTTTTTGGTTCCATGTTTCAGCTCCATAGGTGACTCTCGGGAAGATGCATCGGTTGTATTCCCTCCTTTTTGGACTAATGGGATTTTCTTGTCTTTTGAGAGTGGTATTTTTCTATTCCACTGATTTTTCTAGTTGATTTACTGAACAGGGATGGTCAATGGTTGAGACGCTCCTTCTGAAGCCAACCTGTTCCATTGGTTGGTTTTCATCGGCATTTTCATGATTTGTTTGATGATCACTTTGGTAAGAAAAAACATATTGGTGATTCCGGTTATTGAGGTTGTTATTTTGTTGTTAAGCTCGTTTATGTTCTCTTCTAGCTCGGTGAGAAATACATATCTGTTTTTCAACTCGTTCTTGAAGGATCAAAAACGCTTTTTTGAGTATTAAGTGGTTTCCCTGCGTTCTTTCTTGATGTTAATTTGAATTTTACATTTTATCAATCTGCGGTTGTTTTTTACATTGACTTGATTTAGGATCTGAATATATACGACGGTGTCGTTTTTGTCTGTTGAGATGTAGTCGATTTCGTTCTTGGTTTTTAATCGAATCTCTTCAAAGTCCATTTCCGATGGGGTTTCTTTTTGAAGAAGCTGTTCATGATCTGTTGCAAAATTACCAAGATCCTCACCTTTTCCGTTCTGAATTTTATATCTAAAATTGCTGATGCAATTTTTATGTCTTACCCGTGTGTAGAAGTCTTACATAATGGTGTTGAAATGTTTTTCTTTATCTTGAAGTATAGAGTAAAAGTCGATGCTGTCTATCTTTCCCTTACTGTGAAGTGAGAGCGTAGACTTGAATGATGTTCAGTTTGCCAATCTCTGACAGCAGTATGGTGATACAGTGCGATCAGAGATTGTTTTGTATCTTACAACGTTGTTTTTCGGTTCTTCATGAATTAGATGGCCAACTCTGCTTTGTTTTCCTTTTTGTCTTCTGTGGTCGTTGAGAAGATGTTTGCTCTTCACTTCGATTAATCCTTCTCTGGGTCTTCCTATTTTGTAAATACCGATAATGTCCCATTTGATATTTTTGTTTCATTCTCAAGATCGGTTAGGTGCATATCTGCAGATAAATAGATAGATAGAGAGAGAGAGAGAGAGTGTGTTGACGTTGTGTTTGCCAATGTATAGTATTGTTTTCTTGGCGAAGTTCCTTTGGTTGTATTTGCTCTTGAAGCATATCATCCCCACTCAAACCAAGTGATGTGGCTGGGCCTTTTGAATCAGCTGATCTAGTAAGAAAGGCCGGTATATTTCTAATCGTGAGAACCATTAGTAGTGTCAAGCTATACCCTACTCCGAGAGCAATGAGTATTACTCGAGAGAGTCCATTTCCATTCCAAATAGTACATAACAGGTTATACTAGGTTACCTGGTACCAGTAACAGGGATTGGTCCCTGATCTGACCACTTCACGTTTCCTAGCAGCATTATAAACTGTCACCAAAATTGGTTTATTCAGTTTTCAAGTCGGTCCGGCTGGCTGGGTGGTTGGCTGGTTGTCTGGCTGGCTATATATATGTATGACGTATGCTGGCATTTACTTTTTATTATGTCTTCAAAGAACTCATTGTTGTTTTTTGGAGTATTCCTGCCTTGAAAAGTGTTTCATCGGAGAGTTCAATTTGCATTATAAGTTTATGATAAATTGATCCCGGCTTGGTGCCAGTTTTCATGTTTATTTTTTTTTAAATCAGGGGAGAGAATCCTCTGAGCTCCGCTTAAATTGGAAATATTCTCACTATCATTAAACTTCACAGTAAATCTCACAAAATCTCACACCGTAAAAAATGATGCAACGATTCATCATCATCATCATCATCATCATCAACAGCCTTTTAGCGTTTGTCATTTGGGCAAAGACCTTCCCCAAGATTTGCCAAACCTCTCTATCATGGGTGTGGCGGAATTTTACTAGCTCGCCACACCATTTCAGTTTCTGTCAGGCACAATTTCGTGTATGATCTCCGGGGATCCACGTTGTGAGTTGTGATGTCAGGCAGTTTTCTGACATTCTCACAACATGACCAGTCCATTGCCTTTTGTGTTTTCTAATCGTCTCTATGATATGTCAGACTTGTCTATTTTTTGTGTACTGAGCTGCCATCTTTCATGCGAGGTTGAGCATGATTCTTTTCTGAGCAGGTTGCATGGTTCTCACTTTGAGGATCAATCATTTGGTTAGGTTCCATGTTTCAGCTGAATGAGTCACTATCGGGAGGATGCATTCAAATAATTCAGTAGAGTTAAAATCAAATCGTGTCTGCAGTAGTTAAAGGAAAAGGCCTTCGGTTATTAAACAATCAAAATGAAGCTATCACTTCTAAAAATCACATCATAGTTGCATATATATATATATATATATATATATATATATATATATATATATATATATATATATATATATGTATGTATGAATTTATATATATATGTATGTATATATATATATATATATATATATATATATATATATATATATATATATATATATATGCTAAGAGGAGTTTATTTCCATTGGCTGGTGAGGATACTAAACCATCTTTTTTTTAACTGATAGATTAATATTGGTTTAGAAAGATATGCCTGTGAGAAAAGAAAACTCATGTTTTATTTAATTCCATGAAATTCAAATTATTGATGAAGCGATCAGTTATATTTATCGGGAGGACACAGACACACTCGGAAATGTTCGCTGTATATTTTTCAAGTGCTTAAGAGAATAGAAAAATATAACACTTCATGTGCCGTCAAAGGTTTAATCATTTGGCAGTCTTAGAATGGCCAATGAATTGAATAAACATGAAAGGACCCACCACTAAATTCACTTCTTTTTTGGTCTCCATAATTTTTACACTGTCAAAATCCACCGGACTTAATTTTGTCGGTAATGTCTTTATTTTCTAGTGTGCAACTTCACTTCTTATGAAACTTCACTTTTCATACAACATCATACATATTGAACTGTTATTATTGTCTTTCTCGAAACTTCACTGTATGCCACGACATACATACGGAACTGGTGTTATTGTCCTTCTCGTATCTAACTTCATTTTGTTTTCAACGTTATACAAATGGATCCTTTTGTTTTTGTCTTTTTTTGTTCGTAAGTTCACTCTGTATGCAACGAAAAACATATGGAACTGTCATTATTGTCCTTTTTCGTATATACCTCCATTCTATATGCAACTTAATTTGTATAGTGCTGGTGTTATTATCCTTTTATTATGTATCTTTACTGTATGCCGAATCCATACATATGGAACTTTTGTCATTGTCTTTTTTCGTAAGTAAATTTAACCGGTTCGCAACGTCGTAGAGCATTTCGTAATTGTTCTTTCACGTATGTGATATCATTTTGTACGTGACGTAATACTAATGGATATTTTCTGTTGTACTCTTTTGCATGTGATTTCACTCTGTCAGCAACGCAATGCATATGGAACTGTTGTTTTTGACTTCTGTTACGTATCTTCACTTTGAGTACAAAACTATGCAATGTCTTCTTTCGTATGAAACTTTACTGTATGCAACGTCATACATAAAGAAGTGATTCATTGTGTGATTTTTTGTATGTAACTTCACTATGTACGCTGCATCATACATATGGAACTGCTCTTATTTTCCTCTCATTACGTATCTACACAGTATGCCAAATCCGTACCCATGGATATTTTGTTATTATATTTTTCCACATGTAATTTTATTCTGTATGCAAACATTATGGATATGGAAGTCCTTGTTATTGCTCCTCCTCGTATGTAACTTCATTTTGCATGAAACTTCATATTATTTGATATTTTTATTATCTTTTTTGTATCCAACTTCACTTAGTATGTAATGTGATACATATGGAACTGTTGTTATTGCCTTATTTTTCATGTACCTTCAAACCCTTTGCAACGTCATATGCTTCGGGGTGTTTTCATGGCCCTCTTTTTATGTTACTTCACTGTATGCCAAATCCATACACATAAAACTTTCATTATTGTATTTTCTCGAATGTAGGTATTCAAAGTCATGCATATGAAACTCTTTGTTATTGTTATACTTCGTATGTAACTTCATACAAATGGATCTTTTATATTGTCTCTGTTTGTGAGTAACTTCACTCAATATACATACACAAGGGGCTTTTGTTATTAACTTTTTTATATGAAACTCCACTCTGTATGCAACATCATACATATTGAATTGGTACTATTGACCTCTTATTATGTAACTTGACTGTATAACTAATCTATACATATGGAACTTTTGTTATAGTCTTTTTTTGTATTTAACGTTATACAAATGGATCTCAGTGTTATTGTTCTTTGTTGTCTGTTACTTCATTTTGTATGCAACGTCAATAATATTTTTGTTATTGTCTTCTTCTTTCAACTTCACTCCGTATGCATCGAGATACATATGGATCTGTTATTATTGTCATCTCTCGTATGAAACCTTTTAGTAAATAACTTCACTTTGTTTCTTTTTTAAAGAAATATGTTCATAGAAATTCAAATGTATCATTGTTTTACAGGTAATAAATAGCGAAGTTTGTATCAGATTGTTCGTGAAGTTATAATATTTTAAGCGGAAAATAAATCCCGTCCAATTGTAACAAATATTTGATTCATATATGAATATTTAATTACAATGCGTGAAAAATGTGTGTTTTTTAAGTGTGTGTGTGTGTATGTGTGTGTGTGTGCGTGTGTGTGTGTGTGTGTGTGTGTACGTGTACATCTCGATCACTCAAAAACTGGCCATTATACGAAGTTGATATTGGCCAAACATATTAGCCAACATACAAGGCAGAACGGTGTTGAGTTTGAAGTTTTGGGGAACATCAGTTCACGAGGGATAAAAAAAAAAAACAGCTTAGTGTCTCAATAGAAACTGTCATCGGACCAAAATCTTTTTGCAGCATACCGTGTTGGGATGATTAATTGAAAATTTTGAAAAAGCAGGGGTCAATGAATAAGTTACTTTTCTAGCCTTTTTCGAATAGTGATCATCTAAAAAGCCAGAATTAAAAAAAAAAAAAAAAAAAATTGAGTATCATTTTAGCATGAACCAATGCAAATTTACCCCCACCTCTGGAAAAAAACTTTTGGGGGGGGGGGAGATTTTTATAAAAAGTTCTATTCAGATAGAATAATGGATAATTGTTTAAATTTTCAGCCTTATAGCTACATTGGTGCAGTTTGTATGTCTAATACATTCATTGCTAGTAAGACCAGCTTAAGCACTGGAGGAAATTTATGTTGACGATTTCGGAAATTTATGTTGACGGTTTCTCATAATAGATTATAGGTTCATCTTCATAGTTGAAACAAATTATCTCCCTTGAATTTTGCTTCTTAAAATCATCTAAATTCAGGAATAAGATATTCAAATTGACGGATGCCAAACTGATGTTGTTTCGTACGGCGGACAGAAATGTATTTTTTTAATTCAATTATGAGAGGTAGCTCTAGACTCTGTGAAGTCTAATACCTTCCAAACATGCACCTTTGGAACAGGTATTGCTTTAGTGATCACAAAATTCTTCCATGCAGCTAATCTTTCCAGCTTTTTTGGAGAAAATTTAGGATTTCAGACGGGGAGAATACTGATAACACTCACTTGCTCTCCTCCCTACTTTTCAGGTTTCAATCCTAAGTCTGCGTTTGAGACATCTGATTAAATTGAAACCTTAACGTGCTAAGCAGGTTGAATTAGAAGGATGTGGTAAAATATTTCAATCTAACGACTTTTTTCCTAAATTCAGTTTAATGAAGGTTTTATTTTCTCTTGTCCAAGGCTCGAGATTTTCAACATCAATTGTTTTTCTTCTTGGGTTCAAGTTGTTGCCAATAAAGATCATTTGTGATTGTCTTGTCTTATTTTGAGAGATCGTAATAGACGAAACCTATCATATTCCTCCGACTTTTTACCAAAAACACATAAGGATGGTCAGCACACCAGACAGTGTAGTGCCGCGTTTGGTGTTGTTCTTAAGAAATCTAATAGAAATGAATAAACTACAGATTATAAAATTTTATCAAAAATCATAGATCCGAATTTAGATATCAGATATTTAATTTGGCAGTAGATATAAATTTTGATACGGAATATCTAAATTGGTAACACTAAAAGAAGTAAGGTAAATATTTTTGTACGACGGACAGAAAGTTATTTATAACAATTATGGCTGGCTATCCCACACAGAGAGTCTGGCCACTTCACACAAATACTTTCGGAACGGGCATTGCCACAGATCCACGCTGCAATATGAAATTGAAATTTTCCCCTTCCTATGTGATCGCTTGTTGCAAATAACTAAATGCTCCCATCGAGGATGATTTTTTTTTTCGTTCATATAATGTTATACAAGACTTATGATAGGCACAAGGATCCAAGTATTGGGTATCCGGCAAGAAACGAACTTTTGGATAATGATCTGCGATGCCAGCTTCCGATTCTTTATGCTGGAACAAGCTCTCTTGTTTCAATGTATACTGTTTTGGACTCACAACCTTCAGTCGTCTGCTCAAAATGTTTAGAAGTTGGAAGATCTAGGTGCGTGAGGCGGAAGTGAAATAGTTAAATGCCCTCTTTAGCAATGTATTCGTAAGAAAGAAAACGAAACATTATGAAAGAAACTTAATTGAAGAAGAAAAGAAAGATAAGAAAGTGAAAGTACAAAAGTGAAACTGATACCAACAGAGACAAATGTAAAAATACGTATGCACACAGGTTTAAGGGTCATTCAAATTTAATCCAAACAGGTTGAGCAACGGTCGGTTATCTTCTGTTGTAGCGGCAGTAAAGAAAGAAACAATACAGCTCGCTGTTCTGTTGTTGAGAAGCCACACTTTGTTCGGACGTAGAATGGAGAGAAAAAGAAATATCTGCTCAAGTACAAAGTCTCCTTATTTCAAATCATCAGACCTCTTCAGACCACTCGAAAAGATAAAGGTGAAGAACCGGAGCACTAAATGCCAAGGAAAATGCTATTTTTACTTCATATGTATGTTCCTCCAAAAAATCCACATCGGCATGTGGTGACAAGTACCTTGTGATGCAATTTCCCGACGCGTCGTGTCTTCCTTTAATCAAGTCCTTACACTGTTTATGAGAAACATATCCTGTGATCACTGTTGCCATGAACCTTTTTGGTCACGCCATGTTGCTGGATATATTACACTAATTTACCCTTGCCAGCAGAATATGACAGAATCATTTGAGTAACTTTGTAATTTCAATTACGTAAAAGCTTAGAAAAGAAAGAAGTGTGAAGCTAATTCAATTGAGAAATTGTCACAGAATTCAAATATTTTTGTGCGCAATCATCTTTATCTCAAAGAATAATGAAATAATAATATAGTAACTCTTGCTTAACAATATGAAAGCTATTTCCCTTTGGGAAAATATAGACAAAATATTTTCCGTGCTTTTACGCCAAAAGTGTTGATTTAAAATACACGGAAAGTTTCCAAGGATTTGTAGACGACTGTCCTTTTTTTTTTATTTTAAAGATCTTAATAACTCATTTTTACGTTTTCAAAGTCAAATGAAATTTCCCCCAATTGATATGATGCCCTTCTACCTCACCATTCAAAGGAGAACATCTTGTCCAATATCCTACCATTGCTCATTCATCCTATAAAATATTTGACAACACTATAAAAATGAAATTCTAACCCTTTAGGCACAGTGGAAGTACCCAGCCTATGTATTCAGCCCATGATGACATTGCTTCTTATATGTCATTCAGAGTACTATCCAGTGCTTCAACTGTACATTTGTGTGTCCTTTCATATTCATGCAACACAAACAATAGACGTACTTTTGTAATACCTTTGGGTGGCAGAAGTTCTGAATATGTTGTACCTATTTGATATCAAAATTCGATATAGGTGTATTGAGCCATTATACACAGTGCATTAAGTTGTTGGGTTCGTCACTCGTCCTGATATTTCCAGCTCTGTGGTTGTCAATGGCTGAATCAAAATCATGCAGGTGATCTCAGGTCCCACATATGCTGTGCCATACGTGGAACACGAAATTGTACGAAATCACCTACACGTAAACACTAAATTATCCTAGTTCAAAATTATATATATACTATTGAATACGTGTTAGTAATGTAGTAGGAGGATAACATCAGCTTTGGTATCGATTGTTCACTGTGCGTGTGTGTCGGCACATAGCCTTTGCAACCAGTGCACAAGGGAAATCAATCTGCGCACAAAATGTTACTTAACTAAAACAATGCAGAAATGAATAATATACTTATACTTATAGTTATAGATGTAATGACAATATATAATTATACTTATTGTATTGTTTTCTTAGCAAACTGTTTCTGGTAATTATTATTTTTTTGTTTAAAAAAATAACTCGTCTGTATGCATTGTATGACGTAAAAATGAGAAATATTGGTGTTTCTACACAAAGCAGTTCAAACTGGTGCATTAGATTCTAACCTAGCAGGTCTGGTTGGTCACTCAATAGAAACTGTCAAGTGATTTATGTCTTTTGGCAATACGCTGTGTTGGGGGTGGTCAATTGGAAATTGGAAAAAAAATGGATGCTCCATAATTTGGTTACTTCTTTCACTGTTTGTTAGGCTTTGCTGATCACAAAGAATTTTAAAATTTTGAAAAAAACAAACAAAACAAAACGAATGAGAATGGCGCTGGAAATAAAGTGAGGGATCAATTTTGCATGAACCTTCATCGCAAAATGAACTTGCTCTAAATTTAGAGAGGGAATTGAAAGAAAACCTTTTTTCCTTTAGATAACTAGGATTAAATGTTTGAATTTTCAGCCACTTGACTTCATTGGTGCAGTCCGTATGCATGACATATTCATACATGTCCAGCCAATCAGTCAGCCAGACCAACTTGAAAACTGAAGAAATCTATTTTGTCAGTTTTGGTGACAGTTTTTAATATGCTACCCTCCAGAATGCTACCATACATGTATCATATTGGAACCAATAGTGATCACAGCTAACGAAAGCTCGAAATTAATAAACCACTGAATATATAGAGGAAGTAAGGATAACTGCTAACCACTTTAATCATATGAATTTAGCTTTGCTTAGTTTTTTGGCTCTAACCCCCACAAAACCAGAGCTAGAGAGCTGAAATTTCAATATGTTCTTGCTTAGACATCAAGCTTTCTAGAAAGGTAGGTGAACGTGTACGTAAGTAATTAAAAAACGAATAAAAATATTAGCTTATGTTCAGTATCTAGTTAATTTGAAGATCTATCTCTAAGCTACAACATATCAAAATTTCATGACTAGATTTGTTTATAAGGGCCTTAGAGCAAGAAAACGACCCAAAGATAAATTTTTTTATGATAAAAGTCAGCGTTTATTCTTGTGTCCGCTAATTTTTCAGCGGCTTAACAGTCTACTGTTCTCGTTTACTGTACTTATCTCTGATTGAAACAAGCCAATACAGCTTAATTAGCCATGAAACAATTTTATCAGCCTTAAACCATTTCAAGTTTACATTTGCTTAAGCATTCATTGCGCCAATGTTTTTTTTGACAGGAATAAAAAATGCTTAACATGATATTTTTGCAAACACAGACAGCTAAAAATTAGAAGGACCATTGGTGGTAGTAGTTGTAGGAGAGTAACTATCTATCAAACATTTTTCATTTTTCAATTACAAGTTCATAGTCAGTGCAAATGCGCATGGGAGCATAATACATGCCGACACGCATGCGCAGCCAAACTGATACACATATATTGTACCGCAAGACTATGATGGTAGAATAAAAAAAGGAAACATTTCCTTTTTTCAAATTTATTCTTCTATTTTGTTAAGAGACGTTATGAAGACTTCATTTCAAACCAAATATACAGCTTACTTAACGATAGAGGTAATTGTTGAACGATTCAACATTTTTGGTTTGATCTTTGGGTTCTATCGAATTTACTGCTCACCCCTTCCCCTGTTACCCGCCATTTTTTCTTAGGCGTTCGTCTGCTTTATTATTATTTCTCTCCTTTTTTCCTATTAATTGATTCCTTCTTACTTTCCTTTTTCTTTCCTTCTTTTATTCTTTCTTTTGTTCTG
This sequence comes from Thysanoteuthis rhombus, assembly GCA_963457665.1. Lineage (NCBI taxonomy): Eukaryota > Metazoa > Mollusca > Cephalopoda > Oegopsida > Thysanoteuthidae > Thysanoteuthis > Thysanoteuthis major. The sequence goes on from OY735221.1 coordinate 33,247,775, forward strand.
TCTTTCATTCTTTCTTTCTTTAATTTCTTTAATTTCTTTGGTATTATTCAAGTTTTTAATCCTCTCTGAATCTCTCTCTATCTCTGTCTTTCTTTATGTTTTCGTCTGTTTACCCTGCTTCTTGCATCTCTCTCTCTCTCTCTCTCTCTCTCTCTCTCTCTCTCTCTATATATATATATATATATATATATATATATATATATATATATATATGTATGTATATATCAATCTGTTCACATCAATCTATATAGTCCATACTTATCTTTCTAGCAAAATTGTTTTAAATCTATCTATCTATCTATCTATCTATCTATCTATCTATCGTTAGATGTATAAGAATCAGATCATCATTATCTAGATGAGTGCAAACGCAGACCCCACTCTTTTTTGAAAAATTTTCAAAAAATTTCAAAAACCTACTTGGGGATTCCATTAATACATACAGAACATTTCATGTGGGATTCTTGTGTGGTTTTCAAGTTATGCTGTCAAATACAAATGGAAACTCGCTAAATTATTGTAAAGATGCTTGAATATTAATAATCCCTTTGTTATTTTTCTTGTTATAGATATTTAAAAAGCTAAGATTAGTCCTGATCACAGTAAATTGACACCCTCTATTGGTCATACCCATTACACGTTCAACTTGTAATGTAAGATAATCTTGGTAAACAATAACATCATCATCTTCAACGGTTTTAGTGTTCTTTCCCAGGATTTGCTAGACCTCTCTATCTTGGGCGTCGCAGAGCCAATATTTTATGAACTTGTCTAGTTTGTCACGCCGTCTTTTTTTCTCTTGTATGATATCTGGGGATCCAAGATTGGAATCTTGATGTCCAACGGTTGTCTGACATTCTTGCAACATGGCCAACCCATTGCCATTTCAGATAACAAATGATGACACTTTTTTCTTCTCTGATATATTGTGTTATCTCGTGGCCCTTCCATGTGATGCTGAGTATGATTCTCGTTCAACATTATGACACGTAAATCTGCAAACCAACCTGGTAAGGTATGAATATTTGATAAGTTTAGCATAGCATGGCAGAAGGCCTCGGGTGTGAGTCAATATACTATGGGTAATGCTTAAATTAATTCCTGGCCAATGAAGATCAATTTTTCCCCTGATTTTGAATCTATTTCGAGTAAAAAATTTTTCAAAGTATTTCTCAAGTGAAATCAAAGCACATTTCACTTATAATAGTCATATTGAGTTAGTAAGGCTTGTATTAATTCCTGACAGCTGAAAATTCACCGTTTTTCGTTAATTTCGATGTAAAACTTACACATTGGGATTGGGAGCCAAAACTTTCTATTCTCTTCACCCCACCAAAAAATATCTCATTGGTTTATGTTTTGTATTTATAAGCTTATATGTGTGAACATTTGAGCATAGGTGCCTACGTGCGCGAATTCGCACGTTTGTCGAAGTGTATTATCATCAGCAGTTACATCTTTTGCTACTTTTTTCTGCCTCGGTAAGTGCTTTTGAAGATGCTGACGCAAGTTCTGCGAAATGCATCAAGCCTATCACATTGATACTAAAATTATTTGAGGTGTAACACACTTGTTCCTAAATATTTCACTTCCACATTGTCAAATTACTACACATTGTGTATGAGCCTATACGTCTTGTGTATTTGTTCAAATTAATCAGTAAATATGTTAGTGAAACAATAATATAATCATATTATAATACCGGTTTCAATACATTATCTGATCCAGAAATCGAAACGAAAAGTATTCTACGACTGGCAGAGATTGACGGTATCTAATTCACTAAAAAACTGAAAAACGTCAAAAGACACATACGAATAAATATTTGACTATCAATGTTTCATTGGGTTTGTTGTATTTTACGGTGTGTTAAGTGAATTATACATTTGTATAATTATTACGAAATCACATTGATCCCACTAGCAAAACAATTCTGGAGTGTATATTTTGAATTAGAACTGCGGGTATTGATCTAAGGCTAATAAGAGACCGTTCACCGAACAAACCTGTAATCAACATTGTCAAGATAGGTCTCTCTAGTTTTTAAGTGGGTCCAGCTGGCTATGTATACGTGTAAGCATCAAACGAACAAGCAACAACAGTGGAGCTAGGGGGATGAACATCCCAACTTATCATGTCTAGTAAAACTTTTTTTTTAATCACCCCAAATATTTCTTTTTTAATCGGGGTACAATTTGCAATATGAGTTTATGCTAGATTCGTCCTTAGTTCATGCCCGGTTGTGTTCCTAAAAAATCAGATTTTTTTAGTGATCCCGTTAAAGGTTAGAGAAGTAACTAATTCCTTGATCACCCCTTTTTTTCCAATTTTGTGATTGATCGCCTCCTACACGATATGCTGTTGTTCACGTATGCATATATATAAATTCTGATATTTCTTTAAGTAAACTTTTGGATATCGAATTTTCTAATTTTGAATTTTCTGAATTCATTTTTCAGCCTCGAGATTGAGGGGCAAGAGGTTTTTCTGAAATTTCGAAAGGGTGAAAGCATTGGAAAAGGTTGAGAACCACTGTTTGGGACATTCTAATTTCATTTTACGTGTATTAAACGATAATATAGTTCAAGTTTCAATAGTTTGATTCTTTCCTTTGAAAAAGCAATTGAGCGTCTTTGAATCAGGGGATTATTTACACAAAAACTGATATAAGTAAACTAGTTTACCCCTGCCATCAGAAATGACGGTACATATGAAATATATAGATATACACATCTTATATATGAAAATGATAGAGATTTTAATAGCAGTGATCTTGGGGAATCGCGTTCAATTGACCACAATAACATTATTTTTGTTTTGTTTTAATCGCTTGTTCTTCAGATTCAGCATTTTTATTATGTCGTCAGAGAATTAAATTTTCTTTTATTTAGTCGGTTATGTCCCTTAGCGTGAGAGATGACGTCTGCACATTGCTAATTATTATTTGTGTGGACAACAATACTTGATAGTATACGTAAATATATATTCACATGTGTATGTGTGTGTGTGTTTGTGTGTGTGTATGTATGTGTGCACGAGTGTTTAGGCATGAGTTTTCATTGAATGATATTCAGAGAAAGTTGAGCAGTAAAAAAGATAGGTGAAACTGTTCAAAGCAAAATACTTACACAGTAATTTCCGTAATAACGGCCCGCTGAATTCCTTCTCAAATTTATGTGGCATTGTTTTAAGGGTTTACTAATATTAGTTTTCAAAATAAAGCACTGCAATCTCCATTTGCTTTTGCTACAAACTAATCTTCGAGAATAGTCTTTCGAGAATATAAGTACTAAAATTCGGTAAGAAGGCATTCGTCATTAAACAGTTTCATTACAATGAGATTTTGTTGTATTCGTCAGTTTCCACTCACCACTTGATCTAAAGGTTCCAAAGTTAAAACGATCACATTACGGACAATCGAGTATGGATTCTATTTGCTTAAGAATTCAATTACCTTCAGTTCAATAACGTAAAATGTTTTAAAATAAAAATGTGTATTTTATTGGTTTGCTATTCTATTTACAGTAGGTTAGACTGGTTGATGATAGGGTTTTGTTATTCTAATAAAGTCTAATTGGTTATCTACCTACTCATCTACCTAGAAATCTGCAGCAGATTTTTTGAATTAGAACAGCAGGAATTGGCTATGCATTTCATTCCAACCATTATTTCATGTTCATGAGGAACAAGATGTAAATTTTGTAGTTGACAATTAAAACAATGGCGTGTGGTGTTTTCTATCTAGGATGTGCTGTGTGCTACGGATGCACAAAAAATAAAAATATTCTAATGCCAGTAGAAAGCAGCAGACAGTTGAAGCTTTTTTGGTTCAATGTAGGGAAGGTAGTCCTGATTGTAGAGATTAAGACGCTATTATCAGTGGTTATATTGTCAAATCAAAATTTTATTTTTCTTTCATTAATCATCTTTTTATTTGAAAATTTGAAAATTTATCAGGAGGGCATTTAAGCTTTGAATAGTTTGTACAGTAATAAGTATCAATCATTTGATACTTTCTATGGAAGTCCTTCAAAATGAAAAAAAAAAGAGGTGGTTTCATGCCTTTCTCCTTGCCCTTTTCCGGTCGATAGAAGGCCTGCAAATTCCCCCACCAAAGCAATAACATTGAATCGCATCTTTGATGTTGACTCAAATTTCGGCGGTTTCATTCTCGTAAATCAGCGAAGAAAGAGAGTTCCTTTTACAAGTCGCTTACACGTTTTATTAACTTTAGATATCAAATGACATTAGATTCTCTGAACAAAGTTATAAACAAACTGTGAATAGTTGTGTGGTTTCACAAAGTTCAACAATTTAATACATTCCACGATAAATCAAGTGTGATAGAGTTTTAAACGAAATATATCTAACTATAATTTGAGAAATCATTGTATGGGGCTGGGGTGCGTGCGTGTGTGTATTCACTGAGACATTTCGACAACCGGCCATTAGACGAAGTCAACATTATTTTTTATTAGTCAACACATCAGGCATTGCAGTGTACCAATCTGTCAGCATTTCTCAAGAAATCAGATAAAAACAATTTTTTTTTTAAATACAGATTTTAGTTTTTTATTCATTGTATTTTATTATGATCTAAATTGAGACATCAAATATCTAGATTAGCAACACAAAGAGGAGGAACTGTTGATTCGGACAGAAAATTATCTGACATGACGATTTTGGCAGGCTGCTCCACCACATCATAAAGCCCGGATGCCTCTAAACATGCACCTTAGTAGGGGACAATAACATAGTTTAAGTAAATCTGAATATCTGCCTGTAAAATATCCGATGCATTTGAAAATGTTTATTTCAACATCTTCAAAATTGACAGAATTAGCATCAAAGATTTGTGATTTTTCTACACCTTTTTTGCAACATTGTTTCGATTTTTGTATTTTTTTCAAGCCTTGGTCTAAATTCTGTCAATGTTGAAGCTGCAAAATGATGTTGAAAAGAACTTTTCGAATATATTGGATACTTTAGCACTAACTGTATATATGTGTCTGTATGTGTGTGTGTGAGAGTATGTTTGTGGGTGCATGTGTGTGAGTGAGTGAATATGAGCGAGTGAGTGAGTGTGTGTGTGTGTGTGTGTGTGTGTGTGTATGCCAGTGTGCGTATATGTGTGTCAGTGTGTATGTCATGGCATGTATGTGTGTGTGTGTATGTATGTCAGTGTGCGTATATGTGTGTGAGTGTATGTCATGGCATGTATGCGTGTGCATGATTGCATATGAGAGCTTGCATATGTGCATGTAAGTGTGAGGGTGTGTGCATGTGTGTATGTTTGTCAGTTTGTATGTATACATGTGCGCATGTAAGTATCTATGTATTTGTCTATATGAGTGTGTTTATGTTGGTACGCTTTGTATGTCGTTGGGTTTATGGATGCATTAGTGTGTGTGTGTGCCCGCGTGTGTACGTGTGTGTGAGCGTTTGTGTATGTATACGTGAGAGCGTTTGTGTGTGTATGCATGTCTATATGTATTTATGAATGTATGTGATGGTATCCTAGGGAAATAAACAGAAATTACATCACTGAAAAAAAATCACTAACATAAATTTCATGCATTCTCTTGCAAACCTGGTCAAGAACAGAGAACTTGATTTTTAGCAATTTATTTCTAAATGCATTTCTATTTATTTTCATTCACCTCATCCAACAGAGTTAGGAGAGTTAGATGGGCAGGTGCATATGATAAGTGCCAAACGAACCATCTTAAAAAAAGTTGATATTTTTTGTTATTTTTAGAGCTACAATGTTCACTTTTCTCACGTTGGAGCTTGAACACTCTGTATTAAGATAAATGAAACGCTCAAGCTTCAATATAAAAGAAAAACGTGCATTGTATCTCTGGAAATAACGAAAATATCAACTTTGAAGAAAATGGTTCGTTGGGCGTTTATCAAACGCGCTGACTCATACACCCCTCCCAACTTCGTTGTCTGAGGAATATTTAAAAAAAATAAAAACGCAGTTTAGGAAAAAAAGAGGTTGAGAATCGAACACTTGAATACAAAAGCTAAATTTCATAGAGAGAAACTCAATATTTGTATATTTAATGTTTTGCTTCTCCTTTTTGAATATTTTATTTTCATTCAGCTTTCAGTTACTGTCCGGCGACGGCGTAAGTAAGAGCTCTCCGAATGCTTTCAAGTTATCTATGTGTTGCTACAAATATCCTGAAATAATAGATTTGTCTATCAAATGTCGAGAGAGGGTGCAAGGTGAATTTCTCTCATTTATTAATTTCTCACTAAAAAACCGAATGATATGATCAAGTCTGATTAGTCACTCAATAGAAACTGTCATTCGACTAACTTTTTTTTTGGTAGTATGCCGTATTGGGGGAAATCAATAAAAATTGGGGAAAGGGCTGATCGATGAATAAGTTGGTTGGTCAGTGTTCACTGAAAATTTAAAAAAAAAAACAAAAAAACAGAGATACAAACTAAGGGACCAATTTAGCATAAATTTACATTGAAAACTGAACACCAGCCGAATAAATGCCAATTTTGGGGAGAATTTTTCAAAAACAAGAGAGACCGTTTTTGTTAACACATAAAAAAGAGTTCCACGTACTTGACCTCCACGCATGGTACATATACAACCAGCCAGCCAGTCTGCCAACAAGTCAGCCAGACCAACACAAAAACTGAAGAAACTTATGTTGACAGTTTCGGTGAAAGGTTTGGCTGATGGTTTCGAACAATTTCAATCCTTTTACTGGCTTTAGACTAGTTTCCTAATCTTCTTGTGACTTTCATTACAACATTTTAAAGGATCTGTTGAGTTTAGAAAGTTACAATCAAAATCAACAAGGAGATGAAAAACAGTCAAGTACTTATGATAAGTTTTGTGTAATTGATAAATTTCTTCCTCTCAGAATCTTGAAATACTTAAGAGTATACTGTTAGTAAGTAGTCAACAATGCAGCACGGAAGTTAAAAGTTGAAATAGAAGACAGAGGTAGAACGATAAGGAATAAGAACATCCCTATCATGATTAAAATACGAAGAAACTAGTAGAATAATCTAATGAATTATGTGCAATAAGGGAAATACCAAGAAATTTAAAACAGCATATTAATCAGTAGTTCATGAGTTCGATCTCTGATGCAGGCAGAAGAAAAAACTTCCGTCTCATTGATATATTAATAACAGATGTGATTAACTACACAATAGAAACCATCACGCAACCAACGTCTTTTGGCAATATACTGAGCTGGGGGTTATCAGTTAAAAATTTAGAAAAATCGGTGATCATTAAATAAGATGCCTGTCGCGCCTTTTGTTGGGCATTGATCTCCAAAACGTCTGAATTTTCAAAAGAACTAGCAAACTCAAACTAAGTGATCTAGTCAGTATGAGCTTCCATCGCAAACTGAACCCCTTACTAAAAATTTGGCGGGGGAACATAGTAAGGAGCAAGTGTTTGAATATTCAGTCCTCTAGCTACTTGCATACACAGTCATCTGGACCAATTCAAAAACTGAAAAAACAAAAACGATATTGACAGTTTTCGTAAAAGTTTTACTTGTTTTCTGATATTTCAGATTAGGGTCCCCCATCTCTGTTGTTTTTTACCATTATATTTCAGTTACCCAACCCACCGGCCTTCCTTAAGTTACAACTGTTTCCCGTAACCTTTAAGGCAATTTAAATGGAATCCTTTATTTCTTGCGGAGGAGTATATTGTTCTCATCCCTTGTTTTCGGTCACGACTGGCATCTCTCTTGAAAATTGTCATCTTTCTCTTCACACTGCCCTTCGTCGTCCTCCGCTGAACCGATATGATCCTGCACTACTTGGGAATAAGATTGAACTCAAAATCCCTGAGATTCTGAAATCATTATTACAGCATATATTGATATTGACATTAAGTTTAGCTTAGTGAGGTATAAGGCCAGATTATCGGGCATCCACTGAGGATCAAAGTAGATATAGCAGAGATGGGTTTTGTTAAACTTTGTTCCACGGTGTGGGGCTTTGGGTATATAATACATTGAGCAACATACAGGGCGTTATTTGTAGAGTAACCAGTGAGGATTGAACTCCCCACAGTCTACATGATTAGCTTGCTCAATATTGCTCCATGGCAAAGCGTGGCTAGTATATACTAATTTTAGTATGCAACTTTGCTACATATGAGAATCATTCGGATAGGATCAAGCTTCACTGTAGTATGAATGGTCTGCGAAACTAGTTCACTAACAACTACTTCAACGCTACTCTCAGCTTAAACAAGTAGGGCACAAGGCTCAGTGCAAGGTGACAATCTAATTTATCAAAACCCGTCAACCACAATTGTCACCAATACTGTCAACATAGATTTCTCAGTTTTCATGTTGATCAGGCTGGAATAGCTATTTATGTATGTATCTCGCAAACAGGCCATGCCAATGTAGCTAGAGGGATGAAAGTTTAAACGTTCCTCCCCTAAATAGGGTTCTAATGTGTGTGCGGGGGGTCAGTTGCCCAACAGAATGTGAGTGAAGTAACGTATTCATTGATCACTCCTTTTTCCAATATTTTATTTGATCGCCCTCAACATGACATATCGCCAAAAGATGTTGATCATGTAATAATTTCTATCGAGTGATTAATTAGACTCGTATTAACATAAATCATATTAATTTCGAATGTTATAAAATTGTACTTAGAAGCAATCAGAGTAAATTGTTCCAAATTTTATATCCCTTGTGAAATGTTATCAGTTGGACATTGTTATACAAAGGACTGTATTACAAATTGATCATAATGAAGGGGTTTCTTCTGTGTATCAATAAAAAAAAAGATTGTAATAAGTTCAATAAAAAGATTAATCAGCCTATCAAAACCAACAATAAAGTACTTCTAGGCAATATATGCACAGTGAGTGCAAAAAAATTATCCAATACATTTCGAAAGTTCTATTTAACATACACCCTGAAAACTGATAGAATCTTGACCAATTATTTTTGGTTTACACTTAACTTTTCAATGTTCTTTCTTGTTTCTATGTTTTTATTGCTTTTATATTTTTTAATCCTCGGTCCAGGTTCTGTTGAACTTATATGAGAATGTAATAATGAACTTTTTGCAAATGTGTCGAATACTTTTTGTTTTCACTTTTCATGTGTTTCAAAATCTGGTATTTCTCTTCAATGTTCATATTGCACTTGAGGGGACAAAGACGCATATGATAGGCTGAGAAGAGGACACAGTTTTTTTGTCTTTGTCTCGTTGGCTAACATTCGGGTTGGCTCATCTTCACTGAAGTGCGTATATATATATACACTCTTTAAGTATTGCGTCTGTTAATAATACAAATTAAAAGCGACTAGCTACGAAAGATATTACTTATGTTAGAATATTAAAGATTTGTTTAGGAAATTAAATTAAACAATCAAATCAGATTCGTGTGAGGTATCAGGCGTGACTTTTTCTTATTTAACTAACAAAAATTAAATACATATGTATGCATGTATATATAAAAGGAATGCATACATAACTTTCAATCATGAAAAATAATTTACTTACATATACATATACATATATATATATATATATATATATATATATATATGTATATATATATATATATATATATATATATATACATTTATGAGAGAGAATTATGATATAGTATTTATGCAATGTTAATTTTTTTCAATTATTTTCAGAAAGGATAAGTGAAAATATCTGCAAATTGTAAATATCTTAAATTTTACAAACAAGTGGACACGCACACATTACTAAGTCGTATAACTTCAATGAAATGTTCTTAGTGAAAACAATTTGACAACGCTTTACGGAACTTTTGTAGATCGAATAAAGTGAAGTCATATCTTTCTTTGACATCAAATCAAGTGAGGTATCGAGATTATATATATATATATATATATATATATATATATATATATATTATAAATCAGGAATGCAATATGATATAATATAATGCTATATACCCGATGTGTGTTGGGTTTATTTCATAAAACACTCGATACATACACCCCCAAAAGTCCTAAATAATGATGTAAAATAGATCAAATCATTTGCTAAACAGGGCAGAAACATAAACGTGTTTGTGAAGTGAATCCTTTATTTCATCACTACATATATATATATATATATATATATATATATATATATATATATATATATATATATATATATATATATATATATATATACCGACAGAGAGACACAAAGAGAGAGGGGTATATACAGATGGACAAGTAGATAGATATGAAAAGAAAATGATAGATTTGCACAAACCGACTGTGTATGATGGTTGACAACAGAATATGATAGATCGGCATGAAAAGATGCTCATATATATATATATATATATATATATATATATATATATATATATATATATATATATATATATATATATTCTACGATGTTAAAGTATATATATACATATATATGTATGTGTATATATATATACATATGTGTGTGTGTATACTAAGATGTTAAGCTACATATATATATATATATATATATATATATATATATATATATATATACACACTAAGATGTTAAAGTAGGTATGTAAGAATAGGTATACTTAATTAACTACTGAGAAAAATATTTACAATATGCAAGAATCTAGGTCTTTATTAAGCATAGACAGAAGGTTTCAAATATGGTGCACCCAATGAACTTCAAAATCACTAAACGATCGCTATGGCTCGCTAGATTCGATTGCTAACCAATACCCGACTGTGAATTTCCCTGTGCTTATGTATGAGTGCACGTTCGTGCTTCGATATATGTGTGTATGGAAGGCAGGAACTTCCTCCGGCTCCAGGAGCAGAGAGAGGGCTAGTAAGCACATATTGCAGTCGTGTCTTGCTATCTAGGGCTTGCTTGTTGAGCCATTTAAAATCTCATACAAGACAGACCTCTCGCCCAGTCTGTAACAAAGACTGCCGGTTGCAGTCAGGTGTAACCAGGTGTAATAATACAACACATGCTGGTTACAATTCAGATCGAGGAGAGGCTATGGTGGTGCCTGATATCTGTATGATTTGTCATAAAATCTCCAAATCGGCTGTTGGACATAGAAACCATCCCAGAGCCCACAAGAGGAAGGGATCATATCTATAAAGTGAAATTCTCGAAGACTCCTCCCCCGCAAAAAATTCTTTTTTAAAAATAACTAGAGGTGTTTGGAGGAATGGAGCACCAGGGGTCGTCTTGCCCATTGACATCCACAATGTATGCATGAATGTATGTATGTATGTATGTATGTATGTAGGTAGAAAAGTTTACAATATGGAAAAGGAAAAATACCTGAGACTACAATTTTGGTTTAATAAAGAGTGTGATAGCTTACGTACGTTTCACCCGTCCCGGGTTTCGTCAGAGCTTTGAAAGTGAAAGTTGATTTGAGAAAAATGATGAAACAGGACGGGTTGAGTGTACATAAGCTATTAAACCCATTAATAAAAAAAATTCAGATGAACTAAGAAGTCTCAAGTCTTTCTTTTTTCTCCATATTGTCAACTTTTCCACGACATTCTGTCGGATCTATATCCTTCCTCCTCACCTTTGTATGTATATATGTATGCGTCCATGATATAGACAAGTGTTTGCGTGTCTATGTCTGTCTCTATGTATGTACGTAAGTACGTGCCCGGATGTGGCTGGACATCCGGGTAACAATGTGCTGAGAAAGAATCACGTGTTTCGACATGGCTCTTATCAACAACAACAAATAACGCAATTGCAAATCTTCATAATATATGCAAATCTATTCATGCAAATGATTTACGTCGTTCAATCCATGCAAATCGATGCGAGCCGAAGTGACCCGCTTCCAGGGGCGAAATAACCCTAAAGACACCCGACGATGAGGACATCATCGCACTTTTCGTAATAAAGGAGACGGAGATCAACGGCAGTAAAAGTGGTGGGGCTATTATGATCATGATAGACTACATTCATTTAAAGAAGGAGAAGAAGGAGAAGGAGAAAAAGAACAAGAAGAAGGGAAAAAAGAGAAAGAAGAAGAAGAAGGAGAAGAGGAGAAACAAAAAAGTCGTTATAAAATCATGAGAATGTAGAAAAAACACGATGATGATGATTATTACAGCAATAACATGAAAAAAATAAGAATAATAATCGTATGATAGATAATAGTAATTGCAATTATGATTTTAATGATACTGATCATAATAACAATAACAACAACAAAATAATGATAATGGAAAAGAAAACAAAATACATAATAATAATAATAATAATAATAATAATAATAATAATAATAATAATGATAATAATAATGATAATAATAATAATAATCCACGTATCTAAAACGCAAAGTGTATGTATACATATGCAGACACACGTATATATACTTGCACACACACGCGCGCACACACACACACACATATATACATATATATATATATATATGTATTGATAAGTACCGATCAGTCCGTCATTTTTCACGTGCAATAATAATAATAATAATAATAATAATAATAATGGCAATAATAAATCATAGTGATGAAAATGAATGAGAAGAGTGATGATGATGATGATGATGATGATGATGATGATGATGATGCGTTATGATGATATGTGATTGATGTTGATGAAATTGAAAACCCAAACAAAAAAGACACACAAAGACAAAATGGCAATAAAGTAAACAACAACAATCAACATGGAATGAGAACAACACTTATGATCGTGATTGGAAAAGAACAAACAAATTTTAAAATAATAAAATGATGATGGTGAAAATCCAGGTTCATGATGATTAAAACAAACTGAACTATTAAAAAAAAGAAAAAAAAAAAAACCAAAGAAGCGAAGAAAAAAAAGAAAAACTGTTGATAATGATGACACCAAGAATAACGATGATATTGGTGTTGAGGACGGTGACGATGAGAGTGAAGTGGTTCATAATGATTTTGAAAGTCTGGTTTATGATGGCGGTGGCGGTGGCGGCGGTAGCTGTGGTGGCAGGTATGATAGAAAGAACAGAAAGAAGTAACAATTGAAGGAAAAAAAAAAAATAGACAAAGATTGAAACAAGTAAATCCCCCGTGAAAAAAATCACGGAAATATTCTAATTCCTATGTGATAATTTTTGTTGTTTTCCTTTCTTTTTTTTTTTCTAGAAAAGAAACAACCGAACTGGTAGAGTCCATTGTTTCAATTGGTGCGTAGGAGATATTTCTTTATCAGCAAAATGTTAACCTTTAAGTGGAAGACAGTTATGTTATAGACAGGGAAAACAAAAAAGTCACACTGTCGATTATGATAGTAGATAAACACACTTGTGCTCGTAATTAAAGAAAATACTTTTTTATTTGAGAAGTGATACTCTTGTTCTTAGATAAAGCTGTTATTGAGATCTTCGTAAGAATGGAATTAAAAAAAACTAGAATTTGGGATTCGTTTAAAAAACAAGAAATCAATTATGTTCGAATAAATGAAATAAAATTCACTGATGTGAAAAAATAAATTACGTACGAAATATGAAGTATCGAGAGTTACCAAATGTTTGTTAACATAACGGCCAATAGATGGCACTGTTGGTCAATTACAAGGTAGTGAGTGATCGGGAGGGGAAGGCGAATTGAACGAAATAATCGTAAGCATTCGACTAAACAAGATATTCCCTGAAAAACAGAATTTTTGCACATCGACAGTTATGTGGGTTTCGAAGGCTGATTGGAATGTTTTTGTTTTTTTTATCAGTCAAAAAGTTTCGACGACCGATGATAGAAAATACAAAACGACCTGGTTAAACAAACAAACACGAGCAAGCGAACACACGTGTATGAATCCCTATCTATCTATGTAGTTATATAATTTATCTATATCATTTTGTCAACACACTCACACACGTATATATATATATATATATATATATATATATATATATATATATATATATATATATATATGTATATATATATATATATATATATATATATATATATATATATACATATATATATATATGTACATATATGTATATATACATATATATATACATATACATATATATATATATATATATACAAATATATATACTGATCACACACACATACACACACATGTATATATATGCATACATGATTATGGTCATATCTATCTATCTATGTAGTTATCTATTTATCTATCTCATTCTGTCTACATATGTACATCGATCAATTTATATAATTCTGTTCATATCTATCTATCTATTTATCTATCTATCTTTGTGTGTATGTGTATATGCGTGTGTATGTATGTATATGTGAGTGAATACATCCAAACGTGTGTATGTCAGTGCCCGTGTGTGTATCAGTCTACATATGAATGGAGACGCATATAACAATACTTGCATTTATCAATGTTTACGTATATTTACACATGCATGCATACACATACACACACACACACGCACGCATACGTGTACATGCACTGGTACAGACACCTATATCTACATAATTTCGTGCCCATGCTGACTTTAAAAAAAATAACAGCTGTGCTACCAATAAAGCCTACATTCATATATATATTTCTATTCAATGTATTTATCACTGTATAAATATATATATATATAAACACACACACACACACACACACACACACACATATATATATATACATATATATATATATATATATATATATATATATATATATATATATGTATATATATATATATATTACCAAGTATGCAAAAAAATAGAATTGATTTCATTGGGTTGATAGATATGAAGGGCCCTTGGTGGAAAAAAGCATATAATGATTGGGTAATGGTTACTATAACACGTAAACCGAAACAATTGTATTGAATTCGATCCTCATTGGGACCACACATTTGTGATGCTTCGGGCCAGTGTGAGCTAAACTTTGTGAGCTGGTGCCTTGTCGTGGGTTAATAATCGAGCGAATCCAGTAGACTATAACTACTTTTCAGTGGATTCGATCCTTACTGGGTCCCCCAGACATGTGGCTTTGTGTCAAGCGAAACCAAACGTAGTAAATACTTATAGACTCTCTCTCTCTCTCCCTCTCTCTCTCTCTCTCTTTCTCTCTCCGTTTGTCTATCTATCTCACACACACACACACACACACACACACACATATATATATATATATATATATATATATAAGACTGGCTTCAGCAGGGCCAACCTCCCCTCTAACATTAATTTCGATTGAAGATGATTACTGTAATTTATCCATTGAATGATTAATAATTAAAAAAAATAAAACATATTTTTCTTCGTATAAAAGTATTTATTCATTAGAATTAAATAACCCTGTTTGTATCTATATGATAAACTTTCGATGTTATTTACAATTGGTCAATTTTGCTCTGTTAGTAAGATAGACACCTAGCGATCAGTTGGTCGCGAGTTCAGAGTATTTTTACAGTAGAGGAATCTGAATTTTATACGGTGGCTCACATCCCTTTTTTTGGTGGGCATTATATATATCAAGAAGAAGATGATAAGAAAGAAAAGATGAAGTTAGTGAAAAGACGATGAGACGGGGTAGAAGACGAGGGGTATAGAATAATGATAATAATACTTTGGAGAAGATGGTGATTAGATGAAGACAAAATTGTAATTATTGGAGAAGGACAAAAACAAGAAAAAGAAAAAAGAAGAAGAAAGAATGCAAGAGAGAGATGGAACACAAAACTGGGAAGTCAAGGCAACAGCGATAGAAAGGAGAAGGAGATGAGCAAGAGTAAAGGAGACGAAAAAAGAAGAAGAAGAAACAAAGACACAAAAAGAGAAAGACAAAAAGAAAAAAGAAAAAAAGAAGGAGACAAAAGGTTGCGAAGGAGAAGAACGACTGAAAAAAAGGGATACAGAAAGAAAGAAAAATGAAAGAAAGAAAGAGAACGACGTCGAAGGCAGAGCAGAAGAAGAAGAAGAAGAAGAAGAAGAAGAAGAAGAAGAAGAAGAAGAAGAAAGTAGCGGCCATTATAGTCTGATGCAGCTTAGAGAGTAACGTATATTTGGAAGGTCAGACATTGCAAGACAAGAGTGTCAGGCAGAGGAGGGAAAGGCAATCGAGAGAGAGAGAGAGAGAGAGAGAGAGAGGTGGAGAGAAAGAGAATTTTTTAAAATCGAGATGGAAGAGGAGGAGAAAAATATAGCGGAGAGAGACTGTCTCTTGGTTTGCAAAACTATGCTCTTAAGCTTTTCAGATTTTACAAGCTCGTAGATGTACCGGAAGTTGCGGACAGAGGACTGAATAGACTTGTCTTAGGGCTAAGGTGATTAATCGGCGACATGATCTTTAAAAAAAACTGTTAATGAGACCTTCACTCAAAGAGGGATATGAACGTCGTTATCGGATGAACCACAGGGTCGATTAGGCGTTGATGAATGTGAAAACATTTAAAATGTAAGTAATGCCCAATACGAAGAGGCATGCCGATATCTACATGAGTCACATAGCTTTCCAGACTTGCAAAGAAGAATAATACGAAAATAGCTGAAACAGCAAATATTCTGGGGGGCGTTGATAACTATGATTATCCATTATCCCATATCTATGTTCTTCGTTTATTCTTTTGTCCGTATCTACTCATTCTCTCTCTTATCCTTTCCAAATTTCATTGCATGTCAATATTTTCATCTAAAAGTTACATGGATTAATCTCATATGCAGATATATTCCTAGCCCTTTGATAAACTACATAACATTCGTTTCTCTCCTCTCCTTTCCAAACCTCTCTCCTACCATCCTCTCATTAAACTACCTAACTTACATTCATACCCCCTTTTCCCCCTCTCTCTCTTATTAAACTACCTAACCTTTCCATTGTATGATTACTGAAAGTGTAGCATTCTAATGCAGGAAAGAGGGAACAGGCAGAATAATATTATAAATATGATGTGCAAGTCTGTTTTTTTGTTGGCTCGATGGATTTGTTTTCAGAATTGAACATCAGGGTTGTATTATTGTTCCTTTCGCAACAGATTGTATGTGAAGAGATTTTGAATAAATATATGTATACGCAAACACACACACACATGTGTGTGCACACACACATACATATATGTATATATATACACACATTAGCGAAACACTGTCCGATTGGGTGCTGTTCATTTAGTCCCTGCAAAGGGCCCCCGCCCTCTCCCTGGGGTGGATGAAAACCCGATTTCCGGATAGTGTTTATAGGTGTATATGTATATTGAACGGAAAGTAAGACTCTAGTTCCACATTATAATTTCGTATGATTAGAAGCCTCCTCTAAAACTCTTGAATCGGCCTAGTTCTTCCCCTAAGTCCATTAAAAATACGTACACATTTTGGTTTAGCTGCACCAATATTTAAGCGGAAAGGACACAGTGACAAACAGACTGAGCCAGGTGATATATATATATATATATATATATATATATATATATATATATATATATATATATATATATATATATATATATATATGAGGGAGAGAGAGAGATGGGGGGGGTGAAATAAATAACTAAAGAGAAAAAGGTGGGTTGCTAAAGTAACTTTCTATATAAAAACGTAAACAGGTCTGGTCGTATTTACCGGTATTCATGTGCTGAGCTTAACTTAATGAGGTAGATAGACAATAATGTTGGGCACCTTATATTTGTCCCAGAATTTGAGCCATTTCGCTTCCACGTATGTACTAGTGCATTTCCTGTTTTGGGTTGTTGTTTTTTTAACGATTGGAAAAAAAAACCCCAAAAAACTCGGAACATGATTTTAAGATTCAAAAATATATATCGGGGAAAGGCGCAGGCACATACGTCAAAAATGTTCAAGGAACTGAACTCCAAGAACAAAAAAGAAAAGAAAAGAAATGCCTTCCAAAAGCGTCATGACCAGACACAAGGGACAAACAAGAGGCGATCTCTTGGTGGCAGCCGGTGTATTACACGAAGGAATCTCAGAGAAAGTAAAACAGAAGGACGAGTGAGCCAGATGGAATACACTGAGGAATACAGTTGCCAGATGTCTTTGGCCACACAAAACCGAATTTGTATGATCTTGGGACCAAATTAAGTAGCTTCCGTACCAAAATAATCTAATTACTTAAAATCTACCATCAGACTAAGCTAGCAAGAAAAATGAATTAAAATACAAAAAGTATTTTCTTATCTGTTGTTCATGTATATTAATGTCGCATCATATCACACTTGTGAAAGGGATTGCTACCTTATGTAAATTTTCTGTAAGTACCAAATCTTTATAGTTAGGACCAAATAGCTTTGTACAGTATCAATTATGAACCATTTAGGTTTAGAAAAAGACCAAATGCCGACGTTGCTGTAGACCATTATCGAATGGCCTCATTGCTTTGTTCGCTGAACAGCGAATACGAATTTTACACTACCCCACTTTAGTTGCGGTCAGTCTGAAGCTCTTAAAGTCTACGATACGCAACAGTAAAGATTGCTTTGTTTCTCTCAATCCCGCTACTTGCGTAGAAGATTTTCAAGTCGATCAATCTTAGGAATATATCTTGACTCCTTTGTTTCATGATTATTTGCGTGATATATCTGTCTGTCTGACTGTCTGTCCAGCTGTCTATCGGTTAGTCTCTCTCTCACCCCCTCACCCCCTCACCCCCTCTGTCTCTCTCTCTCTCCCTCTCTGTCTGTCTCTCTCTGTCTCTCTCTCTCCATATATATATATATATATATATATATATATATATATATATATATATATATATATATATATATGTAAATGTATATATGAATATATATATAGAGAGAGAGGGGGAGAGATTATTTTGTCAGTTTATCGTACAAGTCTTATCTTAGTCCATTTATCTATTTATCTATCTATCTATCTATCGATCTATCTATCTATTTATCCATCTATCTATCTATATACACGTAGTACTACCCAAAAGTTTAGGGAATTTTAGCAGATTGATCTATTTCTTCTTCTATCGTGTTAACCAGTGTCTCTCGTATCCCACCGGAAATAAAATCCCTCGATTTCATTTCACCAGGAAATAAATCATTCGTTATTATTTTTCAGTACTTCTGGAAACCAATTCCCACCTCAAATTCTGGTATTTTTTGATTAGAACCTAGTATATATATATATATATATATATATATATATATATATATATATATATATATATATATATATATATATATATATATATATAACTATATATATATATATATATATATATATATATATATATATATATATATATATATATATATCGAATCACTGCAGCCCGACCAATGGCCCTCTCAGCGAGCCAGTCAAGTGGGCTATAAGCTCTTCTCTCTTTGCTCATCTGTGTGTGTGTCTTTCTTCGAGTGCTCTTGGTCACATTTTGGGGGCTAAACCATTGGAAATTTGCATAAGTATACAACTAGGCATCCTCTGAAATCGTGCTCTTTGAGGGTTTCTACGGTCATTTTGGACCAACAATGCTCAAATCTTGTGCTACTCTTTTTTTTAGATAGGTAGATAATTCTAGATAAATATTTCCTTTTCTTTTTTTTAGATAATTTCAGATAATTTTTTGATAACTAGTTCTGGTAAACGTGCGAGCTACGGTGATTCAACTGTGTGAATTATATATATATATATATATATATATATATATATATATGAATGAGAGGTTGAAAGATAACATAGATAAAGACAGACAGAGAGAAAGGGAAAAGAAAAGAGAGAAAACTGTAAGACAGAAGGTGAACGAGAGAGATTTGGAACAGATGGGAAAGAGGAGACAGAATAGAGGAGAAGAAAGAAATTAAGAATGGCATAAAAAAGAGAAAAGATAGTAAAAAGATAGAGAGAGTATGACAGATCTGGTTAGTCCCTTATTAGAAACGACCACGCGACTATATCGTAACAGCATGCTATTTTGGGGATGATAAATTAAAAAAAAAAAATTGGAAAAAGGGTAATCAATGAATAAGTTACTTGTTGGACATTTTATTGGACAGTGATCACTTAAAATACCGAAATTTGAAAAAAAGGCTAGCAAGAATGCTGTTGGACACAAACTAAAAGATCAATTTACCATAAACTTACATGGCAAACTGAACTCACTACTAAAAAAACTATTTAGAGGTCGAATTTTAAACAAAACCAAAAAGGTTTTTTTTTTTTTTTCGTTTATATTAAGGAGTAAGTATCTAAAAATCTTTCTCTCTAGCCCTACTGGTACAGCCTGTGCGCATGACACACTCATACATCCATAACCAGACAGCCGGACCAACGTGAAAACTGAAAGAAACCTACGTTGGCAGTCTTGGTGACAGTTTTTGTTGACAATTTCTAACAGACAGAAAGAGAGGAGTGAAAGTGATGTAGGCTGTCGTACACTGTGGTTGGCGCTTTGAGAGAAGAGGAGGAAAGAGAATGAGAGAGAAAAAGACAAGACAACTGATAGAAGGGAAAAAGGGAGAGAAAAGAGAAAGTCAAAGTAAATGCAGATCAGGATTTCGGAAATCAAATTCATAATTAAAATGATATTTGTAGTGAAGAAACTGAGTTTAACAGGAGAGCTGAACGAATAACATTTTTTTAGCGGTCGGCATCAGGATAATTTAAAACGGTTTGGTTAGATAAAGCAAAATTCACGAGTAAGAGTACAATATAGATAAATATGTTGGTGTATGTGTCTGTCCTGTTTTTTATTATACATATAGTTTAAAGTATTAAAATCTATTTTTGCTCTCAGATGTCGAGAACTACCCTTCACAGAGAAAGAGCAAAGCTATTTTCGAAATCAGCAGGTCTTAAATGACCAATAGTACTCGTTTTGAGGTTGGATCTTGCAAAAAGATTGTCCAACCTGACAATAACACATGTTTTTCTTGGAGCCAAAGACCTTACCTACCTATTAAGCTAATCCAAACCCGAACCTAACAATGAAACATTTGTCACAATTTAAATCTGATAGTTCGCCTTGACGTCGGAACTACTAATGCCAAAAGGAATGAAAGGATTTCTTAGTTTTGAGAAAAAATAATACGGTATTAGGAGGGCATACGCTAGCTAGCACGGGTCTGCCCCACCATTGGGGGATCACAAAGGAAGATCGAAGACATGTTCGAAATCACTGAGATTCCATCCACCTACAGACCCCAACTTGAGGTCAAATTTCACAAAAGATAATTCGTATTGAGTCTGCGTTCGCGCTTACAAAAAAACTAATCTTATTGCTAAAAAATCATTAAGAGAAACAATACACCAACGTTTAGGAACGAGGTAAATACAATCGGTGCCCCGAGTCCTTAACCCGATAGAGAAAATTTTACTCTCCTTTTTCTTTAAATATTCATGTGTTATTCTGTTAGAGCTTCAAACCTCCCGGAAATCTGTCAGTTTGAAGGGAATATATGAAGGTTATATAATAAGGGTTCTATTTAAGATGTAGCCATAATGCTAAACAGCACTTGCTTTCCATTCATCAGAGGTGATCATGAGTGTGAATTTTTTTTTTCTCAGTGCTTATGTCAGGTTGACAGTATTTTGGGGGGAAATCGTACCCTGACCTGACAATTAAACAACTTTTTTTTCAAAGATGAAAACTGTAATCCCACCTCTAACGCTGACCCAAACCCAAACGTGGGATAAGATATGGACATGATTTAATTTCGATCGTCCACTTTGATGTGCAGAGTACTAACGGCATGAGTAAGCACGAGAATTCTCAGTTTGGAGAGAAAAAAATTCAAGATTTTTGGAGAGGTTGTGCTGGCCTGCGTGGGTCTGTGGGAGTGTAGCCTCTACTACCATGTAATTATACATATGTCCGTAATACACACACACACACACACACACACACACACACAGAGGCACATATATATATATATATATATAAGAGAGACGAACGTGTATGATAAAGAATAAACATCTGAGTGGATAGTGCATATGGATATATATGTTTGCATGTGTGTGTGTGAATTTTGAGTGCACGTTCTATGTGGGTGGTAAAATGTGAACTGGAAGGGGAATCATGGATCAGGAAGATTGTGTTGCGTCAGTCATTACACAAACATTGTGGGAAGTGCAAAATACTGCAGCCACGAAACAGGTCTAGGCGTGCAGAAGGGTGAGCGGCTTTTTTTCAACCTAATGAATACCAAGAATCACCCCGCCTCGGGCGAGAGAAATTTAGACGTGATAACGTCCCCCTTGAACTTGACCACGTATTGGATTCGCACGTGATCAGGAATCCACTGGATCGAGCTAATATTCTCTTGGTCGATTTCGCCAACAAAATCTACCTATTTCTAATATTTTTTTGTCTTTTGTATGATTTTTTTTTTCATAGACGATTAGTGTTTAAATCATTGTGTCCGGTTTAGTCGGACAATTTTTCACTTACACATTGCTCATTTGCAGTAACACGGCCGAAGTGTTGTGAAAAAAAAAATGAGCAACACTGGCGAGGAAAATAGTCCAACTAAACCGCATATGATGATATAGGAGAAAATAGGTTCTTCTCGTAAGTTCCGTAATTAAGAAGACTGGAAGGAGGTCAAAGTTGGCTGCTAGAGAAGAAGAAAAAAAAACACACCCGGAAAAGAAATGAAAGTGGCCAGTGATTACAAGAAACTGATAGGTGCAACCTGTCTCCTGTGATTCGTATCCGCTAAGATGGTTCGTAAATACAGAGATAGGAATACAGAGTGCGGAAAAGAAAAAAAAAATGGTTGATATTGCGTACATGGGGAGGTGAATAGACTACGTAAATCCGATGTGAAAGTATTTAGTTCTTATTTTCATAAGTTTAATGCTTCGGAGTAAAATTTCTATATTTCTGATTTATAAAGAAAAAGTACGATACTTAAGTTCTTTTGTTTAGAGCCTTGAAGGGGCGTGGATTGAGTGGTCAAGAAGATGGTTCCTAAATACAGATATAGGGTCAAAGAAAGTGAAAAGGAAAAAATATTGGTTGGTACTTCATACATAGAGTTGAGACTAGACTACGTAAATCCGTATTTCGTACTTATTTCGAAATGTAGCCTGAAATGAAATTATGCACCGATTCGTTAGATGCTTCAAAAATAAAATCCCGAATTTCTAATTAGTAAAGAACAGGTACTACACTTGTAAGAGACTGGAAGGAGGCAAGGGTTGACTTGTGAAGAAAAAAAAACACGTCTGGTGAAAGAAATGAAAGGGGCTAAGTAATTACACGCAAGTAATAAGGGTAGCATGTCTCTCGTGATAATGACGTCCGTATCCGCTAAAAAGGTTCATAAATACATGGATGGGGTTAGAGTAACGAAAATAAGCAAAGAAAACATAGGCTGATAATCCACTGGGTTGAGGAGAAACTACATAAATCCGGTGTGTAAGTATTTGGTACTTATTTTAAAATGTAGGTATGCATCAATACGTTTAATGTTTCGAAATAAAATGACAGACATAATGAGAATCGAACAGGGGTGAAAGGAGGAGGAGATGGGAAGAAGGAGTGCAAATCACGAGATTGGTGGGTGGGGGGCTGTGTAGGATGGAGGAGAGTCAGTGGGAAAAAAGAGAGGTAGAGGAAAGGTTTGAGGAGTTAGTGGAAACACAGAGAGGGTGAGAGCGGAGAAAGTTGTTAAGACCAAGGACGAGAAGGAGATCGGGAAGCAGAGGGGTCCCTCCTAGTTTGAAGACTGGCGCAACACAGTCTTTTCAACCCTGTTCCTCCTCATTCGACCTTTTCTGTACTAAGTTGGGAAATATCGGATGGAGAAAGATAGGAAAGGGACATTCTAAACAATGAAGGTGATTTGTCTACTTGCTTAGGCTTGAACCTAGAAACAAAGCGAGATTCGCTTTTCTCACTCTCTCATCCCTTACCCTTCAACCCCCCTTTCTCTGTTTCTCTCTCTCTCTCTCTCTTTCTCTCTCTCTCTCTAACCAACTTTCTCTCTCTCTCTTTTTGTTTCTCTTTCTCTCTTCCTCTCAGTTCCTCTCTCTTCACTTTCCCTCTGTTTCTCAATCTCTCATCCAAACCCTTTCTCTCTTTCTCTCTCACACAACCTCTCTCTCTCTCTCTCTTCCTCTGAATATGTGTATATATATATATCTTCTTTGTATGTTTCTCTCCCACACCCCGTCCCTCTCTGTTCCTCTATGTCTCTCCCTCATCCCCTTCTCACTCTATCTCTCTCTCACACACACTGTCTATATGAGAGCGAGAGATATGGAACAGATAAAGGGAGAAACAAAACGTAAAAACGCGCATGCGTGTTGACTGCGCATGTGCAATGGAATGACGTAGTTATTAAGGAAAAGGGAACAGTATTTACAGAAGGTCGATGAAAATGAATAAAGAGAGAGAGAGGGGGAGAGAAAGAAAAGGAGAGAGAGGGAGAGAGAGAGAAATTGCTATAACAGGTAGTCGGAACAAGAGAAGGCCAAGTAAAAATTGAAGGAGAAAGAGTAAAAAGAAAAAAATATTAACAGTAAATGGGAAAGCAAGGAAAAAGAAGAATGCGTCACCTTAGGAAGTTCTGCAAAGGGAGATAAATATTGAAATACATCCAATACTATAAAGACGACGAATGTTTCTTTCTTTGTTCTAACTTCATGTTTTATAGACTCCTAAGCTATTGCACCTAAGAAGCCAAAAATTTATGGATACGAGTTACTTGACCAAAGGTGAACATGGGATTATTGGGGTTGGCCTCTGATAATCTCTAGACGTTAATTAAGGGTCAGGTTAAACAGGGCATTCAAAAATCTAAAGGAGATTGCTGCCCTCCGTGGGCTGCACATTTGTGTACTGGGATAAACATATGATAGGTGGTGCTAACCTCCGATGACTTCTAAAGGTCAATTTGTGGTCAGATTTATTTTGGTATTCTCTAAAATGGTCAATTTGGGCATTTTCGAATCTAACGATGACAGCAGTACCATACTGGATGCAAATGTGTATACAGGGGCGATTAGACCTCATGATGAACATGGGAAACTTGGTGATGACCTCTGGTGACTTGTAGGTATCAATTCAAGGTCAGGTCAGTTCTGGGATTTTCAAATCTAAGGGAGGCAGTCGCACCTTACGAGCTGTAATTTGTATACATGACTGGCTTGACCTTTGAATGAACATAAAGGAGAGTGACTGACCTTTACTGACCTATAAAGGTCATATTAGGGACAAATGAATTTTGTTTTTTTCAAAAAAAGCCAATTTTAGCATTTCCATATCTAAAAGAGACAACTGCCCCCAATGGGCTATGTACAATGTTTACTTGACTACATCAGTCACGCTGACCTCTGATGATCACCGAAGGTCAATTTAGGGTCAAATCAATTTTCATGTTTCAAATTTTAGAGCTAAACTATACAGGCTGCAAATTTGTTCACACAGGTAACTTGACCCGAGTATGACCAAAGGATAAGTATCGCTGGCCTCTTGTGAGCTAAAAAGGTCATTTCAAGGTCATGATCAATTTTGGCATTTTCAACAAATTTGGAGGGATGCAATCCCTTTTTGACCTTTCAACATTCATTACTTTTCCCAGGAAACGCCAGGTATCCAATCTATAATATATATATATACAGATATATATATATATATATATATATATATATATATATATATATATATATATATATATATATATATATATATATATATATTTATATATGTATTAGCAACAGTTGCAATTTCAGATCCACTGTTGGACAAAAACCTTTCCTAATTACCCCTATTGATGATTATATGGTCATATTTTCTATTGGACTGATATTTATCTATCCATATATCTATTTCTAATGAAATAAGATTATTAGAGGGCTGACTGTACAAATGTTTTCTCATATTTTAATTCAACGTATCTTTACAATTACTCCATATGCTTACTTATATATATATATATATATATATATATATATATATATATATATATATATATATATATATGTATATATACACACACACACACACACATATATATATATGTAATGTTCCAAGAATTATAGTGAGGTTATATATATATATATATATATATATATATATATATATATATATATATATATATATGTAACATCTACAGAATCCAATAGTTAAATATACATTTATTAGCTATATATCATTAGCATATGTTTCTATGTAACATCTACAGAATCCTATTCATATATATATATATATATATATATATATATATATATATATGAATATATATATATACATATATATATATATATATATATATATATATATATATATATATGCATATATATATATATATATATGTATATATATATATATATATATATATATATATATGATTTGGTATACGTTACATATAAACATATGCTAATTATATATATATATTTATGTATATATATATATATATGATTCTGTATACGTCACACACTCATACATATATATATATATATATATATATATATATATATATATATATATATATGTTAATGATATACACATACATGTACATGATCCTGTAAACGTTATACATATATATATATACATATATATATATATATATATATATATATATATATATATATATATATATATATATATATATATATATATATATATATATATATATATATATATATATATATATATATATATATGTATGTATGTTAATGATATATAGCTAATCTAACAGACCGATTCTTCTATCCAGTGAATTCAATCCTCAGTGGTTGCAGCTTATGCCAGACCAAACCAAGTTCATTTAAGAGAATAGAATAATTTTTAAAAGTAACTTTGAAATTGAAATGGACCAATAAAAGATTACATGGACCTATATTTAGCGTAAATGTATTCGTTGAATAGAATGAAGAAAACTTCTTCGTATTGATTTTGAATCGTGGTAAGGGAATGGTTGTACTCCCTTAATTTTGGTGAAGATTGTTCTTGTTGTTCTTCGGTGCGACGGAAGGACTACTAAATAAAAAAAAAGACTTTGACAATCAGTACGATAACCCGGAAGTGCCTTGCAAAGTGATTGGATGAACGGGAAACCCGGAGAACTGAGATCATTCACATGACAGCATTACAATAATCAGCTAAAATAGGAAGGAGATTGCGGGACTGATGAGGAAACTTGCTGTCACTTGATATTAAAATGAAAAAGTAACCAGTAATAAGCTACGTATTTGGAAGACTGACTTAACGGAATCATCTCAGTCGCTCAATAGAAAGCGTCATGTGACCAACGTCTTCGGGTAGTAATCACCTGAAAGTCTTAATTTTCAAAGGGACATAAACTAAAGACCAATTCATAAATTTACATGGCAGACTGTCCCCTCTAACCAAGAAAAAAGCTATCTGGGGAGGAAACTTTTTTTTGACTCAAGAAGTAGATGTTTCAGCCTTTCGTTTCCTTTGATACTTAATAGATTCATATACAGTCAGATAGCAAGGCCAGCTTGAAAACTGAAAAAACGTGTGAGGACAGTTATGACTGACAGTATATCATAACTATTAAAGTATGAAATATTTAGTATCAAGACATGAAATCAGGGGGCTGGTGCAACAGAATCTTCCTCCTTAATTGCTTCAATATGGCTATGTGCTACATTCAGCTAAGCTTATTAAATATCAAGAACAATAAAACTGGAAAAAGAGTATACTAAACGACGTAAAAGAAAGATTGGCGCTACACAATCTATTTCCAATATTTGGCTATGCACTGCATTGATCTAAGCTTATCAAATATCAAGAAGAGTGCATTCACTGCTAAAAGTGCAAGTGCATATAAATTGATTCATCCTAATTAAAGTCCATGTAAATATTACTAAGTTTTACACATGATCAAAAAAGCAGAGCTCTCAACTGAAAATTGAAATATCGATTAATAACGTACGAAACCAGTGACGGATCTCTAGAAAGTGACTGACAGACAGAACACCCTCAATAGATCGAAACTACTTTTTGTGACAAGTTGATAAGCATTAGGTCAGGTGCCCAAGGGTTTAGTAGACAGTACGGCTCAGAATTGTCTGAAATACAGCCCCAATCGTTTAGCACCCACTTAGGATCTAACCAAGACCACTTTGCTAGAACATCGTTCTATGTTAGCTGCTCAAAAGTTAAGCAGTTGATATTTATTAGGTTTACTTATGTCTGGTACAAGGACACAAATGTGAGTCCTAACTGAGAAGGGAACTCACTAGAAATACCTTGAAAGCTTACTAACCGCTACACATGCATTTAAATAAAATATCAGACAGGGTTGAACTGTGAACATTTAGGAATCAGACTGAAAGTGTGCAGGTACCTGACCCTACAGAACATTTGACTGGATCCTTTGCCAGGGTCTAATTTTGGCATTTTTCAAGGAAAAAATTAGACAAATTTGGCACTGAACAAAGCTATTTTCTTACGAAAATAAATATTTGTCGCTGAGAGATATTTACCAAAGATAAGAATCTCTTAGAGATGAGTGATATGATATGACACACACATATATATAGATATAGATATATAAGCAATAGGGAATGAAATATGTTATTCAAATTTTAATCTATTTTTCCTGCAAGCTTGGTCTGATGATGGATTTTCTGTTATTTGATTTGCCCTCAAAACCATGCAAAATTGGTCTTGTGCGGCAAAGGACCCTTGGCAACCCAGTCAAAATCCGCAATAGAGGTTTTCGACTCTTTGGACATGTAATGTAGATATATGAGAGCAGTTGGCCAGTGATGTGACATTTTACTAAGATATTTGACGCTGAACACACGTCGGAGTGGATCTATGCCTTTCCCAAGACCACTTGCCGATTCAGTGTTCTCTTCTGGTAATCATCACTCCACCCCGAACCTCCTGCAGGATTCGTATTAGAGCAGTATTGTCTTTTGAATCACATTGAATTTAATTACCTAAGAGTATTTTACAAAATATATATAGATAGATCGATAGATAGATATGAACAGAATTAGATATATATATATAGATAGATATGAAAAGAATACAATATTTAGATAAATATGAACAGAATGAGATTGATAGACAGCTAGATAGGTAGTTTGATAGATAGATAGTTAGATAGATAGCTAGATAGCTAGATGGATAGATAGCTAGATACATACATACATACATACATACATACATACATACATACATACATACATATGGATAGAATAAGAATGATAGATAAATGAAAATCTGATCATTATTATTGGCGTTAGCACGAATGTCGACCAAAAAAAACGAATATGCTACAAACATACTCTGCAGGGTCCCATTAGTAATTGCATAAAACTTGAGGCCATTGCTGTAACCATCCTTGAATTATGCAATGACAGACATTGAATTATAGTAAGATAAGGGAATTCTTTCCGTCTGTCTGTCATGAAACCTCCTAGGGAAGCACGCCGATTAAATTTGAGTTGATAAACACCTTATAAGAAGAGAAGTTGAGGCGGTGTAAAATGGGACTTATATCATGCGTTGCCTTTTTTTTTTCATCTTGATTTTGCTTACTTTTCATGGAAACTACTCTGGTCGTCATTCTACGACCGTCAATTTCTCCCTTGTACGGAGAACCTTTGTAAATCAGATGTGCACGCGCGTAACTACGGTACTTTTTGACTAGATGCAAATGCGTGTGTGCAAAGAAACACCCATAAAAGTTTTGCTGTGCTCGCGTGTTTGATTGATTATGAAAAATTTCTTCGCCGCTTATACATATTCATATCATCTATCTACCGATCTATCTCTCTATCTCAATATATATATATATATATATATATATATATATGTGTGTGTGTGTGTATGTGTGTGTGTGTGCACGTATGCGCGTGAGTGTGTGTACGTATGTGTGTGGGTGCATATGTTGGTGTGTGTTAACGTGCGTGTGTATATGTTCGAATAGTTATGTACATAAAGACAAAGGTGAATGGATTGATGCGTACATATATTCATTAAGGTATTATTCGATTAAGGGAAGACCTATAATTTTGATACAAGTCTAAAAAAACAAAAGATGAACACACAAACATAACCACACACACACACACACACATGTATGTATGAGGACTAAATCTATGATTGGTATCAAATCAGCAATCATTCTACCTGTCTGTTTCTTCTCTCTCTCTCTCTCTCTCTATCTATCTATCTATATATATATATATATACATACATATATATATATATACATACATATATATATATATATATATATATATATATATATATATATATATATATATATATATACAGGTGATTATTGGATTCTGTAAACGTTACAAGCCAACCGATCATAAGATCCCATTATCGACGCATGCGCAGAAACTCCAAGTGCCTTGTGACAGGTGTAAACGTATAGTAGTTTCTTTCCTGACATTTCCCAGCTGTTGTATTTCGGATGAAATATTTCTGAGGTCAATAACTGGGACATCAAGAGTTACATACATCTGGGAAAGAGACACACTTCATCAGAAATGTCATTTTCTAAAGAAACAATTATACTGACCGAAGATCTACTCCAGTCGATTAAATGATAACGAATTATATAAATAATCAGATATTTATGTGGTCGAATGCGTCTATGATATACCCACGTAGACACACACAAATCCATACATATAGGCATACGCAATCTGAGTATATAGATAACATTATATATACATATATATATATATATATATATATATATATATATTTATATATATAAACATATATATATATATATATATATATTTATATATATAAACATATATATATATATATATATATATATATAGAGAGAGAGAGATAGATATATATAAACATATATATATATGTATATATATATATATATATATAATGGCTCATTCATTTGCATCTGCAAAATAAGAAAGTCATAAACTGATATTTGGAGATGCTGGGATATTGACTCATATTATTGTGTATAATCATAAATAGATATTATTAATAGATGTATGTATAAACTTTTAAAAACTATTTGAAATGACACTCCCTTTGTCACTCGGCCTAAACAGCGTAGATGCAATAAACATCTGAAAGAAAAATGATGCTGCAATTGGAATCGAACCTGCAACTGATATGGTAGCCGCTCTGACAGCCTTTTGATTGTTTAATACTATTTACCTCATCTAAACCATGGGACTCATTCTCCATGTTACATTGAGGTAATTTCAATTAAAATTTCAAGTAATATAACGCATCTATAATTAGATCCATAACACCCACATATAAATAGTTAAACTCCAGTTCAAGTCTGTGTACTGTAACAGGAACAAGAGCAATCCTAATTAGATTAAGGGAAGGAAACTTTTCACTGTTGGTCAATACTGTTATGCTGAACCAAACTATTTGAGGTTATCCTTTCCTGGAAGTGATTTGAAATCACGACTTAGTAATCCGCTGTCGAGTACCCTATCGACTGAGCTAAACTAGCAACCCTTGAACATTTGTGCTACAAATACAAAAAAGTTCATTTCATTCTAATGAATAAATACATTTACACAGAAAAGATTTCTGAAGTATTTTTCTTTATCTGGTTCATACAATACAAACGTTGCAGTTGAAAGAAGAGTTCGACCCCGCAGCAGCCGGACTTATATATATATATATATATATATATATATATATATATATATATATATATATATATATATATATATATATATATATATATATATATATATATATATAAAGTTGATGTGAAGGTTTCCAACTTTTCTAAACAAAATTAAATCGTCAATTTTTTATCTCTGGCTATCTATGACCTTATGTGACCTTTCAGCTACGTTCAGTATTTTATCATTTAAAATGATTCAGCGTTTGTTTTTGTTTTTCTCAATATCTTTTCCTTGTTGCAATCATTGACCACACAAGGAATCTTGCAAGAAAAGAGAAAAACCTTGCATTGTCATGGCCTTCCTGAGTAAAGTGGTTTCAAAGTTGAAACCTTATGGGCAATAAAAAATAATGGAACTGTACAATTGTTTCTTGGGTCCCCAACTTGATGTACCCATATAAAAAATATGGAATCATACTTCGCTGGTGACAGGGTTATGTATTCCAAATATATTGTTTTGTCAACACTATCCCACTCTCTCTTTTCCACGAAGCCCGGAAAAATGGCAGCGAACGCCCATGGTTATTGTTAAGTCAGACGTGATAGAATATTGAATTCTACGTGACAGCTACAAAAATAAGGGAGAGAAAGGAAGAAAGTTGTAACAAAGGGCTGAGCATCGAAAAAAATACATGCTTTTTGCCAAAAAGCATATCACGTCATGATACCGTGACTTGCTGCATCATACCAACACTTTTTCTTTCCGACTTTCATTCTCTAGTACGACCGTGGACAAAATTGCAGATGTTAAACGAAAACTCGCACGCTGTCAAAACGTGATTGGCTTGGTGCACAATACAGAACACACTGTGCAGAAAAATAAACATCTCACTTCTATTTTTTCATTCTTTGCGAGAGAGACCCCTTTTTTCTACGAAGACGCAAGACGATTGTATTGCAGCGAAAGGAAATTAAAGGAGTTAAAAGCAATCCTGTTTAATTTAGTTTCTATGAATCTGCTTCTTCCCTTGACTGCCGGCTCTTACTTGCCACTGTCAGCTTACTTCCCATGACTGTGTTGACTTCTTCAACTCCTAACTGATCATGTTTCTGGCTCTCTCTAACTGATTGAAACCTTGTGGCTACTACTCGCTGAATGTTGGATCCCTAATCTGACTGATTGCGTGACTGATGATGGCCCCAATCGCCTGTTATGGTTTCCTTCCTCACTGTCCAGCCGAGAATATCAAACATTCGACTGACAACATTCCAAATTCCTGTTAAGAGCCATTCAAATTGGGACTTTGTTGACCCCCAAACTTACTCATTTCTGTTCAACTTTTTGCCATGCAGTTCAAATTTTGCTGAAACTCCTTGCATCTCACATAGCGCTACGATAGTCTCGTAGTAAGTCTGAGAGATAAACTACTTGTGGAAGAACTTCTCATCAAAAAAATTTCTGATCGTTTACTGCGTCGAATTTGCTGCAAAATCATATGCTGTCTCCCTTGCCAAGAAAAAGTATTTTCTCTTACAATGCGTTATTCATATAAGTAAGCATGTTCTCCATTTAGTTTTCTACAAATGTGAGTACCATTGGTGCTGAATCTTACAACGAATTCTTCTTTTCTTCATTTTCTGAGACTTTCCAGAGTGCACTTTGACTTTGAGCTCAAATTTCCCTTTTTCAAACTATTTGGAACTCTGCTAACATTTGCTGCATACCTGCCAGAATTAGCGGTTTATTAACCAAGATTCCACTACACTTTTCTCGAGATGAAGAGTGACAGGGCTAAATACACCTTTCATATTTAGCTGAGATTAAAGTTGAATTCTTATTTTTCAGCCCCAAATTCTAAAAAAAAGTATATATATATATATATATATATATATATATATATATATATATATATATATATATATATATATATATTAGTATCCAGCCTATTTGATTAAGAATGATATTTGGGGACTTTTGGGGGAAGTTTTTGCTCAGGTCAAATTATATATTATGTAATTTTAGAAAAAGAGATAAATCTTGAAATAATATATATAATTTTTCAAAATCGGTTGTATACGTTTTTTGCAAATATTATTTATTCTGTCTTCAGCAGAATAATCAGTATTCTTGATGGAAGAAATCTGTATCTGTGACTAAAAACATTTCTTAACAAAAATTGTCATTTCAGCCGATTATTTCTTAATGTGTTAATGTGATTTATGCAATTTTTCACTGGGTTTATGTTTTATAAGTAAAAGTAGGTATAATTGAACAATGTGTGATTGTTTCTTGTTGGTCTTATCTGCAAATGCAATGATCTTTCATACTGAAAAGAACCATATATATATATATATATATATATATATATATTCGTATGATTTCCTTTAAACCTTATTGAGTAAATTCATGTTTAATAACACGAAATTGTTTTGACATGATTAGATTCTTATCCAATGTTGTCTCCAGTACAATTAGATGAAGTAGATGTGATCACTTTTTGTATAGTTTTCCAGTTCAGCTTTGATTACCGTCAATATTCATGGAACTAGTTTGACTGTCCAGTGCGCTCTGTTTTAGTATTTGTCAAATAAAACTTTGAGTACTGAACAAAGAAAATGAGGTACATCTGAGTACAAGTACATAGAATGTATATGCCTGATAGAACGATGAATGGAAAGATGATGACCAAAAGGAAATATATAAAAGCTCAGAGCTAACTTACCGTCGCCATCCGCCACAAGAAATAGTTCCATTGTTTAAATCCGCGGTTCGAGTGACGATTTTCTTCTTTTTTGTCTTTTTCTTTTTCTTTTTTTTTTGTCTTTTTCTTCTTTCTGTCGTCTTTTTTTTTTGTCTCTTTCTTTTTTAATGTATTTTTAAATCCAACCTCTTCTTTAGTCAGAATTTTTTTCGAATTTTTTTTTTTAAATAATTCTTTTTTGGGGGTGGGGTTGTTGGGGAGGGGTACTTTTTTTTATGAATCCTGTGCATCACAAGGAAAGAATATTTTTTTTGTAATGAAAACCTTCCTGTTTTTTTTGTTTTTTTTAATTATTTTTATTATCTTCTTATTTTTTTGTCTTCTTTTCCAGAAGGTGAAAGAACTGATCCATTGGTTCTGGATTTTGATTTGGTAGTTTACCCAAAGAATCAAACTCCAAGACTTTCACTTTCAGCTCCAAAAAGCACGAAATTTTCTCAATAAAACAAGCAAAAAAGCAAAAAATGGAAAAAGAAAAAAAAGCATAAACAATCGTATTGGCGGTCTATAAGATTTTTCAAGGGGGAAATATTTTGAAAAAAAAAATGAATCTCCGTGAGTTTCTTCAACTTATCACCCAGATTTTAAACTTCTCAAGTTCTGACGAAGGTGGGGTTAGACCACGAAATTTATAATTACGCCTTCAGCCATTTTTGAGGGGGAAAAGGGTGGAACAGGGTCTTATACGCCGCCAAATACCTTACATTTAAAAGGGGCACGCTTTTCAGATCATATTGTTCCTGCTTTGTCCCTCATTACCCTTTTCCTGTTTAGAAACGAAAAATTTTGGAATTTTAATGGCTATGATGAGGGCAACATTGGTAGAAAATTCTGTTTTAACTATTTTCATTTAATTCTTTAACCAAGTTATTGTGTTTCTTGATGTTGAACTTACCAAAGTTTCTGAGATGCACCACAAAGTAGTCAAGTGAAATTTTCGAAAGAAAATAAATATCAAAACAGCATTTTTATGGTTTTAAGAGAAGTCATTTTCATTCCAAATTTTATTTCATTTACTTTATGATAATTATTGATGAAGTTTTGTAAGTCATTATTATTAATTTTTTTTTTCTTGCAACTGTTTAACTCCATCGTAGTTGTTAGTTTTTCTCACAACAAAAATGATATTTCTGAAGGGTAACCAGCCTGAGTTCAGGTGCGATAAAAAGCAACACCAATCAAGATGAAGGTAAAGTGTAGAAATATAATTGATAATAATGATTCCAAATTTTGTTTGGACAAAAAAATCTCTTTTGGAATCCCTGACGTTGACAACACAACATCCAATGCGAATGCGAAATATGAACAAGGGGAAACCATCCATTCTTGCAAAGTCAATCTCGTAGAACATGAAAAAATCATAACCAAAGGAGTGGTGGAAAAACCTGGTATGACTGACCATATATGAGGAGTGTACACATTACCCCTTCCAGAATGATATCCTGATAATCAACATGACGCATCGTTAAGGAAGACACAATAACGTAGGATTGGCGGTCGAATACATAAGTCGGGTAAGTGCGGATTTCAACACCATGCGGTTTTCCTCGCTTAGCAAAGCAGTTTATTGGTATATCCTTCAGGTGTAGTATAGAATCACCAGGGTACTTGGTTGGTGGTATGTTTATGCCTGTTTACAGATGAAATTGAATGACTCAGTTGTTATAGTCATGGCCACATTCTTCTCCGTCCAAACCAGCTGAGGTAAAAATTTGCCCCTTTTCTCGCATTATAAACCCGACGTTGACCGAAAAATGAATCGGCCGAAATATTGTGTTGACAACATCAAGTATTCAAAGATGAGATTCAGTTGTCCAAACAAAACTTGATACATCAGAAACAGCTTCTTACCATTTGAGTGAAGGCTTTTAATCAAAATGTTCATCCTACCCAGGAAAGTCAGGGAAAATGTTCAAGATGCACTTATACAGAAATACGATACAGGCTGATATAATACACATAAAATGTTTTGCAAGTATCTATCAGTATTTTTATTTAGATTAGGTGTGAGTGGCGAGGCAGTTAACGACACAGAAAATGGAATCTGCGAAACGAGTTCAAATTCTTATCGAAGTTGTTTGCGTTCGCTTTACTGTAATGCATTTTGGAAAGATATGAATCCATCTCTAGCCCCTTTCAATCTATGGGTAAAAAAGCATGGCAGACTGTGCTCTATGGCTTTGGGGGTGTAGAGCAATCATTGTAGGAGGAGTGCAACTCTGATTCCAAACCAGAGAGTAGAGCCTCTTTGAGGTGGTTAGATCCCAAATTTAATTTTCCTCTGGCAGCTCCTGCAGCCAAACCCATGCCAAACGTATCACACTCCGCTTTCTTTTGGACTCAGCGAAGCCGATGGTTGGATTTTGTCAACTGAGCACCCCATGATATCCATAAGCTTTGCCTAGGTTTGTCCCCTGAAAATGTTATTTCAGTGTCATTCTGTTGAT
Organism: Thysanoteuthis rhombus; assembly: GCA_963457665.1. NCBI lineage: Eukaryota > Metazoa > Mollusca > Cephalopoda > Oegopsida > Thysanoteuthidae > Thysanoteuthis > Thysanoteuthis major. The sequence goes on from OY735221.1 coordinate 33,284,434, forward strand.
AATGTAGACAGAGGGATGCATTTGCTCTTCACTCATTAGGTATTTCCGAGTGTTAATGGTATACCCCTCTTCAAGCTAGGTGGAAAAGAGAGGGTAGAATAAATGAGCAATGGACAAGGGGACAGATGATGCCCTCATGGGGACATTCCATGATCAAATCAGTAGTCGGGCTCTATGAGAAATGCTAGCGAGCGTGAATGACTCAACTAAATGTAGCCTAGATGTAAGCAGTATACTCAACTGTCTGGAAGAGGCAGGGTAACATTTCAAGAGGTTCGAATCAGTCAGGTCCACAAGAATTGAATTTATGCCATTGCTAAGTTAGAGGTCCATCATCTCCTGAAGACCCCTCACTGTTCTAGAATTAGTCTCTGAGCAGTAGAGAAGCAGGGTTCCACTGGAGGACCCCTTCAAGAAGACCTGTATATCCAGTACAATCGTCATCAGCAACGAAATGAAACAGCCAAACAAGAGTACATGGTGACATGAGGTCTTTCAGGTTACATCCCACGCCGAAGCAACCCGCAAAACAACAGCAGAAGAGAAGACGGGGTAATGCAAGACCGGAACTTCCTGCCGCTACCAGATATTCTCCATCAACTTTTGTAGAAATACCTACCTCCCTCTCATAGGCTTAGCCACCTAAAGGCCTGCTACAGACGTGGAAAGACCTCCAAAATTTTTGTTCACTAAGCCAAGCCATTATGATGATATGTAAATGTTTGCTTACGTGCGTTTTAGTTTGGTTATATGTGTATTGCCGGGTGTATAAGCATGTGTATTTGTGAGTGTATACTTATGGTAAGATTGTTCATATTTTTTTTATTTGCCAAGTTTACTTATTATTCGATTAAATTCAATAGCAGCTTTTTGGCAAGTTACTGTTGCCCTCATTATGGCCAAAGGTTTTTGCATTGTTATATTTAGAATAAAGTTCAACAAAACAAGATTCATAATCAATATCTTTTGTTTCATTCAGACTTATTTCCCCGTCTTGGTGTATTTTATGACAACGTTTCGGTCGCTCTACTATCCGGCCTTCTTTGGATATTTTTTTGTATTTTGAGATGCCAAACCTACCGCAAAGAAACGTTGAAATCAGGCATACCTGATCATGTGTGGAGGGCATATCAAAGTAAAATGATAGACAAGGAACATTGGAGTCGGGACTGTTGAAGGGATCCGCACGCACACCACGATCATTCGATCAGCCGGCCAAGGATATTTGAATGATTGAAAAGAAAAAGATGGAAAATAAAAATTTGTGATTAAAAAAAATGACCACAAAATGAGAGTGCAGCTGATATTCACCTAGATAACTGGAAAGTCACGTGTTTAAGATGTGGATTAAGAAGGGACAGTTCCAGGAGCTTGCAGGGGATAGGCACTGCATGTGGTGTGTATGGGAAGATAATCACGAGCCCCTCAGAACAAGATTTGACGTTCCCATATACAATAGTCACCCGAAGAAAACCGGAGAGTGTAGCAGCCAAAACGTCATGTTAAACAAGAACCATAAGTTCGACGATGCATCCACCATTCATGGTTATAGTAGCAGGATGAGGAGGAGGAGGAGGAAGAAGAAGAAGTAGTTTTTTCTTTGTGTCTCGTGATTCTTATACTTGTAAAATATTGTGCTATGGAAATAGTCTGCTGGTATTATTCTCAATACAAGACGTAAATGGGCATTTTTAGATATTTCTATGCTTTTTCAAATACAAGAATTGTATCATATCATTTGCAGCTGATGGCACAGATGATACGTCATCTATTTATGACATCACACCTCTTATGACAGCTGGCAAATGAAACCTCGCCCTCTTCCTTCCTCTTTCTGTTCTTTAACATAACTGGGATCGACAGACAGACCAACCAAAATAGTCTTATAGATATATTTGTGGGCACATTCAAAAAAAGATGAGGAAATTAGTCTGAATGAAGAAAATACAATGATTATAAAATTCCACCTGAAAATAATTAAAGCAAGAAAAATCGTGCCAATTAACATGGTGTTTTTTTGTTGTTGTTTTCATTAGTGTTCAAAAAGAAGATGACATTTCAAAACATCACATTGTCATATTTCAAATATCACCACCACCATCATCATCGTCATATTCAATACAATAAAAAACGTTTTCGACATTTGCTTCATCATCATCATCATTAACAACATCTATAACAGAAAACAATAACGTCTTCGTGAGTTTCATCATCATCATCATCATCTTCATCATCATTTACATCTCCGTCTTTTCTTCAACAGATGTAGCAGTCTTTACAACCTTTTCCATTACCGCCATCATCATCATTTTCGTCACAGAAAAAAAAGACTGTCTCCATATAGATTACTTTCACGAATCCCAAAAACCTTCTGCATTTTCTCAGTTGAACATAAAAAACGACAACGTCTTCAAAACCTTTAACATCACATTTTTGCCTTTTTTTTCTGCAATCAAAAACAACGTTTTTTGTAACAGGGCTTCTCAAACCTTTTCGCCTATGACTCCCTTTGATGAGGCAAAATTTTTCGTAATACCTCACTCTTTTTTTAAAAAACCGATACTAAAACTATATATAATCAGTTTTCAGACGTATTTTAACAGTAACTAAATATGGAATCAAATAAAATCTCCAAAATTGTAAAAATTTGCAACGTTTCTATATTCTGGGTATAATTTTACAAATAGCTTTTAAAAAGATAGATTTCGTTTTAGTTACATTTTCAAGTACATTTTTGTACATAGACAATAAAAGAAATTTAGTTAGATAATATTCCTTTAAATAAATTTCTAAGATCCCCATTAATTCTTATGCAACCCTGGATGGGTTCCGACCCCTACTTTGAGAAGCTCTGCTTTATTGCAAAACCAACGTTGTCTTCATCATCATTTTTTTCCTGACAGCCGTAATCACAACAATGTCTTTATAAAAATTAACATTAAAATCTTTCCTTTTTTTTTTAATTCTTCAACAACAAAATGAACAACAAAACAACAACAGCATCAACAACAACAACAATATATTCCCATCTTTGAATACATTTTTTCTGATTGACATCCATCATCATCATTAGCATCATCATCATCATCATCATCATCATCATCATCATCATCATCAACAACAACAACAACAACAACAACTAAAATCGTTTATTACCCCTGAGTCTAATGGCTAGGGTCAGCCGTGTACCGTCTTCAGGAGAGACATTGCATAATTGAAGCATTTCTGGTTCCTGGGGATCTGTCTTCCAGACTGCACACCTCTATTGCACTAACAGAGTTGGGTCAGAGGGACAACCTGATGCCTGTCACTAATGCCTGTGGGACTGGTCATATTTTTTTTTTTTTGCCTTTACCTGCACATTCGAAAATGGAACCCTAACATCAGACCTTCTGTAGTATTTGCTCCCACGGGGCTGCAGATTAATCATTATCACCATGATCATCATCATTTCATAACAAAAGTTATGCCTTCTTTATTATTAACATCATAAACATTTCTTCATTTATTTTCATCTTTTTTTCCTTCAATTCAATAAGAGCAGCAAAAACAGTGACAAGGGCCTTTTCATAACTTCAAGTGAGATTTCTTTTATCATTTTTTTCATTTCTCCTTGATAAAGCTTGCCTCAGTAGTGAGGATGTCCTGATCTTAAAAACCAAGACAGGTCATATGATCCACCGGTGCAGATCACATATGCCTGTGCCAAGTCCTCTATAGAGCCAAGACACAGCACAACAAATCCAAGACGTCCTAAGAGGTGTTAACACTTGCATCAAGTACACCCTAAAGCACAACAGCATTGCTCTAAACGAGCTAGAGTCTGCATAATACACAGACACATAGCCTTTGGAAGGACCCAGGCTGGATCATCAGTGCCAGAGAACGGTTAAAGGGCTCATCATCCGCGCCCACATCACATCAGTGCCTGCACTGTCCCTATTTCTGTACTTCACCAATTGGGTTCATCAGCTCCATTCGAGTCGACCGATGACAGCAAATAATCAAATCATCGTTATCCCCCTCCTCCTCCTTCTCACCATCATCATCATCATCATCATCAGCAGCAGCAGCAGCAGCAGCAGCAGCAGCAGCGTTTTAGTGCCCATTATTGGACATACACTTTCCCTCAGATTCGCCTGACATCTCTATCATAGACGTTGCCAAGCCAGTATTCTGTGAACTTGAAAGCACAGCCATCGACATCATTGGAACGTGGGTCATACCTTTGTCATATCTAACAACACTGACAACGTCTGCATATCTCTCGTCACAACTGCAACTTTCAATATGATCCCTGTCCAAAACCTAGTAATTTAAAGCTCGATCCATCTTACATTCTTTGTCCTTTCATTCATGTCGTGTAATCATAATAATTGTCATCGTCCTAATCAACGTCATCATCATGATATTTATATCAGTCTTTCCACTGTCATCTGTCTTCATCATCGACTCTGACTCCCTATCTCTTCAACTCTCTGATTCTTCACATAACCATCATTTTTCAAAGCAGTGGTTCCCCACCGCTGCTGATGGTAGGGGGCCTCACTAAGGGTGGAGTAATGTTATTAGATAAAAAGAAAAAAGACGTGGTAAATGTTTCTAGCTTAAGAGCGATGGGGATGTGTAATGCAAGATGGGGTATAACTTTGCAACCTATTTTCTGAATTATACTCACCGGTGATGTTTATTGAAATTCACCTAAATCGAATAATGGTAGCCCCACAAATTGCCCGACTAACCAGCCAAGTGGGCAACAGATAATTCTCTCCTCAAGTGTGTATGTCTATGTGGATGTCTACTTTTGTGTCTCTGGAGCTCCTGGTTATAATTTGAAGGGTCAGAAGCTTGAGCATTTGCAACACTGAGCACCATTAAAGAACAATTTTTTGTTTGGTTTTGGGGGATCTCTATGGTCATTTTTGGATCAACTATGCAAAAATTTTGTGCTGGTATTTTAAAAAAATAGTTTTAGATAAAATATCTGTTTTAAGATGATTTTAGATAAAAGATCTATTTTCTAAGATATTACTTAATAAAAGATCTATTTTTAAAGATAATTTTAGATATAAAATCTATTTTTCGAAGATAATTTTTGATAAAAGATTTATTTTTTAAGATGATTTCAGATAAAAAGATCTAATTCTTTTGATACTTTTTGATATTTTACAGATAAGTAGTTCTGTACACGCGTGGGCAATAGCAATGCACTTCAGAGAGGCACCGATGTTAGATTATTGTGCTAGCTTTTTTCTGTTGTACAAAAGTGGGGAATGACTTTCAAAAGGTTGAGAACCATTGTTTCAGAGCAAAAGTGAATCACTGCTCTAATGTCTCCCATTATACATCTAGATAGTGTGTAGGAAGAATATTTATTTTTCTCATCATACCATTATATTTACTTTCATTATTATGATAATATATCAGTCAATAATTGAACTGTAGCCTCAAAATTTGAAGCTATGTAAACATATTTTTACAAAGAATAAATATAATCAAAATTAATCATGGCATTACTGAAAATAGAGAAAGAAACATCCAGAGATATGTAGATTCTTGAGAATTGATGATTATTGATAAACCTATCACTAAGGGCCCCGAAATGTCAATAAAGCTTCTTTTTTTTTAATAAAAAAAAAACATTAAAGAAGGAGTCTAGTGGAGTACCAATGTCAATTTTCAAGCCTCTAGACAAAACTTTATTGCCAGGAGCGCTCGAACACACAAACACACACATATAAACAAATGATAGAGCCTTTCACTACGGCTGCTCAGTCTAACACCATCATCACATCACTACTACAGTACAGCCTTTGCTCTTTTTTACTTTCGCTCATGTTAGGAAAAGTATTCAACTAACCAACATTGTAACCATCTGAATTTCCGATCTAAAAGGACTAAATATATTGGAAACAGGCAAAAGTCTCAATTAAACAAAATTTATTAAGTGAAAAATCACGGAGAATTTTGGAAACGCGTCTTGAAGCCAAAAACTGATCACAGGCTAATATTTTATGGTATTCTGGACCCTTTCTTAACTGGACAAGAACTAGAAACTCAGGATTAGGAAATGAGTAGATTGATGACCATGCACAAAGCCTTACTCTTCAGAGATGATGTCGATAGACTTTATTTGAAGGGGAAAAGAATAGCAGACAACATATGACAGAGCTAGATGGAATTAATCATGGCGATCAGAAACTCTGACAAAACAGACATTTTCAGATCAGACAAAAAATCCATACAGTTTACCCTTCAGTCTACACCCCTTAGTACAGGGCGTGGATGGTAAATATAGAATAAGTTCTCAGTGAGACTTGAACTTGCATCCTTTTTGCCTCAGGAAGGCTTGCTATCTACACCAGTTGTTAGTTCGGTCAGTTACAAGAGCTTTATGGCTACAGGAAATCCACGTTGACTTCAGCGTTTTTCCCAGATCGATCGGTGCCATATTTTACGTTGTTTTCTTTCTAATTCGCTAGTAGTTTTTGTAGCAGTAATATTATCTCGATTTTAAAAATTAGATGGACTATTGTCAATTATATTAAAACAAAGTTGAATGAAATACTAGTAAGAAAATATCAATGTTAGATGTGGCCTTTCCAGAAAGAATTAGAAGAAGTAGAAAAGAAGAGGAATAGTCGGTCTAACGCCATCTCCATCACTACTACTAATAGTAATATTACTACTGTCAATATTTCCCTGTAAGTTGCGCACATGTGCGCGTAACCAGTGCACAAAGGATATTAATGTGCTTAGAAAAGGTTAGTTATCTGGAATATAACAGAAATTGATAAGTATACTTATAATATGTTATAAGTATATCTACTGGAAATAATATCTCAGTCAACTATTTCTGTTAAGTGGTCATCGATTTGGCTAATCAGAACTAAATACATTCTTAGAATGCAGCCATACTTGCTGTCCCATATGAAATGTCCGTTTCTGCATTTGTTTTTAATAAAATTCTGGAGATGAAAATGTAGTCATGCATATTCAACTATTAATACGATATCGGCTTTTTTTTTAAATTTTCAACTTATGATTCATCATATCAATTTTGATAAGATGATCCCTCACTCGTACAAATGTCGACCTCAAAGAAAATCAGACTATTGTTTTTTTTAGATCAAACGCGGTAAAAAATACTGTTCTAGCTTTCAAGGATACCAATTTTGCATTTGGAATGGGAACTGGCTCAGAAAGGACTGTGCGACGTTGGTTCCACAAACTTAGTTCTGGGTATATGAGCCTGGATAATAAGCCTTACGTACGCCCTCAATCAGTTGCTGATGATGAGATTGAAAAATATATTGTGGAAATTGATACAAGGATAACTCTTTAAGCTTTTGCTCAAAGCTTACAGATTTCCAACCTATTTTCATTTCATAATCGTTCATTTCTTATGGGACAACCTAATATTACATTAGAACATGTCAATATAGTTTTATTAGCCATGAGAGATAGGCTATGCCAAAATTAATGAAAAAAATTGCAAAAATATTACAATGCAGAGAAATTTTTGGCAAAGTTTAACGTGTTCACCGTCAAATATGTATTCAATCATTGGGACTGATTTGACCGATACCGCTGAACAGGCTAGCCTTTGTTAGTTTCGTACTTGACTTATTTACTCGAGTACAATGCGATCTCGAATATTATTTTTGTAGCTAAAAATCAGTAAAATATTACAATATGTTATCATTTTTCCACACTGTAATGTTATGCACCGATGTTGACCCTGATTTTTTTTATATCGTATTTTCTGCATTATGCGGGAGTAAATACGATGACTATTATGTTATGGTTCATTACAGCTTGCAAACAATTCGATGAATGAATTATAATCTGGTAAATAGAAAAATGAATAAATAATTAAATGTTATAATACGATTTTTCATTTTTTCCATTAGGCACATATTTCTCTTTGATTTTATTAAAATTCTGAAGTAATACTTTTTAAACCATGAAAATTGTACGATGTGAGAAATTTAATCAAATTCAATAAAAAAATCAGGATTAAAATTGTTACATAACAATATACTTGAGTGTTGAAAAAATGACAACGTAATAAAACAATAATTCATTATGATATAATTAATACAGTTTAAAAAATGATAACCCCGATTAAAGATGATAATTAGCTAAAATCGCAAACATTAATCTCTCGGTCGTTCATAAAAATTGAAGGCAGTATAGAAGTTACTAGAAATAGAGCAAGTGCAGAATCATTGAATCGGAAGAGATAGCTTGCAAGTATTTAACGCGGGGCCCTCAAAAATGCGGAGCCCCTAACATGCTACATACGCTCCTTAGTTAACTCAGCACTGCGCACAAGTATTTATTGCGCAAATTCCTCCGTGGCAGGAATCACTTAAAAATTAGATGGAACATTGCAGGGTCATTTTTCTCTCTTATTCACTTTATATGATAGTGTTAGCATTTTAATAAAGAACTAATTATAGAAGGCAAACATTGGTAAAACCACAAATATTGTCTTTTGGGAAATAAAGACAAGACTGAGAACCACATCACAAGGGAATGCAGTAAGCTGGCTTTAAGGAAATATAAAAACAGGAACGATAGAGTAGACTCGGCGAGACACTGGGAACTGTGCAAATGACTCCTGGTCGACCATATAAAAAATGGTATCAGAGTAAAACCAGAGTTTGTCCTAGAGATTAAAAGGATTAAAGTGCTCTGGGATTTCTTGAAAGAACACCCCATACAAACAAGATCAGGTCCTGAAAAAATACTGTCAGATCATGGAATAACGGAATCGATATGACCGAACACAGGATGAATACTAACAAAACTGAAAATTAGAAATGTACCAGGGCCTTGACCTAAAGTCACACCTATAATAATTGATGATCCGACCAAAAATACGAGAATCGGGATTATTGGTTAAGTAGTTCTGGATTTTTCAAGGAAATGTACTACATTAGTAACATAAAGCATATATATATATATATATATATATATATATATATATATATATATATATATATATGTTCAATAATTTTTTTAAACGCATAGCTTTTTCTCTAAGTATCTATGATCACGAAGTTGAGTTGTTGATAGTTAAGATTGTCTTCGTATCATTGAGCGAGGATTATCATTATTCAATGGGTAATTCGAAGGATTATCTTTACTATGTGTATTTTTATGATAAGTCTTTCATTTTCTTTTCTTCCTGACGTTTCTGCAAGTCTTCATAAGATGAACGTCAAATCAGGAGAACTGGAGTTCTTACATAGAAAAAGTGTTGTTACGTTCATAAATGTAGATCCTTTTGGGAAAGATTCCCCTCGTTGAATGCTCCAATGTTGGTAATTTTAATGAGTGCTTGAGACCAACAGATGTGACATGGTACCAAACAATGGCTGGAGAGCTGGGTTGCTAAATGTCTTTTGCCAAATTCGTATGGTCTTAGGATCAAATTACGTAGCACAGTCCCTAAATAATCAAATCCATCATCAGACTAAGCGTAGAATGAAAATGAATTAGAATACATATTTTTCAATCGATTATTCATGTATATTGTATGATTTATCCGATAATTTGTGTTTAAGTGATTGTTATGTAAATTTTCTTCAGTACTGAATCTTTATTCCGAACGATGGCTAGGGTTTACGATCGACCTGTGCCAGATGAGCACGGAAGACCGTCCTACACGACTACGATTGAAAACAATGCACATTTTTATCTTGAGATCAGCAGTAACTATCGTAGTTGATGGTTTAAATTTTTTGTACGAAAATGCGCTAGCTTGAGATCAACAGCAGCTACTGAAGTCGGCAATATATATTTTCGCAAGAAAACGCTCTGCTCGGACCAATAAGCTATCATCATCGGAACCATTTTTTTTCTTTCTTTCCACTACCAAATTTGAACAATTTGTATATTGAAAAATACCTAACAGCAACCCCGCAGAAGAACTGAACTGCCGGAATACACTGTTTAAAACGATGAAAACAGAATGAGGATACTCGTTCGTGTAAATCAACCATTAAGTAAAGGTACTAACTTATCTGAACTTTTTGATGTCTGTTATTTGTCCTTGCATTCACAATGTCACAGAACCACGCAAAAGCACCCAACACACACGATCACGATCGAACAATCATGGAGCTGAAATACCTTTCAAATATACAACAAAGGATAGAGAACAGAAAAAAGAAAAAGGTTTTATTTACCTGCTTTCGGGAAAGTTCACTGAGCTGTCACTTGTTATTTTTGTTCAATAGCAGGGCTATTGTTCCGTTTATTATTGTCACACGCATTTCCTGGACACTACTTTTTATATTGCTTTTTGGTTTCCGAACACTTTTACCCCGTAAAGACCTAAAAGAAACAGCGTATAAAAGAGACAAAAATTACTATAATTATTTGAAGGAAAAGGTACTGTTTCATTAATCGATTTCTGTACAGATCGACCCTGGATCTGGGAAAAAAAATCATTAAACAATAATAGTATGACTCGTGTATAAGTCGACATTACATTTTGGATGAGAAACAATCAATTTATTATGTGTCAAATATGTAGGTTGATCCCAGACAATTTGCCTCCGAGAAATCATAAATCTATGATGTGACCCATATCTATAAAAGGAGTCTCATAATAAAACCTACTTTTTAAAACTAGATGTTTTGATCTGAGCACTTACCACTCAATGGCATTGTCAATCATGCACATGATCTTCTTAGATTTTCCTGACGCTTTCAACGTGCATACTACACAAGATGGAACTTAATAGTATTGGTGACCGTGCACATGATCTTTTTGGAATCTCCTAACGCTTTCAAAATGTATACCACTACTGACGGAACCTTTCGATATTGATAGGCATGGAGGTGGTTAGCTCAGATTTTACTAGAATTTTCCAGGGGAGTTGCGCACACTACGTCATCTGTGCACAAACAAAAATGTTCAGGAGCTCCTTCACTTGTTCAATACTAGATTGGATTTCATGAAGGCTTTTGGCAAGGGATCGAGAAAAAGATCGATATTGTGTTGATTTGCAAAAATGTCAGTTTTATTAAGAAATTGGAGAAGATATATCAATATTCTGCTAAATTAGTACGGCAAGCAGAACGAAAATAAGTTTCATTATGAAACGATTCTTAAGTTGGATTTCGTGAAGGCATCTTGTGGGAAAAAAAATCAAAATTTATTTATTATACATCAACTTAGTTTTGCTGCCAAAAATGTCGGTTTTATCATGAGACTCTTATTTAGGTGATTCATTATTTTTTTACCACAAAATCATGAATATTTCATATAACTCGTGTATAAGTCGAGCCAGGATTTTAGGCCAAGAAATCCTTCATGCGTCAGGTGCCTCATTTATAGGTCACACTAACAATCATGCTCCGATTCCAAATCAACAAAACTGTTTCTCATATAGTCTTGAATTCTTTTTTTAATTTCGTTTTTCAATTCGACTTATATACGAGTATCGAGAGTATAAATTTTCTTTCACAGCGGAATAGATACATAAAAGTAATAGATTCATTGTTACACATCATTTCTTTCTAAAGTGCGCCGAACAAAACACGTATAAAACTTGTTTTCTTTTCATTTATGTACTGAACAGGTTACCAGCGCGAAGAAAATGGGTAGATTATAGAGTTGAATATACTTACTTGCCTAATGGCCCCCTGCACAGGCCATTAAGCTCAATATCAAGCCCCTTCCAATACATCGAATGATTATTTTAATTATTTGCAACTTAATACATTAGACTACCCTTCAATTAGTATTATTCTGGAAAGGAGAAAATGAAAGCTTTTCCTCACTTTTGACCCCAATAAAAAAAAAGAAATAACACCCTCACTTTTGACACATAGAAGGAAGAAAGTATTATCAAAATATGAGGCCAGAAGAAAAAAAATCTGCAAAAAAAGGTTATCAGAATATGAGGCCAATTTTAAAAAAAAACAACTCATCTTCCCCCAGAATGCTATCAGAATATAATATCTGGTGAAAGATGGACGTAAAAAAAATCTATGAGAACATGAGATCGAAAAAAGTTTCCTCAGAATATGAACTAAAAAAACAACTGACAAAAAACTGTCATCAGAATATGAGTTTAGGTAAAAAAAAAATCAACTTCCCAAAATTGAGGTTTGAAAGATACCACTTACCAAAAAAAACTGTTTTAAAAATGTGATACGGAAAAATGAACATATTTATACACGTACATTTCAAAATAAAAATATAGAATAGAAATATGAAATAAAAATATAAACTGGAAATAATATTGCCAGATGGGAAATGAAAGTTTGGTTAGTCTTTTCCATTTAAAACTCATAAATCATAAATAAGTTTATTACAACTTCAATCGTAAACTTTCATTCTCCCATAGCTTTGTGAATAAAGATAAAGAGCCAGAAATATTTTTTTTGTACTCAAAGTTGTGAGAAAATTCAAGTTTACGAGCGAGGCGGAAATTGCGAATTTTACGTTGAGCCGATCTATTCAGAAAACTTCAATCAAAACAGGATTGTGTCAAAACCAGGATTTTGTTTTGAAATGGGGGAAGATCGAATAAAGGAATCCTTAGTATGGCTAAAATATGGGTCCTCCGGAGCGATGTAGCGCCTGAAAGTCAAACATATATTGAAACAAGATTGACCATTGAAGAATCACGGATAAGAATAAGAAATAAGGTTTAAATTCTGTCAATTTTGAATGTGTATGAGGATCTTAGAATAAACTTTCTGAGATGGATCGGATACTTCAAAGAGTTTTTCGACCGATCGAAATCTTTCCTGTTGTTTGTGTTGATCCATTCTAGAGCTTTCTTTGGAACATGTCCGGATTATACAAAAAAAATGCAATTGAAAACTGAGAAAAAATCAAAGGAGCAGCACACATCAACATGTCAACTGAGTGTACAAGTCAGGCAAGGGCAGACAACCCGATGTCGCCTTCTCTACTTGACAGGGAAAAGGTATGGGAATTCAGAAAAGGGGAAGATATCACCCGAATCTAACATTATAAGCGTTGCTACCGTTAGAGAAATATTCTATTTACCAGCATTACATTTGGACAGTACTCCTGAAGAAGGCCTTAGAATGTATAGGCCGGAACATCGTGTTTATTATACAAATAACAACAAAGAGTTCAATCGTCCGAATAACTCTTTGAATGTTAATGCCCCTCAAACAACAATAGACGGTATTTGATTTTCTCTTCACTCACTGTAAATATATACGTGTACTAAACTCATATACATGCCCACACATGCACACAGGTAGTAACATGCGGATGATTTATCCCTTAGCAGAATATTACAATGTATATTCTCTCACATCCAAACAGTGTAACATAACTGCCCAGGTAGCAATAACCAAAGTGTTGTTACACCGATGGTCAACGTTGACAGAGGCCACCAATATAGGCAATCGTACATCTTTCCAAAACATAACAAAGCAAATTAAGGTGGCATCACAGAGGCAAGTGGACCTTTGACGTCAGAAAATATGATGAGTGTGCGTGTGTGTGTATTTGAGTATTGTTTAGATACGTGAAAACGCTTGTACTTTTCATGGGTTTGTGAGACAGAAGATCACTACGAAAGGAGTACAGGGACTCCTTAATGAAGACTGTCACCTCCCGTGGCATCTAAAACCGCCAGCGAAAAGTGTAAGCTGTTTATGAGAAAACATGACGACGATAACTGCTGGAAAGGAAAGATCCGTAAAACGCAAGTTTCACTGAGATATCACCCTTGTCTAAATTTTCAAACCCTTTCTTGCTGCTGTAGTGGCAAAACATGCCGGTCCTTATTGACCTCATCAAATACCAGCGTACCTCTTAGGTAAAGCATCCCATATCTTACGGAACAATTCTTAATGGTGTAGGGTGACCTGTGACAAAGTCTCCATTTCTGTCACATGCGTCAGCTTAGTGATCCTAGCAATTCTTTTCATGGTAAATTTAGCGCGTTTCTTGTTTTGGTAGCGCAAAGATTCAACATTTAGCGCCATTTTTAGTCTATTTGAAGCAGTTAATTTAGTTATTTTAAGGTACATATAGCTATCTAAAATAGCTTACATGTGCGTTTTTTACGCATTTTAGCTTTTTCTGGCGCTTTTTTGTCGATTTAACGCGAAAAAATGTTTGTGTTGGCCACATTGCCTACACGTATGGCCTTCTGAAAGACTGTAGTAAGCTTAGTAAATAGCATTATGATGAATGTTATGGCTATGATTTGGACTTCTTCCTGGATCTTTGTACACGAAACCAAAACAAATGTCAACAATCAAACCTACATGCATATTCAAGGATTTATTTTTGAGCTTTTTTTTCAGCACATTTTGGGTTATGGTCATTGGCACCTTTGGATCTTTTCAATATCTTATTTAAATTCTTCAGGAATAAATGGAAATATCCCATATTTGCATCATTAGGATCATTTAATAGGATGCTCAAAGTGATTCACCAAAAACATCATTTTTCAATTTGTAAGTAGTAATTTCAAAGAAGCAATAGAAAATAGAAATCTGTACCTCGCATAAATCAATCATCGCAGCCAGCGTGTGAAGCAAAACTAATTATCAAAAAACATATGAAAGATTACCTAAAAAATGGATCCTTTGTTCAAAATTATTTTTTTTAAATACACACACAAGATTTAGACTCTGTTAGTCTAAAGTGATCATAGAGACCCATGGAAGCACTTTCTGAGGGAAGGAAAATTAGATGGTGTATAGTGGTGAACTCATTCATCATTTCAAGGTTGTAGTCCCCAAAATGTGACCCGGAGCGCCCGAAGAGACACACACTCGCATATCCACAAACATACGGTCACTCAAAGAGATCAGACAATCACGGCAGAGTCTTATTATCGTAATTTGAAATTGACGCCTCAAATTTTACAAACTTTTTGGCCAGCAAAGCTGAAAAGAAAGGGGTCTATCATGTGGCCAGATAACTTAAAACTAATGTAGTTAAGCATCGGCACAGTTTGTCGACTCCAGTGATTCCAGTTTGTATCGTAATGAAATAAATTAATTTTCAGATCGTTGGTAAAATTGTGTCAGTTCTAGTAGTTGTTACTTTGACCAATAAAGCTGTGTTTGACCACAGCATGACGTTTTAAGTTTTATGATTCAAAAAGGCCATTTTGGGGTTCCAACCTAATAGGTATGTTAAAGAGTACACACACACGAATCAAGCAGCAAAAATGGAAATGAACAAGCCACTTCTGAAATGCAATGGATTTATTTCATAGAATGCTCAATACATACAACATTTTACCCATGAAGTTGTGTTGTTTTAGAGTAGAGCTGGAAATAAATAGTAGATTGTGGATTCGCTACACAAACTAGCTCATGTTTCTGCCCGCTTCGGGCCTCATCAGGCGAGGAGGGCAGAAACATGAGCTAGTTTGTGTAGCGAATCCACAATCTACTACATATATATATATATATATATATATATATATATATATATATATATATATATATATATCTTTTTTTTCTTTCTTGGGCCTTCGTCGGCCACGACTGACCATGGATGGCTCATCTAAGTCTCTTTGGCTGCCTGATCTGTTTGGTCAGCGTCTTCTATAGCTGAAAAGTTATAAGTGGGAGTAACATGATTTATTGCAGAGGTCATATTTGTGAATAATGACTTGTCTGTTGCTGTAACGCTCCTTCCTTCGTTCTCTTCTATCTGCAACAACATTCATAAGCCTCACTTCCCCTTATCTTGAGCTGTTTGGTTAGGGTACTTCTCTAGCTCGTTCTGTCAACTGCGAGGTCTTCCCAGGAGTCGGTGCCAATATTGGTTGCCTTCATCTCTTTTGCAGGTATCCTTGAAAAATAAAACAACAACCTTCGCTTCGCTTATATCTAACTGGATGACCAATAAGAGAAGATCTTGCTGTAAAAGCCCGAACAGATATTCGGCTTTGGACTTTCTCATTTGTCATTGAAAGACATTTGAGAAAGCTTGTGTACTGTGTGATCATCGTATTCAAAATGACCGACTGAGTCACTATTCACGTTTTGCGCAGGTAATTTTGTTTCTACCTGGTCTACCAGCGTTTCTACAGTCTACAGTCCAGATTTGACTCCCTGTGATGTCTGGCTTCTCCCAACAAGATTTCGGACCGTCGAAGAGATCGAGGAAAACGCAACAAAGCAACTAATGGCGATCCCGATGGAGAGTTTGCAAACTTTTGAAAAATGCTAAAAGACGCTGAAATGAATGAGTGAAGTCCCAAAGGTTCTTAGAATGGAATAGTGTCCCATAGCCCTAGGTAGCTAATTTTTTCGTTAATATTGAATTGCTGGATACTTTTTGGACGGGCCTCATGTATCATCATCAACCATTGTAAGTCGACTGTAGGTCAAAAGCCCGTTGCATCCCCTTCCATAACGAGTGTGATTGCACTGTCATATATGACACAAATTTCCCATCTCATCTCTTAATCTAGTGTCTGGTATTTTCCCAGAGCGTTTACTGTCCCACAGGTATCAATCGGTTTGCCTTTTGCTCTATCATCCGTTCTTCTTGTTATGTGCCCTGTCCATTTCTATTTTGTTCCTTGATTACTTGTACGATATCCTTCATTCGATCAGATCCATATTTATTATTTTCTATAGCTAAGATCTATTCCTAACATTGCTCTTTCTGTTACTCTCTGTGCACTCCTGAGTTGGTTTTCGACTGGTTTTCCATGTTTCACACCTGGACGCCATAGCTGGTATTATGCATGGATGATACAATAATTGTATAATTAAAGCTTTAAGAATATTGGCTATTTGATTTCCAGTAAATCTCTTTTTTTTTCTCATTTCTGTTGTCTTTTTCTTTATCTCCTGGTCTCGGTAAATATATTCCTTAACTGCTTCTAAGGCATCACCCTTTATTCTTATGGTCTTTTTCGGGACGTGATTATTGAACAGCACTTTTGTCTTCGTTCTGTTCATCTTCAACCCTATTTTTTGGCTTTTTCTATTTACATCACTAAACATGTTTTGTAGATATTTCTAATATTGTTGGATAATAATCGCAGTATCTCAGATTCTTCAAATATTTCTATCCAAGTTTACATCCATGTTTTCCCAGTCTGTTTCCGAAAGGGTCCATTCGAAGCTTGTTGTGACGATTTCTAGTGAGGTTATATCCCCTTGTCTTACTCGTTTTAGAATGCTTATTTTTTAGTATCTTTATGAAGTCTAAATATTGCAGTGACATTTTCACATATATTTTCAGTTTGTTTTATATAATTCATATTCATACCTTACTCTACCATTGAGTTGGAGACTGGCGTTGTTTCTATACCATAGTCTACGGAATCCAAATAAAGTGGTGTGTTGTATTCTTATGCGTTTCTGATTTGCTGGTTTAATGTGTGTTGGTGGCCTATTGTCGGATAATCACTTGTAAAGTCTACCTATCTGCGTGGTCTGTTATCA
>OY735221.1:33306872-33321872 GCA_963457665.1 Thysanoteuthis rhombus
CAAACTACCCATAAAGTATCTTTGAAATCAGTATTAAATATATATGATATATATACTGGTATATACTTTTACGTGTAATGTACATACATGTAAGACAATATAAGAACTAAGACAATCTATTAAAAAGACAATGGCAAGCAATTTTATTCAAATGTATATAAGACAACAGAGTACCATAATAAGAGATAGTATTGACCTCTACCAGTGGAAGTAGGCCCCCGTCAGAATCGTATGCCCATGCTTAATAACCCATCTGGGGCCCCTATGTTCTGGCCGAAATATATTTACGATATCAATAATTTAATTTCCTAACAGTTATTACTTTTTATACATTAATCATTAGAAACATTATTATTACTACCTGTAACAACTGCAGTTTAATAGTTTTGAACAAAGATAATCATTGTAACTGTTATAAGTTGTCAGAATTTCTTATATGAGATAGCGTCATTATTATTAAATTTTGACCCATCTTTCTTATTTTTGCTGGGACATCTTCAGCCAATTAATTCATCTTGGTGTAAACAAGCTTCAACTTAAAAGACTAGTCAAAAATCAATAATAAAAGTGCTTAATTCAAGAAATCCGGACCAGGCCATCACTACTAGATGTAAACAAGCAACAAAATTAGATAGACGAAAGACTAATCAAAATTATCAATAACGACAGTGCTTCGTTTAAGAAATTCAGGTAAATTCAGGTAACTCAAGATTATTACCTTTAATACTAGTATTTGGTGTAAACAAACAATATAAAAAAAAAGCAATAAGAGGATAGACTGAAAGAATCCAAGGGATGTGTGCAAAATACATTATCATAGGGCTTTCGGAAACCACTCTTTGAAAACAACCTTCTGTTGTATGTCCTTTACAGGAGAAGACATTCACCTCTTACAGAGGATATAAGACAAAAACCCACTTGCACTCTTAAAGTCAAGACCTCAGAAACATAAAAACAATATATATTTAAAGAGCAGGTAGAAAAGTCTGGTATCGCAGAGCATGTATTGAGAAAAAAGGGTCCATATTACCCTCTGTGGGATTAAGTCCAAAAACAAATTGGGAACATCGCCCAGGAGTGGGAAAAACGAAGGAACCAGCCTACATTAACCTTTCAGGCATCTTTATTAAGCTCAGGGAAAATTCAAGATTATTATTGTTTATGAATTTGGAATCATCTGCGTTACAGGTTGCTAAAAATATCAGCTTTTTTCCTACGATATGTTGATTTACGAATTGTAAGATGAAGAATATGAAAAATGGCAAATATTTAATCAAAATGGCCTGTATAATGCAATCAATTTTTCCCGCCGATTCTCCGATGACAATATGTCATCTCAATAAAATTCTTTAGGCTTAGTGATCATTGATTTTGTTAAAGCATTTATTATGGCTTTCCTATTATAGAACTTTTTATATCGGATATGAAGTTCAAAATGCTTGAAGAGATGATGTAGGAAAATATCAGATGAATAAGGAGGATACTGCGAGACTTCATACCCCAATTTTTCTGTGCTTAGACATAGTCAGTTGAGAAGTGTGTAGCTAGGCACTTCCATGAAAAATTCATTTCAGTTCAAGTTGAGCCCATTGTCTCAGCCTTTTGAAATTTCCTATCTTGTGAAGCCATCACATGACCATTGTTGAAAGCCTAAGCTATCCAGAGAGTGCTCGAACCGCTCTTGGCGGGGTTTTGGCCACTGCTGTCAATAATTCTTCACCAATAAGAACAGTTTTGGGTCTCCTTCTAAGTTTGTTATTGATATCTATATTTTCAGATCGAGATGTATTAAACCATGGGTGAACAGCTCGCACTCTAGTAGCTTCCACACCAAATGTTGTGTAGGCGTTTATCACCAGTTTGAGCACCATAATGTCCTAATTTGAAATTGTTCTCAAAATTTAGGCCAACATCTTAGGTAGATGCTATCGCTGTTAAAGGCCCCCAAACCTCGGTTAATAACAAATTATACCTCTAAGTACATTGAATCAGCATATAAATAGAATTACCATTGTAAATATTTCACAACATTAAACGACATTCCGCGAGTAACAACCTGATTGTAAACGGTTGAGGTTTTTTGTAACCTATATCTATTGAACCAATGCTGAACAGTTCGCACAGTAGATGCGTTCATTCCAAATGCTTTGTTGTCATTATCAGCAGCTTGAGCCGCATAGTGTCCTTATTTGGATTCGAACTTAAAATCTAGACTCCATTCGTGGACTCTTTTGCCGTTAAGTGCTTGAAAACCTCCACTAATAACAATGGATATCCCTGTCCACATCGACCGTGCAAAAAATGCCATGACAATAGTTGATTTCTTACTTTTAGCATTATTCTTTAAAACGTAAGAAAATGACACTTCATACGTAACAACCTTTGTAGACACCTCATTCCTTAAGGATTATACACCTGTAAAATCGATGAGCCGGAACAATGTAGGAATAACAAAAAATAACGCAGAGAATGAGTTCAATGGTCGAGATAACTCAACTGAACATATTGATGTTAGAGACCATCAACCAAAACTGTCATAAAAACTGTTAACATAGGTTTTTCCAGTTTTTAAGCTGGTTTAGCTGGCTGGCCGGCTGGCTCACCTGCTCACTATGCATAATCCTGCGTGAGCACTAATGGAGCTAGAGGGCTTAAAATTAAAATTTTTTCTCATAGTCTACAAAAACGTCGGTTTTTCTCTAGGGGGTTCAATCAATGTAATTCTATGATAAATTGATCACTCATTTTGTGTCTGGTAGTATTAATACCCGTTATTTTTTAATTATTTAATTCAGACCTTTTTAGTTATACTGTACAGCAAAAGTTGAGAGAAGTGACTTATTGATCAATGCACCTTTTCTCTACCCCCCCCCCCAATACGACACGCTGCAAAAAGGCGTGTATCAAGAGACAGTTTCTATTTTTTTCTTCCCTTCTCTTGAACTTATGAACCTAGTTTTGAATGGCACAAAGCTCAAGTGGTGAATATACAGGTAGGAAGATAGTGTTTTTAGCATGCAGAGAAGATACCGAACTACCTGGACTACTAAGGTGGCCAACTAATTATAATTGAACAACTGTAGCCAACAAATTATTCTATCCTTTTCTTTTATATGAACATGTGTTTGTTTGTATGTTTGTCTGTCTGTTTGTTTCTGCTTTCTAACGCTCGTGGGCATACCATTTTGTCTGGAGATTTGAAAATTAGAATCAGTAACCAAATCTTTTTGATTTCCGGACCTTTTGGGGGATCTTACTTTAACGGGTTTACCAATAACATCTAGATTCTTTATTTTTAAATTTTGTACTTTATCTTAGATGTTTTCTAGTGGAAGACGCTAGAGTTATCATAAAAAGACTTTATTCTTTCAATATTCATTCGTCGATATGTATGTATATATTTGTTTTTATTACTTCAAATTTTGACGCTTCGGTTGCTCAATTATTGACTGTAATGGCGAGTTATTATCATTGACATTATTATTATTATCATTTGCATTTTTACAATAATTGCCTGGTGGTACACGCTGAAAGCTGGGTGACTTTCTCCAGCCTCCTCTTAACACTGTCGCGGTCCACAGTAGTGCTGAGTTGCCCGGTGGTTATCGCTGAAGTCTATCGCAATTAATTTCCTCATGTCCCAAGCTGCAGTATTTTTCCAGACCCTAGAAGTATTATGGTCATCATAGTTTCCATCCTCCCTCCTATCTCCAGCTCCTCTAATCCTGTTTCCACTGTTTTTAGCACAGTTTCCAGTGCACCGACTATTATCGGTACTACCCTGATATTTATGTTCTACACTCGTCATTTTGATTGACAATTATTACAAGATATTATCCTAATATTTCACTATATTCCATCTTCACTCTGTGATCTACAAACATAGCTACGTCTATCATTTGGTATGTTCTCTTTCTCCTGTCCATGGCTACCAGGCCCAGTCTTCTTGCTTAGATGGGCTGGTCAGTATGGATGTCAAAGTCCCAGATTAATTTTTTGTTTTTTACTTTTAAGGTCTGTTTCCGGTTTTTAGCTGGTATCAATTACTTACATCATTGAATCCAAGTCATTTGCATAGTTCCCATTGTATAACAATTGCTACCCTATCGTGTCTGATTTTGTCCATTCCTTCTGGCTTAGTTTACGACATTCACAGGTCATATGGTTTACAGTCTACTCCCTTTCTCAACATAAGCAGTATTCCGCCAATCTTTACCTACTTTGTCCTGATACATTTGATGTGGACTGCTATGATAAATAATTCAGTTTCTCTCTCAAGGTTTTCTTTGCGTAGCCATGCCCATGATTGCTCGCCTGTGATATTTTCTATCGGTCTTTTGAATTCTCTGAGTTGTTTTTTTTTCTGTTCCCATCTTTGTTTCTTTCTTGTCCTCTTTGCTATTTCCTCATTTTCTACTTTTTTGTTGTTTGCTGTACCGCTTCGAGCCCTTTGCATAATATCTCCATTGCTTGCTAGCACATATTTTCCCGTTTAGGCCATTTGACCCAGTCTCCTATAATGATAAGTCTTCTGCTTTCATCTTTCCTCTTCACATAAAGTCTATCTGTGTCATCTATGATGTGTAGAGCCTTGTGCATCGTCATAAGTTTCCTTGTTCGTTTTTCCGGTCAATTGATTGGAATTCGTTCTTTGTCTATCCAGGAAATGGATCATACTGCTGATACTACCCATGTATTCATTCTTTTTATTAAATTCCTACGAGTCAGCTTGGTCTCTGATATTTTCCTTATTCTCCTCAGGTGTATTTTTATAATTATTATCGAATCGTATTTGAGAAGTATTTATATTGGCTTTGTGTACTCAATGCTCTAATTTTGTTGTTGTCCGATAAGTCGATTCCTTCTTCTGTTATAAGTCTTCCCTAGTACATTACGCATTCCCCTGTTCTGAACCCCATCCTAATTTCATCGCTATATAACTTAGATGAAAAATAAGCCGTGTTTTTTGCAACAGCTTTGCGTCGTCCATGTACATGAGGTGGTTAATTGTTCCCTTTGCTTTCGAACATTAGTATTATCTGCTGTTTTTCAATATCCTGTTCAGTGGTATCTTGGTTAGTACAAGTAATATTGGGAAAATTTCCCATCTTCATACTTACCGCTGCTAATTTTTCTCCTGTAGCTCTTAAGCTTTTCCAATTTTTCATAGAGCTGGCAATGAAAATCACCGCTGAATCTCCAATTTTCAATATCCTGAGGCATCCGAGAATCCAGCTGTGCGGGATCATGTTGTGTACTTTTTCTTACTGTATCCATCCCATTAAAACATCTTTTGTTTTCTTTACTTTTCTGAGAATCATCTGGTCAATGTTGAGTAAGATATATGCTCCTTTGGTTCCTTTTCTGTGGCCTTACTGTTCTTTCAGTCCTCTTCTTTCCATGGAATTCTCTCATTTATCTGTCTGGTCAAAATTTTCCACATTAGTAGTAGGCACGTGATTGGCCCATAGTTGCCTGTCTTATTTCTTTTTTTCAGCACCTGTCTGGATGAAGGTCATCCAGTCATGGACCTTGCCTTCATCAAGGCAACTTTAACTTTGTTGGATCAGTCAGTCATGGATGTATGGTGATTTTATTAAACCAATATCAATTGATAACACGAGGTCATAGTGCTTTCCAGTTGGTTATTTTTTTTCTAGAGATTCCTTGTGACTTTTGCATCCACATGTGTCGTTCCAGACGTTTTTACTTCTCTTGTGACTTGTTTTAGATTGTTTTCATTTTCCATTCAGGTTTTGGAAAAAATGTCATTCATTATTTTTGAAAGTGCAGTTCTGTGCGTGTTAGCTATTTCTTTGTCTATATCATATTGGTCTTGCTAATTTGTCAAGTCTTCTTTGGTGTGTTTCTCCAATTGCACTGGGTATTCCTTTCTGTCTTTTATATGTCTCATAGTTTTGCTCCTGATGTGTTCATGTGTTTTCATCAATCGCTTGTTCATCGGTAATTTCGCAATCAGTTTTTCTAACCTCTTCTCCCCAGTGTTTTTTTTTCTTTTATTCCTGTTATTCAGTTTTTTTATGTCTTGTGTTCTTTTGCACTAGCACAGATAAGGTTGTTAACCTCATTTTGGCCAAATTTCCAGTTTGTGTTACCTCGATAAACCTTAAGACTGGACATAGTTGTAATCGAACGACTGTTGCCCAAAATTATGGCTTGTGTTCCCTTTAAGGCTTACAGGAGAGACACGGTTGTTACTGAATGGCAGTTGGTTGAAATAAGAAGAAAAATGAACGAAAGAGGACAACATACCAGTTACGCAAAGTTACCAAAAAAGCAAACCCTCAGATAGGTATTGCAGGAAACATATGCTCACAATATTGGAGGAAATGTCCATCAAGTCAGCGTTTGGTTGACCAAGCAAAACTAATTTTAGAAGATAATTGGCAAATAGAACTGCAGTAAATCAAGAATATAGCGAAAGAAGGATATGACTTACCCTTTGGGAAAATACCATGACATAGCAAGAACAATGAATGACGAATTACAAACAGTTATAAACAATATCCCGGGCAGAGATACATGTCAAAGATGAGAAAAGGACGGTGACATCCCCCAGACAGAAGAAAAAACCTCACATAGACCCTTAAAGGATTAGTTCCATGAGGAATAGATTAGAAGGGAATAAAGGATTTAACCGGACAATGCCAATTGCCTTTTATAGCATATTATTATTATTATTATTATTATTATTATTAACAACAAGATATCTGGCAGTCACCTATGAATATTGAGTGACTGTAAGTGTCCTCAGGTCTCCAGCCATCCTATCTTACTTATGTTATGATCAATTATTTTCTCATTATTATTTCAGAAACACTTTTTTCTCATCGTCACTGTAAAAAGAAAATGATAAAATGATTTTTAGAATATCAGTGTCTTGAATTCTTTTTCTATTACTGCTCATTTAGCAAAAATAATATCGATAATTCAATTCCTTTATGACGTTTGTTCTTTTTTATTTCATCAAGTCCAGTGCCCGTTCTAAAGGGGAATGTTTGGAAAGGTTCGTACTTTATGGCTCGTGGAAATAAATATCCGTCCGTTGTGCGAAACTACAGCTTCGAAGTATCTCACTTCTCTTTTCTCTTCATATTTGCCATTTTAGATACTAAATATCCAAATTTACATCTACTACCAATGTACATAATTCTTTTGAGGTTTTAAGTTAGATCTATAATTTTAGATAAGATATTTTCTATCTGTAATTCTTTTATTTATTTTTATTATTAGATTTCTCTAGAACCGCTGATCTAAACAAATTCAAACTAAACACGGCAATGCCTGGTGTGCTGACAGATATATCTAGCGAATATCATCTTTGCAAAATGGCAAGTTATTGAGTTATATCGGTGCATACACACACGTACACTCATCTATAGAAATTTCATCAATCATAGTTTGATAAATATAGAATTATTACTTCTCTTTTGCCTATATTATTTCTTCTTGTACCTATCATATATTTCACTCCTTACTGTTTGCATCAATAGTAACTGAGGGCTCACTTTGGAGACCACATGACAGCATACTTTTTCAATACACCAGCACCCTCCTCAGTATTGTGGCTGTTTTTACTTGTGACATTGTCTATGTGCTCTCGTTTCTCCTTTGGATTCTCAGTTTTTCCCGTCTTTTTGCCAGGATCCTTTGGGTTGTACTAAGTGCTCAAATAACGATAGGCAGGACTGTGGCCTTCACGTTCCACAATTTTTCCAGATATTTTCCGAGACGTAGACGTCAAGCTTTTCACTTCTTTCGTTTCACCTCTGTGCTCTTTCCCCTGATATTTTTTTTTCATTGTTTCCAACGAGTAAATCTGGTCTTCTAGCCTGAATCGAGTGATCTTTCTGAATTTCAAAACCCCAAAGGAGTTCACTGATTGCATTCTCTACCGCGTATTAGGGTTCGTGCACAACAAATGGTTTGTTTAGTTTGTATAGTTCCCAAGGGATCATTATCAATCTTCTTGCCGGAAGATTTCTCGCCGGACATCGTGTGACAGTAGTTCGGGTTTTTTACGTATCATTTAAATCATTTTCTATATAATTGCTATTTTGTTCTTCCATCTGTGCGTTAACGCAAGATATGTAGTGGTCATCGTCGACGAACGAGTAACAGCAAGTCTCCTTGGATTTCTGTATGGATTAGATACACCTTAACTTATTACGTATGAATAACATAATTAATGAACATCTTACTAACTAAATGAAAGGAATATTAATGAAGATACTTTACGGAAGAAAAAGATGTCTTAGTGAATAAAAATATTCTTTATTTGAAAAGTATTTCAGTGAATAAATCTAAACATTACTAAATACATACCCTACTTAATAGATAAATGCAATAACGAATGGATACTTTTCGAAACAAAAGGATTCATTACTAAGAAACGCCTTCAAAAATGAATGGATACTTGATTGAATAAATGGCTACATTACCGAGCGCAGACATTGCTAAAAAAATGTGTAATAAACGAATTAACTTACAACAGAAATGAATCTATTAAATAAACTAGTTATTACCCATGAAAAAAATTACGAATATATTCTAATCTTTATGAGATGATTTTTTTCTAGAAAATAAATTATACTAAATAAATTGATTAGAAATATAACTTTTGATACGGATAAATCACTACATAGATTGATACTTACTGAATAGATGTATTTTTGAAAAACAATACCCTATTTAAGTGAATAATACGTTTCTGTATGAAAAGATTCTTTATCAAAAAGGTACCCTGGTAAGTAGATAGGGACCTCAATATACGAACAACTTTCGAAGTGAAATGGATTCCCTGCTAAAAGAAATAGATACCTAAATATATGAACTACTAACTAAATGAACGGAGGCCACACTAAATGATTATGTTATTAATGAAATGGTGATAAATTAAAATAAACATATGTTGTACTTAATGGACGACACAAATGCCAACTTTACAAAATTAATTAAAAAGAATGGAGCCTTAAACAATGGAGTACTTATTAAAAAATGGATATCTTACTAAATGAATTAATTCCCTAATAATCGTATATCTTTTAAATAAAGAATGAAATTGAAACCACAGTGGATGGATGAATTAAAAAAGATGAATACCGTACCAAACAGACGGCTACCTTAATAAATGAATACATTTATGGATGAATTCTTTACGAAATGAATATACACCTTACTTTACACCCTACAACAAAATGGCTGAAAAGATTTAGACCGTAATAAATTGATACCTTAATAAAGACATAGATAAATTACTGAATAGATATATACCGCACCGAACGTGAAGATTACCAATTGAATATACAGATACTTTACATGATGAAAGGAATCCATAAAAAACACTTACTAGATAAAAGGAGCCCTTAATAAATAAACTGATACTTCACTAAATAAAAGAAATCCTTACTAAGAAAAATGACACTTCACTGTATGAAAGGATCGTCAGTATATGGAAATATACTTATCAAACAAGAGAATGGTTTTTAGAAATGAAATAATCTTTACTCAACCGAAGGATGCCTGACTGAATAAATGAACTTTACCTGATGAAAGAAATAATTTTTTAATGAATGAATAATCTACTAAAGGGAAGGGATTTTCACAAAAAGTAAGAATACCCGACTAGATGAACAGATACTTTACTAAATCTAAGAAAATGTAATTAAATGAAAGTAAACCTTATTAAATATCAAAATACTTTTTTAAATAAAAAGATATTTCATTACATAAAAGGACTCTACTAAATGGAAACATCCTCGCAAAGGGAACTGATACCCAACTATATAGAAGAATATCTTATTTTATAAAGGAATCTTTACTTAAAAAAGGATACCTCACAAGATAAATGAATACTTCACTGAAGGAATCCGTACTGAATCAAAGTTATCCTTATTCAATAAGAGTATAGTTTACTGAAAGAGATTAATCTTTACTTTATAAAAGGTAAATCTGTCAAATAAATGGAATCCTTACAAAATAAATGGACACCTTATTCAAAGAACAGCAGCGACCTTCCTAAATTAATTGATTATTTACTAAATGAGAGGATTCCTTAGTAAAGGAAAAACTATCATACAAAATGCATGGATTCTCCACTAAATTCTTACTAAATTCTTACTAAAAGAAGAGAAAACTTACTCAGTAAATTTAATCTTAACTAAACGGAAGAAGACATCACAAAATTTAAGGATACCAAACTAATGGAAAAAATACTTTACTAAATGGAAATAATCCGTCGTAAATGAAATTATATACTTAACTAAAGAAAAGTACCTTCATTAGATAGATGGATTTGAATGGAAGGAATTCTTACTTCACTAAATTGATATTTGCCTTACTAGATAAAAAGAAGCCTTAAAAATTAAATGGATACTTTACTAAATGGAAAGAATCCTTCCGAAATGGAATTAAACCTTACAAATAGGATGGATATTCAACTTAAATTTGGAAACCTTTCTAAATAAATGGATACTTTACGAAATGAAAACGAAACTTATTAAATGTAAGAATTTGAAAAAGTGAGTGAATACTTAACCGAATGAAAATAACCCCTACTGAATGATAAGAAAACCTCATCGTTGAAAAGATACCTTCCTAAATAGAGAAAAACTTTACTAATTGAATAGATGATTTAATTAATCAAAGGAATCCTTAGCAAATGGGATGAATTCGCGCTGAATGAGAGAATAAACGGATATCTTACTACATGAGAATAATCTTCACTAAATGATCGGAAACCTTACTGAACAAAAGGTTGTCTTAATAAATAGAATATAAATCTTGCTAGATGAATGGATATTTTACTAAATCAGAGGAATTATAACGAAATAAATGCATGCTTTACTGGATGAAAAATCTAATTAGATGAAAGGATACTCCACTAAATAAAGCAATCCCAATTAAACGAAAGGGCCTCTTTAAATAAATGGAAGTCTCACTGAATGAAAAAAATCCTTACTTAATGAATCATAAATGAATACTTTCCGAAATGAAAGAGAAAAAGAGGATCATAGCGGTTAAAAACGAACTTAGATATGATTTTGGTAAACGTTTTCACTGCTCAGTTGTGACAAAAGTAAGATTTTATGTAATTTACATTGAGTTTTCAAACACCAAATAAACACAGTATGTAGAACAAATGCAGAGAGATACACCCACAGAACTAAAACAAGTTAACTACTAGAATAAGCCTACGAAAAGAAAAACAACATCATAAACAAAAACACATTTTAGAAGCTAGTGGCTATTTCTGCCAATCCTGCTTTAAACTGGAAGTGTCTACTACTACGTCCGAACTTTTGCTATAAATAGAAATATCAACGGTTGACTTCGCTCATCTTTGTCTAGCTATGCGTGGTGAAATGCCACCCCCCTTCTATTCTCGGATGTGAAACATCTTTTCAACCTAGCTCCGGAACTAAAATCCAATTATACATAATATAATCTGCTTTCTACTTTTAGCATGCACTAGACTTTTTGGGCTAGACTTTTTGGGCCGGACTTTTTGGGGAGCTGAGCAGACTGCGTCATTAAAAATAATTTTCTGTCCGTTGTTCGGAACTACAGCTTCAAATTCTTTCAATTACTTAGATTTAGATATTTTGTATCTAGATTCATGTCTGTGATTTTAGATAGGAGATCTATAATATGGAGTTTGCAGTTTGGTATTTATTTTATCAGATTCCTCGAGAACTACTGATCCAAACAACTTTAAACTTAACACTGCAATGTTTGGCATGATTGATTAATGTATATAATTAATATCAACTTTTTACAACGGCTAGTTATCGAGTTATCTCGGCGCATACACGCCCGCACCCCTGTAGAGATTTCTCAAATTATAGTTACTGGGATATCGTATCAAACGGATTGAAATAAAGTTATTCCATGTCATAGTAGGATGTTCCCGTAAACTGGTGAATTATTCACCCAAGGGTGAATGAAATTATTTCGGTGGTGAATGGAACTAGAGAAGATAGTGAAGGGTGAATGGACGAAAAGGATGACTCTCAGTTATTTATATTACTCTAATTTTCTGCAATTTCTGTGATAAACATCTACAATAAAGAAACATGATCCCGAAAAAACGAATTCTAAGCAATGGTGTACCGACGTAAGTGGGGGGCAGGGACACCGTACCACCTGGGTGACACCATCAGGTTTTGGCAACATTTGCTGTTGCTTTTAGCCCTGTTATTCAGCAATTTTTGCCTATATCTAACTATTTTCCAGACATTTTCAATAGTTAAAAATGGTCATAAAAATTATGGCAGTGATTTTTAGCGTTTTTGTTGACATTTGTTTTTCAGGTCAATTTAACACGTAAAGTTTTAGTTGGCAATTTTGGGAGTGGCACCCTGAGGTCCCACCCCGGGTGACGCCAAAACTTGGAACGCCACTGATTCTGAGTTATTAGACTGATGTTTGCTCTCTTTATGTAAACTTCAAAAACATTCCAATAATTTTTTGTGTTAATTTTTCAGTCACTCCTAGTTTTCTTCTCCGGATGTTCAAAAACATGAATCAAATAAACACGCAAGAAATGACTTAATTTATACTTTTTGCTCCTGATACAAAATGAATTAATATTATACACAAAGGAAAGTAAGATGGAAACGATCAAAAACATAAGGAAATTTAGTCATGGGTGAATGAGATTGTGTAAGGAAGACTTCAGGTTGGATGACGCTGAATTGGTTTAAGAAAGACTTGATCGTCAGAGTGCCATGCTGAACCCTTTATTCTCTTATGGAGGGATTGCATCCCTGAATTAACCATTGAGCAAAATAAGCAAGTGCCTAAGGCATCAAAAGAGATATGGGCATCACTGGTTTCTTGTAATTCCGGCGTTAAAACATTACAAGTTGTTGAGATTGTTTAACATGAAAGTTCAAAATAAAATTATTTTTTTCTCTTATGTAAAGAGTTAATCCAAACATTCAAATGATTCAATCGTCCACACAAATACTATAATAGAAAACTGGGGAATGGTTCAATTGGTGGCGCCAACTAAATGGATACCTTACTAAACCAAGTGGTACATTCTTGAACGAATAAGAATATCTTACCGAGTTACAATTAAAGGCATCTTAATCTAGAGAATAAATCTTGCTTTAATCAAACGACTCTAAGGAAATCACAACTTCCCAACTGTTATTCCCACCCGACTTCAATGGCACTGATATCAACATAAGGATGGATTTACACCTGGAGACCCGGGGTACTTATACTTAGTTACTTATACACAGAAATTAGAATACACGGCATTTTTCAAAATTCACTCATTAAAGTCCGTTTAGAGCATGTCATTAGAACTGACAAGTTATACATACATGGAAAGGTTAAATGAGTTATATATCTGAGATTAATACTTTTAAATATATACCAGCAAAACAAGTATATTTTTAGGTAAGATGAATTTATTTCCGTAACCAATACTCCAGCTACGGACCTGAATTACAAGCAGTTATTTTATGAATTAGTTTAAAACAAATGAAGGCGATATAATGAAATGAGTTCCAAAATGAATTACAAACAATAAATGCTGATTTATCTTTTATCAAAGAAGTAATTTTTTAATTATGATTTTTTTGTAATAAAAGGGGGCTCAGGGCGATTGGCCCTTTTTGCCCCCTAATAAATCCGGAACTGGGTTAAGAGTAAAGGAGAAGGATTCTGAAATACGACAAACATTTCCGAAACAATTCGAACAGGATTAGTTTGATTCTGTTAGGAAGTTTCATTCAAATAAATATGGTGTCATCGTTGCAGTCTGAGAAAGAAATCGAATGGCTTGTTGTTAACAGTGACGCACACACAGACACAGAAATATTGACTCGTCTGGAGGCAACCATTGGCGTCAAGAACTTTCTCTCTCTCTCTCTCTCTCTCTCTCTCTCTCTCTCTCTCTCTCTCTCACACACACACACACACACCTACGCAAGCGCACACGAAAACACATATGCGTACACGTACACTCACACGGATAAAAACACATTCACATACATGAAACATGTTTATAAAAAAAAAAATAAATAAAAATGCATCTATAAATTAAAAAGAATACATCTAATTTATATAAGATGAGATGAAAAAAAAATATACACCCGCGCAAAATACACACGCACACACGCAAACGAATAAAACACATACACATATATAAAATACATACTTTCGTACAATCGCACACCTTCCCACATGCAGTAATAAAACCACATATGGATATATAAAACACACACATACATACAGGAAATCTCTCACACACACACGTCTACGGATGAAGACATACACATATCCATTCTCAAACACGATTATGAAAACACATATGTATAGGTAAAGCACATATATACACACAAACAAAGTATTTTTCAAACACGCCCACACTTGGATGAGAGCATACACACACTCATAAATTATATACATACACACGCACGGGCGCACACACGAAGTTGCATTCTGTTTTTCTCTCTCAGTCGCACAGAAATAAGAACATATACACATACATACGCCTATTTACTCGGTTCTCTAGGGCTACATACGCATACACACACACACACACATATATATATATATACATATATATATATATATATATATATATATATATATGTGTGTGTGTGTGTATGTGTGTGTATGTATGTATACATGAAACGCATATTTAAACATACGCATATGATCACGTACATACACGCACACACACACACTTGCATGTGTACACACACATACACACACATACACACTCACACAGAGGAATGAAAATTAAGAAAACAGGTCTAGTTAGTCAATCAATGAAAAACGTCATGTGACCGATGTCTTTTGCCACCATGCCAAGTCGGGTGTGATCGATTGAAATATTGGAAAAAGGGGTGATCAATGAATAAGTTACTTCTCTAGAATTTTGTTCATCAATGATCAGTAAAAAGGTTGGATCTTTTAAAAAAATAAATAAATAAAACCATAAAAAAAACAAAAAAACAA
>OY735221.1:33326872-33339372 GCA_963457665.1 Thysanoteuthis rhombus
ATAGGGACTGTGACATTCACTACCTTAAAGACTTTTTAATCCATTCAGGCCAGGGATCTTCAAGGGTAACAAAGCAAGGACATAATGAAAGGATTAATTTTTTTTTTTCATTCTCTGAAAAATACAGGGAAGTCTTAGATCATTTTGAAGGTTATAAGATATTGATTTTATCTCCGGTAGATACAATGATCATGTGACCTTATTATGTATTCGTGAAATGGTCGCCATAATCAAAATGGCCGCCAAATCTAGAGCGTACTTACGTGAGCTCCAAGGCTGCGTTAGTTAGTCTAAGTTTCCAACCTTTAGATTCGGTCTTCCGGTCAGAAATGGCTAATCCTTTTGAATTTCAAAGTCTTTTAGAATCTTACTTTTCCTTTTCTCGAATGCTACTTTCGATTTGTACTTAAATCGTTTATTTGCTCAGTTGAATGCTTGATCGCTTTTTCTGTGCTAGCTCCACTTATCAGAAACTGTAAACCAAAACAGTTCGTAAAACTGTCAACATAAGTTTCTTAAGTTTTCAAGTTGACCCAGATGGTTGATTACACACACACACACACACACACACACATATATATATATATATATATATAT
Organism: Thysanoteuthis rhombus; assembly: GCA_963457665.1. Lineage (NCBI taxonomy): Eukaryota > Metazoa > Mollusca > Cephalopoda > Oegopsida > Thysanoteuthidae > Thysanoteuthis > Thysanoteuthis major. Next base: position 33,327,470 of record OY735221.1, read on the forward strand.
ATATGTACCATGAGTACAGACCGCATTTATGGAGCTAAAGGGCTAAAAATGCTACATGTCGTATTTATTGTATCAAGAGAAACCTGCTTACCCGCCATTTGAGTTTTTAGTCGGGGTTCAGTTTGCCACGTAAGTTTATACTAAATTGATCCTAGAGTTTGTGTGCACTCGTTTTCTAACATTTTTAAACCCTTTCAGTGATCACTGTACATCAATATACGTGAGAAGTAACTTATTGATTGGATACCTCCTTCTCCCAATGTCTTAATTGATCACTCCCAACACAGCTAGTTACTTTTTCACGTGACGGTTTCTATGGAATGACAAACCAGAATTATCTTTAGATTAGTTTTCCTGGCCAGACATGGTTGACCCCTATGAATTTCAAAGTCTCATACAATCTTAATTTTTTCCTGTTCTCGAATAAGACCTCCGATTTGTACGTATATCATTTGTCTACATGGTTGAATGCAAGGTGTTCGCACGGTTCCCTGTTGATTCCCCTTTTCTTGGCCAACTCCCCATATTATGTAAAGTTCGTCTTTTTATTGTGTTCTTCCTCTTCTTTTTCTTGTTGTTCTTCTTGCTGATTTTAGTAATGCTATCGTCTGGATGGTTTCGATTGTTCGTTGGATTTCCAATTATTCCAACCTCTTTGCATTGTGATTTCACATGAACAGCGACTGGTGGGTTTTACTGAAGATCAAGTCTCATCGATACCCACGGACTCTCCATAGCATTCGTCAGACTTCAATAGGAATATCGTTTGAATGGTCTCAGTCAACCCCCATGTTTCTAATTCCTCCTGCCATTTGGTTTGGTTTTACCTGGGACCCGATCAAAATTGGTACTACCGCCATCTTCATACTCCACGATTTATCCAGATCCCTGACAAATTCTAGTTGCTTATTTAACTTTTCATTCTCTCCCAGGTCCACCCTGTGGTCTGTGAAATCGGCTACCTGACACATTATCTCCTCTTCGTTCACTGCGACAAAATCTGATATCCTGGCTTGTATCAAGTGATTTTGTGATTGTAATTTGTAAATATTTACTTGTTTGTTTTTTTTTTTTTGTCACTTCTTCTTCAGCTTTACACTGTGGTCTATCGGGAATATTTCTTTTGTCATTGTTAACTACCACAAGATCTGGTCTTCTGGCTAGGATTTGGAGATCTATCTGGATCCCCAAGTCCTGGAGGATTTTAGTTATATTGTTCTGGAGAACTGATCCTCGTCTGTGTATATACAATTAGGTTGCCTGGTGGAAATTAAGTCGCCTTGACGATTCCCAGTGGACCGCTCTCTGTATCCTTAGTAATTCCTGTTCCTGCAACCGCTTATGGGTTAATTTACTGCATTCGCTAAAGATGTGGTTGATAGTGATTTTTTTTCCAATATTTGTCTATATTTGCAGTTTTCTCGTGTGTTGTCAATCGTGGACTTTACATAGTTGGTTCTGATGGTATTTTCTAAGGCTACTTTCAAGGACACTCGGTTTCTCTATTGAGTTTACCTCTACGCTGCCATATCCATGTCGATTCATTTGTGATTCCTTGAGTTCGTCTTCTGAAATGCAAGCTCAGTTACCTTTGTTCACCCTTTAGAATCTCGTTTTTGTGTCTCCTAGTTCTCCTTAAGTGGGTTATATGAGAAATCCTCAACCTAAACGGTCACCCAAACTGTCAACATAGGTTTCTTCAGTTTTCAAATAGATCTGGCTAGCTGGCTAGCTAGCTTATGGGCTGTGCCAATAGATGGCTGAAAATTTAAACATTCACTCCTTATTATAACTAGGAAGAACAGTGTTGAGGAGGGTTCAGCCTACTAAGTATTTTCATAGTTTATGCTATATCGATTCCATAGATTTGACCCGCCTACTTTTTAAAAATTAAGACTTTCTATATTCATTGCCTAAACAGAAGGCGAGGAAGCTACTTAATCATCGATCAACCATTTCCCCAATACTCTAATTGATCAGCCCCAGAAAACATGCCGCCAAAATATATTGGAAACACGACGGTTTCTATTGAGTGACTAACCAGACTTGTCTTGTGTAATCTTCTAGTCCCTTGATTGCAGAAGTGACACGATTCTCGTCCATTTTCTCCCCTCATTTTTCGACTGTAAAACTCATATATATATATCTGGGAGGTAGAATATCTGAGAATGGTTGGTGCAAGTGCTCATTTTGCCATTTTCTTCCGTCAACCATCGTGACATACCAAAAACAAGACATTGTGGACACAAAGAAAATACTCTGAAGAAAGCAAGAAAATGAGGAAGAAACTAGAAAAGAAACAAACTTGTCATCACAGTCATTTGAAGTCATGTAAAAAAAAAAACTCCTATCGCAGAGTAAATCTGGTCAGAATGAATACTATTGATGACATCACTAGCGTTTTCCACTGGAAAACATTTAATTCTCCGGAATGTAGCTGTTGTTTACATTAGTAAACATCCTAGATAATCTAGATGTTATCGATAAAGTATACGGTCCAAAAAGGTCGAATAAACTTTTTTTCCAAAAGCATAAACATTTTTTGAGCAATTAAGTTGAGTACTGGTACCAATTTACAAGTCTATAAGCAAAACGATATGGCCAGGAGCGCTTGAATACACAAACAAATACATTAATACACAGACATATATAGAAAAGGATGGAACACTTCGCCACTTTTGGTATGTACGATTATTCAGTGAAGAAACGACAGAATACAAAGGAGAAGAAAATCGGGAACAAAATAAAAGAAATGGTGAAACTGACAGAAGAAAGGAGAAAGAGAAGACGAATGAAAGAAAGACAAAAATGGAAGAACGTTGAAAGAAAAGAAAGGAAAGTGAGAAAGGGAATAGAACATAAAGAAGGAAGAGAGGGGAAAGAGAAGAAAACGGAGAGAAACGAAGAAAGGAAATGAAAAAAAGAAGAGGAGACACAAAAAAATGAACGAAGGGAGATAACAATGTTAAATTAGAGAAAGAAGTGGAAAGTTAACGAAGCAATGAAAGGAATGATAACAAAAAAGGAAAGAAAAGGAAACAAGAACACATGAATCCAACAGGGAAAAAGAGAAAAAAAAGCTGAAATGAAAAAGAGAGAGGGAGAGTCGAACAATGAATAAAAGATAGAAGGGAATTAAATTTGAAAGTAAGAAGGAAAGAAAAAAAAAAGAAAGAAAGAAAGAAAGAAACTTTAAAATTATGTATTTCATTCAAAACTTCTTGTCGCTCGCAGCCAGGCTAGACAGCGACTTCAGGATGGGGGTGGTAACGGAGGGGCTTTTAAACTTGCATTATAGATTGTAGTATAGAGATCGGTCTTTGAACGATTAACTGATTAAAACAAGCGGCTCTGTACTTAATCAACAGCTGCTTACAGCACCAGGTATTTTAGACAGTAATCAATCCAGGTACTGACCGCGCTCGACGTTGCTTAACTTCGGTAAATATTGAACCTGACAGTGTCGGAGAAACACCATCAGTCATTGCACATCTACCGAAAATCATTATTATTGAACACAAACACCTGACCCCAAAATTATGATTCAAATAAAAGTAATCCATTCAAAATGATTCTAAAAGTCAAAAGTTGCTTATTATCGTAATTCATTAATTAATGTCTACAAACTAATTGTTAAAAATAGCGCTGGGCCAAAACATTTCCCTCGTAGAGGCGGTCCTTGAGTTTTCAAAGTTTTGAAACCACTGATCTGTATTCATCTGAAATTGAAACTTCGACAGAAAATAAGGTTTCTGAATTACTTATACCGTTGTGGAAGTGCCAGAAAAATGGAACCGGTTATCCGAGTTCAAACTACGACCGTGAGCTACGTTCCTTTCACACTAATGCTTTTTGGAAAGAAATATATCTTTCTTTTCTCTCCCAGCTATAGATAGATAGCGGATAAAAAAGAGGAGTGAGTGACGCCACTTTGGGAGCTTATCACCTTTCATTCTATTTCACTTGTGGCAAACTGCGAAGAACTTGCTTAGGCAGGGGAATTTGTAATAGGTGACGCTTGAGAGGGGATGGCTGATGTCGTAGCCAGTGTAAGAGTACTACTAACTGACCTATATCCGAGGCAAATCACGGGTCAAAGAGAAACTAAGGGGGGGGGGTTAAAAAAATGAAACGAAGAAAATAAGGCGTTGAAGAGAAGGAAAGGAAGTTAGGCAGAGAAGGAGAGATGGTGAGAGAGAGAGAATTGGAAAGATACAAAAATATACAGAGCTAAAGACAAAAAATGAAGAGGAAAAAGAACGGATGAAGGAGAAAGAAGGAGGAGAAAGAAGGAAAAAGTGAAAAAAGATTGGAAATAGGGAAAGAAAAAAGAATGAGGGGGTATAAAGGAAGAAAAAACGACAAAAATAAAGAAAAAAGAAAAACAGAAAAAAAAAGAAAAGAAACAAAGTAACTGAAAAGAAAGAGAAAGGAATAACGGAACAAGAAATGAATGAAAGAAAGAAATGATAAGTATAAAAGAATAACCAAGGAAAGAAAACGGGAAAAGAAAGAAAGGCACCATGATACTGAAAACAAAATGATTTGAGAGAAAGAGAGAGGGGAAAATAAGAAGATCTCTCAAATGTAAAGAAAGAAAAGAAGAATGAAGATGAATTATAAAAAGGTTGGTAAGTATTTTAAAAAGAATAGAGTTATTAAGATGAAGCAATACAATGAAAATTGTGAGACGGAAGGAATGGAGAGTAATAAGAGAAAAAAAAGGAAGTGAAAAATAAAGACATTGACAAAATTGAATATGAAAGAAAGAAAAGACAAAGTACTGGAAGAAAATGAAAGAGAAAAAAACAGAGTTCATGGAAAGAAAGAAAGAAAGAAAGAAAGAAAGAAAGAAAGAAAGAGAGGCTTAAAACGAGGTGAAAATACAAAAGAACGTATGTTAAATCAAAGAGATGGAACCAACGAAAAGAAGAGAGGGGAAAGACGAAAGATAACAGCGAAAATGCAGAAGAGGAGGGTTTGAGGAGAGAAAGAAATAAAAAAGAAAAAAGAGAAAGAGAAATAGAAGAAAAATGCTGAACATATGGTAAAAATTGAAAGAACAATTAGTCCAAATTACAATAGAGAGGAAAGATAAAATCCCAAATTGAAATAAGGAAGAAAGAAACGTGAAAAAGAGAGAAGGGAGAATAAAAATAGCGCAAAGGTAGAGAAAAGCAAGAGAAAGTTGGAAGAAAGACAGTTTGAGGAAGATAGATAAAGAGAATCGAAAAGTGAAAATATTTTCAAAAAATATGTGATTTAAAAAGCAGAGAGATAAAAAGTGATGGAAAAAAGGTAAAAGATGTTGAAAAAGTAAGAGAAAGAGCAGGGAAAAGAAATGGAAAAGAAGAATAAGAAAAAGGTGGAAAGAAAGCATAGAAAAGAAAGAAAAAAAAAGGACATGAAATTGAGAAAAAGAAGAAGTGAAAAGAATAAGAATAAAATGAAAAAATAAAGCATAAGAGGAGAATAAAAATTGAAAAAGAGGATAAAAAAGAAGACGAAAAGAGGAAATCAAAGGAGAAAAAAAAGAGAGAGAACAAATAGAAGACAAAAGAAAGAAAGAAGCAAGCAAAGAAGAACAAGAACAGAGACAATAAAAAAAGGGAAGGAAAGAGAATGCAGAAGAGAAAGAAAGAGATGGCAAAAAAGAAAGAAAAAGTGCAGAAAAAACTGAAAAACATTACGAGGAAAATAGATAAGAGAATAAAGAAAGAAACGAAGAAACAAAGAAAGAAAAGAAACAAAGAAAGAAATGAAAAGATGATAAAAAATACGGAAGACAGAATAAGTAAAGAAGATAATGAATAAGAAAGACGCTGAAAAATGAAGGAAACGGGAAAGAAGAAGAAACAATATAAAAAAAACTAAAGAAGTAATGGAAAAAGACAAAGATAGAAAGAAAAATGAGAAAAAAAGAGGAATGAAAATAATCAAAGAGAAACAAAATAAAAAGGAAGAAGGAAAGAAAAAATAAAAGGGTCGATTGCTGAATAAGTGAAAGAAAGAAAAGAAAAGAAGGAAATAGATGAATAGCGGAATAAGAAAGAGAAAACAGGAAAAGGGAAGAAAGACAATGAGAGAAAAACAGGAAATATTGACGAAATAGAGAAAGAAAAAGAAACAAGAAAACAAAAGAAATAAAGAAAGAAAGTTTGAGGAAAGAGGGGAAAAGGCAGAGAAAAATGACAACTAGAACAAATAAATTATGAAATATTGAATAAGATTTTGTAAAAGCTGACTGAAAAGTTTTGAATGGCAAATGAATTCCACCTACCTGTGTGTTCGAAACGAAAGCCTCACTCAATAAAAAGGTTTATTTTTTTGCGCCCCTGAAAAGAAAATTCTGGTCTCATGTGATCCAAAATGGCTGCCGATTTCGATCAGAAACCCAAGTCAGGTGATTTTCACGCTAGGAAAAAAGTTCTGGCTGTTGCAATACCAATAGGAAATGAACTCACATCTGTCAGTTGATAGTTGTTCTACAGAAAGTTAACGAAGCCCCCAATGACTGATTAAAATGAAAATCACTTTTGAAATTTGATAAGCTGTATATTCTATCTTCATTAAAAACATGATTTTAAAAAATATAGCTGAAAAAACTTTTTGAGTGACCTTTTATCGCTTTTGAAATAATTTGGGCAGGATACGTGACTTACGTTACAGTATCGAATCACCGTAGCCCCATAAATGGCTCACCCAACCAACCATATAAGTGGGCTGCAGATTATTCTCTCTCTGTTCGACTGTTTGAATCTTCGGGCGCTCTTGGTCACGTTTTTGGGGCTACGACCTTGAAATTTTGCATTACTACACCGCTAGACATCTTCTAAAAAGGATTTTTCTTTTTTTCATTTTTTTTCTTCCAAAGAAGTACTCTCTTTGGTCTCAGTGGTCATTTTGGACGAACAGTACCCAACTCTTACGCTGGTGTTTTTTAGATAATTTTAGATAAAAGATCTATTTTTCAGGATAAATTTAGATAAAAGATCTAATTGTTTTAGAGATGATTTCAGACAAAAGATCCAACTTTTTAGAGATAATTTTAGATATTTTTTTAGATGATAAGTTCTGAAACGCACAAATTTATGAGAGGTACGGGTATTTTTGTTATTCTTCAATAAAATACAACGATTTTAGTCAAAACTAGTATGATTTAATAGATACTGATAATCACTACGGTCAGCTTGATACGTCACTAACACAAATAATCAGGAAATGACACAAGGAGGCAACTTAAATTCAAGCTTCCAAATAGGAAGGAACGGCTTGCTTTAACGATCAGTACTCGAAATCTTCAGGAAATACTGGCTCCGCGACACCCATGATAGAGAATTGTGGCGAATCCTGGGGAAGGTCTATGTCAAACGATGGACGTTAGAAGAAGAATGATGATGATGATGATGATGATGGTGATGATGATGATGATGATGATGATGATGACGACGACGACGACTCAAAATCTTGGTTTGGGCACTAGTGTTGGTGGGTAACAAACAGCTACTACAACTACAACACAGTCCCTTATGAAGAGTGTTGATACGATGAAACAGATACTATACTACAGATGATACTATATACATATATATATATATATATATATATATATATATATATATATATATATATATATATATATCACTTTAGTATTATTACGAGAACGAGTGTAACCAAAGTGATTAAGCCCAAGAGGTGCCTGGTCATTATCAGTTAGGTGACCGTCTGGGAATACTAGGTGCTGTGTGTAGGTTATTCTGCGGCCGTCTCAGCCTGTGCTCTACCGCCTATTTATAGAACATCTTACCAAGCTAGGACCGGAATGTTCACCCGTTCTCTCTCAAGGACTCACTGCTTTAAGGAAAACGCACGACAGTGAGCTCTGCTACTCATATGATTGAATGACTGCGATCGTCATAGATGCATATATAAATATATATACTAGTTAACAAGTAGTAGACATTCACTCAAACCATTATAGTTTGAGAAAAAGTAATATTTTTCAAAATCCAATTAGGTAATCATTAAAATAACTAATTTTAGTCAAATCCTGTTTTCTTGACACATTTTACTATGACCTTAACGAAAGCACATCCGAATGTGTGTAAAAAACTAGCAAAAAACACGAGACATGAATTCTACTCATTCTATATGAATTGCATGTCCTACGAGAACTACGAGTCTTGCGAGACATTACGAGATTTGCCAGTCGACCATTTATAACCATGAAATCAAGACCAAGTCAAAAGCGAAAGTGAGTGACTAACCTAACAATTCTATGTACCGAAGCGAAAATACTACCACTAAAAAGGCTTAGTATCAAATAAATATGATATATACGGAAAGCAAACAAATACATAATAATTGATACAAGAAATTCACTTGTATCACTTGAAGTTATAACACCTCTCGAAACATAACAAATGGCAACATTACATCCAGCTACACATATCATTGTTAGACTTCTGATTTATTGCCTACGACTTACAAGTGACATTGACTCAAACATATTTGACAAACATCATCAGTAGAGTAAACTTTTCACTTCTGGCTGACTCTTTTCTACTTGATCACCAGCATCAGCATAATTAACATCATCATCATCATTCTTTTAGCGCTCGTTGTTGGACAGAGACTTTTCCCCAAAATATCCAGACCTTTCTATCATGGGCGTCATGAAGCCTGTACTTCCTGAACTTGTCTAATTAACCTTGCCATCTTATTTTTGACAGCATCAGTAACGCATGTGGTCTCAGGGGATTCATGTTGTGAGACATGGTGTCCAGTTGTTGTACGACATTCACGTAATATGACCAGCCCATTGCCATTTGAGTTTAATAATGGTTTCTTTGGTATCTTTTACACCTGTTTGTTTTCTAAAATCATGGCAGCTGGCCCTTATAGAAGAGCGTATACCTTTTCCTTTCTCTCTTGTAAACCAGTCTCCTGTGCCTCTCTCTATTCCAACTTAACATACCATCATCACCATTATTTTTAAATGGGAACGCACAAAATTTTTCACACTTGAATTATTGTAATTGCCTCTTCACTTTACTGAATTTCGACCCAGGAGAGTTTTTTTTTTCTCATAGAAACACTGTTTTTGTAGAGGGGGTAGACAAGAGATATTTTGTGAAACTAGCTTACTAAAGATCACTCCATAGCGAGATATTGAATCCCCGAGTAATATTTTGATAAACACAAAAAAAAATATATCACAAATCGGAAGGGTCAATGGTTATTTTGACGTGCATTTCACTTCCATTATTGTTACTATAAAATATAAACACACAAGATAGCTATGTTTGGCGTTCGGAGAAGTAAACGATATAGACGTGGCTAGATTTGGATGACCCCAATGGTTATCTTTGGGGGCCTAACAGTTAGGCACTGTCACGGAAAGACGGGTTGAAGGATACGAGTTCAAATCGCATATGGGGCCTTTTCTTTTTCTTTTTTTTTTTGTAATTTTGATCATTGTTTCTAACATATAAGTAGTAGATAGCGGTTTAGTAGATGCGATAAAAAGCAATATAAATAAGATGCATGAAATACTAGGAGAAAATAATAACTGGTAATGCTCTATCTAAGAAATTCGGCGACTTTTACATCTAATACAAGTATTATAATGTAATGGCAAAGAAAAAAGATGAAGGGGATACTAGTCAGAACTTAATTCTAAACGACAAAGCTTCATTTAAGAAACTCATAAACTATTGCATGTAATATTCAAATTATCATTCAAAGCAATAAAACTAAGATGAAAGAATTAATTGTCAAAATCAATTGAAAGGACTTCATCTAAGAAAGTCGATTGATATTGTGTCGAATACAACAAGTACACTAAAAAGTAGCAGAAATATCCGTACCTAGTATTAGAGAAACAATACAGCCACTGTGATAACCAAAACTTATCATCTAAGAATTATCTGAAGTTATGAAAAGAAGGGATCTTTTTTATCAAAAATTATTTGAAAAAGTAGTTATTCTATTCAAGATTTCTTTAATAGATCTTTTATATAAAATTATCTTTAAGAAAATCGATCTTTTATCTAAGATTATCTCAAAAATATCAGCACAAGATTTGGGTATCGTTGGCTCAAAATGAAACCCCAGAAACTGATTTTTGTACTGCAAAATTTCCAACGTTGTAGCCCTAAAAATATCACTGGGAGTGCCCGTATACGGATGAGCAAAGAGAGAAGAATCTGTAGCCTACTTGGTCAGGTAGTTTGTGGGGTCATGAGGATTAGATAAGATGAGAGAACTACAAGTGAAAATTAATTGACACGGCTTCATCCAAGAAATTCGATCAATATTGCATCCAATTCTACGAGTGTGATAAAAAGCAACAGAAAGAGAACAAAGAAATACTTGTGAAAAATTAATAATAATTGATAATGCTTCCTCCAGTCGAATGACTAGTTCCTGGGTTCCACTCCAGACTGCACCTCCTCATTGCACTCATAGGAGCAGTGTCAAGGTCCAAAGGAAGTGGCAAGAGAACTAAACAACTTATGGTACAACCCATAAGTGTGTCCGAAGTATTAAGTTCCACCTTGTGTCATATTCCATTCTGTCTTGGGGTGAAACGGCAATTATCATCGCTTTATCTAATATAATCGAAGACTATTGCAAGCATTGACCAGACTTAAAAATTCTATAAACAGATGAGAACCATTCTGTTTAGTGAAATTTGACCGTAAGCCAACATTGATATTTACAACATTTTGTTACTCTAACAGAAGGCTAAATCGTGAGTGAAATGAGGTAGGAAAATTGCGTTGAGCCAATCTGACAATTCAACCTGGCCAATGCCTACGTTGGAAATCAGAATTCGAAGTCTTAAATCTTACTGAGGCTCAAACACCAACCATAATCACGCTTGCAAACACGGCACTCGTGATATTGACTGAAGAGCTGGAAGATTATGTCGCTCCAATCTTACCAAGTATACTTATGCAAAGGAATAAAAGATATTTACTCAGATTACACTTCAGTGATGAAATATATGAGTACGAGAAGATTATGTAGCGCCTATATTCTATATGTAAGGGTTTGGCTGGCTGGCTGGCTGACTACCTGTCATGAAAATCAGCTTTCATAGTTTTGTTTTGTTTTTTAATCAATACCTGGACACGAACACAGGTACCTGCGGCAAATACTCGCCGACCAAATAGACTCCTCTCCGACTATATTTTCTTCTTCATATTATTTGGTGCCACTGATTTGTGTTCGTGTTTCTATACAAAGCCATGATCACAAATGCAGATTTTCGAGGCTAGAAGACGTCTTTGACTTTACGCCAATTTCTTTACTCCCAAATTGGTACCTATTTGACATGGTGTACATGGGCAATACACGACTATCCAATTCACCCAGTCGGCCCACAATCTAGAATGTCAATTGTATATACATTGCCTGCAAGTATGAGTTACGCACTCATACAAGCACCTACACACACACTCCTGCTCTCTCTCTCTCTCTCTCTCTCTCTCTCTCTCTCTCTCTCTCTCTCACATACACACGCACATACACATATATATTTATATAAACATTCATATATATACACATACAAGGGTTACAAATACACGCGCTCTCACATATCTGAATATATCTGTGTGCAACATTTTTCAATAGTATACGGACAGAAAAGTCTGATCCATTGTTTGACAGATCCCATTTGAACATGTATAAGAAGTGTAATATATATATATATATATATATATATATATATATATATATATATATATATATATATATGTATATATATATATATATGAATGTTTATATATATATATATATATATATACATAGTTTGTTTTTCGTATTAGTTGGGAATACTTAATACTCCATTTAGAAAAGATTTATTAGATGAGATAACAAAAATTCAATAAAACTGA
>OY735221.1:33344372-33361872 GCA_963457665.1 Thysanoteuthis rhombus
TCACAATCAATTTAGTGATGGTTTTTCATACTAACTATTATTACTATGATGAATTTGCTTATATATATATATATATGTGTGTGTGTGTGTGTATATATATATACATGCATGTATTTGTGTGTGTGTGTGTGTGTGTGTGTGTGTGCGCGCACGTCCGGCAGCATTCACGCTCGTTTTTTTCTTACAGATCATACTGATCATTGCCCTACAAAAGGCCAAAGAACTATGTTATTCATTGATCACCCTTTTTTTTCCAATTTCTGTTGAATGTCTTATTCCATAGTGTCACTGCTAAACTAAACCCACTCATTGCAGTCAAAGGGGTCGTGTTAGGGCCAATCTTTAATGCCTGAAACCTTCTGAAAAACTGATTTTTTTTTCTTTATCATTGTATGATATACACAGATTCATTGCCCTTATTTCTATTTTTTCATATACACACCCAGACACAAATGCACATATTTTTTAGTGGGAAATGAACAAAACCAGGTTTATCTTGTACGTAGTCTTGTCTAATTGCATTTACTTGCAAAACCCTAATTTAATTTATCCTTTCCAATTCTTACCGGTGTAAGACGAATTCACGTTAAATAATCAATAGAATCAAAATTAATAATTATCACGAATCCGCTTTTTTTTTTTGTTCTTTCAAATAGCGGTAACTGAATAATTATGGTCGGAGTTTTCATGTGAATTTTTTGTCTATTGAAGTTATGTATGTCGTGGTTTGTATGAATATGAGCATAAAGATTTATACAGAGATATAGAGTAGGAAAACGGAGGAAAATGGAGAAGGAAAACATATGTAATAGAATTAAGATAATTTGGAAAGAGGAGAGAGACAAAAAATGCGAGGACAGTATTGGAATAGAAAGCGAGAGTACGAAATAATTCATAAAGAATGGAGACATTTTAGAAATTCCATGTTTCCTTCATATTGTAAGGAGAGAAAAATAGGCAATGAACATTGCTCAGATGGTAAAGACGTTATTTCGAAAATCAGCTGATCCTACGAACCAGTAAAGATTCGTTTTGAAGTTGGACATTATTTTTACATTATTCAGGAATTTCATTCTTTCTTCCTCTCTTCCTTCGCAAATTTTTATATCCCCCATCTTTCTTTTGTTTTTCTTCGTTTTTTTCATTCTCTATTTTCTCTTCGTTTCTCTCTCTCTCTCTCCCTCTCTCTCTCCTGCTTTCTTTCTTTGAATTCGTCCTTCATTCTCTCTCTCTTTGTTCTTGTTTCATTATCTCCACCACCATTACTACTTGATTTTATCAATCCTTTCATTCTTTCATTTATCATGCTCACCCACCCTCTCTTTCGTCAGTCATCGTGGCATACCAATGACGAGACATCATAGAACACTTTTCTTTGGATAATTACCAAATCTTTGCCCCATAACATTTTTCATCGGAAAATATTCCTTACGGCTAGACTCCGTACATATCTAATTATGTCTATATGCTTATATATCTAACACATACTTATGTACATGAACGTACGTGTACACACACACGCAGGCACACACACTGGTAGTAATGCAAAAGGTGTTTGTCAAGCGATCATTCACCCAATATTTTCCATGAGGGCACATCGAGTATGAGACATTTCTCTCAAGATATCTGTAGATGGGATAAAGTGCAAAGAGAATTGGATTCATGCCTTTTTAGTGGGAAATGAACTTACACAGCGGAAATGGGGCACATTTCTCGTGATGCTAGCCGTTACCCCCATCACGCACCGCCTTAGATATATATACATTGATTGTCGTATCGGATTAATCTGTGCTTAGAAAATGTTTGTTGAAATGGAGTGTGTACATTCGCCTGCCCCTGGGCTATCACAGACTTCGATCAGCAACGCCTGGTATTGAACGGGAATTTTCCATCCTGAGGAATAGCTTTTTGGAAACGCCGTCTTTACCAACTGAGCAAGTGATCCAATAATTCGAATAACCAAAGCGGACACACAAACACAGAAAATTGCAAGTATAAAATTCACTTTTTTTCTCCTTCTCCTCTCTCGCACTCCTTGATGTGCTCAAAAAATAAAGTCCTCCCTCTTTAGCTTCCACGATGTCTCTCTCTCTCTCTCCCGCTCTCTCTCTCTCTGTGCATCCGTCTATAGTCATTCTTTCTTTTTAACGCGGAGAATGTTGTACATATAGTCATATACATATGTACAAACATTCCGATAGATAGAGAGATGATGAATAGATGAATAGAAGATTAATCGATAGATAGATATCAACGGATAGATAGATATGAAAGATGTGAGATAGAGAGATAAATGGATAGATAGATGGAGAGAGAGGGGGAGAAATTGGTAGATAAATATGAACATCTATCTATTTAGGGGAGCCGAGTGGTTTAACCTCCCATCAGCATGAATACTCGGCTAGATCGCAGTATTTCTTGACTCAAAATGTCTAATCACTGACATGGTTTCATGGTTCGCTGATTAAACGTTGAAAAGAGTGAGTGATTGAGTGAATGCCGACTTGAGCAAACCACTCTCTCATAACAAGTATTCTGTTAAACGCATTGGCAACCTTAACAGGGTCCAGTAAGACATGGGAGCACATTCTACGGACCATTGCAAGTGAGGCCAAGCCTTTTTGGGCGCTTTAAAATTATGACTTTGAGCCAAATTAAGCATAGGAATATAGAGCGATGTATATATATATATGTATATATATATATATATATATTGATAGTGTGAAGATCGCAACAGCATGAAACTCTGAAACACCATGATTTCTGTCCATATATCTTTTCATAATATGCATCATAATTTTTTTTATATCTCTCTCAAATATATATATATATATATATATCATAATACTCATGGAATTTTCACTACAAATTTATAACACGCTTCAAAGCGATTATCAGGTGAAAGAGAGAGAGATACGTCGATGGATAGATGTTCCTGACTTTCTCTTTCGGTTATTTGCAAAGCAGTGCGCACACACTATCCAAACTATTACCCATCGTACAGAATAAGTCTTGCTTTTTCTTTTTCTTTCTAAGAACACACATTCTGTACACGCTCTGTTACCCCTTACATCTCTCTCCTTCCCTCTCTCTCTCTCTCTCTATGTACCGATCTATCTATCTATCTATCTATCTATATATATATATATATATATATATATATATATATATAGAGAGAGAGAGAGAGAGAGAGAGAGAGAGAGAGAGAGAGAGGCCGTATTTTTAAATATATAGAATATCAAGCTTACACTCTCCAACAGTACATCTGACTCTTTCTCTCTTGCTCACTCACTTCAAGCTATTCAAAATATCACACACGCACACATCAAAAGTATAAACCCCTACTTTCAACGAAGCAGACACACATACACAAACGTTCGATCTATAAAAATCACGTGCACCGCAACTTGCTAATGGGTATTCTTTATTAAACAGTAAACTCTCGAAGTAATGGTACTCGTTATAACAGCACTATTTAATGACACACGCGTTCTAGCGGTACGTTTGTTTTCATATTTTTGATAACCTATTATTTGAGATTAGTTAATTATTATTACAGTTCTAATAGAATTGTGCCCGTTATAACGCCGGTCTCGCTATAACAGTAATCTCAAAACCCTGAGGGTGTCGTATTAACGAGATTCAAGTGCATTTAATGTTTTCACTTGGTTTCATCTCCTGCGACTTTTATATATATAAAAAAAGAAGATCTTCCGGCGTGTATATATGGTGTGTGTATGTGGGGGTACGTAATTTCTAGTGTATGGATATGATCCGTCCCGAAAGAGAAACTCTGTCGATTGACAGTAATATTGCATCTACATCGATCTGTGGGATTTTCTCCTGTTCTCATCTGAGCAGTTATGCTCCGTAGTCATGTGATCGCCCAGGTCGTCTACTGCATTGAAAAATGGACAAGAAGAAAATTCAGAAATTGACTCATGTGACCTTAACAGGTGGTGGCAATTCACACGTTTCCTTTTTGATAGATAGATAGATAGATAGATAGATAGATAAATGGATACGTGTGGGCACCGATCATTCTGGGTATGCCGAGTTGTGTAATGGCTTATCAGATAGATATTTACTAACAGATTTATAAACACATAAACACACACACTCACCGATTGAAATTATAGATAGATAAATTGATAAATATAGATATATACGAAGAGAGAGAGAGAGAGAGATTTACTCAGAGTTGCTTAGTATTCGAAAAGTGCCAATCAAAATCACTCATTATCACTTATCTCCGAGTTATATATATGTATATGTATAATTCTCTTCATATGTTTATATATATATATATATATATATATATATATATATATATATATATATATATATGTATATATATTCACACGTTCACATATAAATATATATATATATACACAAATACATATATATATATATATATATATATATATATATATATATATATATATATATATATATATAATCCTCTCTAGGTATATATATATATATATATATATATATATATATATATATATATATATATATATAGTTCTCTATACATATTGATTGGCATATATATATATATATATATGTATATATATGTAAACACATATGAATGTGCATGTGTGTGTGCGTGTGTATGTGTGTGTGTGAGTGTGTTTTACTGGTGGTGTGCACACTCAAAACCCATTGAGATGAATAGATACACGGATATGATAATTGGTTTATATATATATATATATATATATATATATATATATATATATATATATAATCATAAATTGTATCATGTTATATCGAAACCATATTTGAAATGATATGCCGTTATTACATGGTGAATGTATCATTCGGCTTAGACAACATAGATAGTATCAACAATTAAAGAAAATGGGGCTACACACACACACACACACACACACACATATATATATAAGTATAGATATAGTTATACTATTCCAATGAATACAGAGCATTTTGTATCTTTTATATTTATGTTGTGCATTTTCCAGATCTGTTTCGGAGTTCATCCCGATCAGCAGCGGTTATCAATTAATAAGATGTAATTGTCTTGAAAACAGGCGAAGTAAAAGCACAAATAATTGCACTTTTTTTAATAATTGGTATGACATAGTTGAATAGTAGAAATAGGTTTGGTTGTTAGATAGATTAGAATTTGGTGTTTTAATGCTGTGGAAAATGCATTGGAACGTTGTTTGCTCACTTAGGAGGCGGGTGAAATTATCCTCACCGATAAGTTGTCAAGAATATGCTAACAATTATATGTATTTACAACACGATGTCTCTAGAATTCCGGTGAGAAGAATAAGCCCATGACACTCGAACTGAGAACCATGCAACGCGAACAAGAGAGATTCATGCTCAACTTCACATGGAGATATCATAGAACCTTTTGGAAAAGTCAAATGTCAGAAAAACTGCAGCACATTACGACTCGTTACGTGAATTCCCCGGAGATCATCTGTAAAACAGTGGACGGCAGAAAATAAGTTCAGAAAGTACTGTTAACGCGATGACCATGACAGAGAGATCTGGCGTATTTTGGGGAAGACCTATGTCTAACGATGGACGCTAAAGAGCTTCTGGTCCTGCTGCTGCTGCTGCTGCTGCTGATGATGATGATGATGATGATGTGTCCGAATACTTAACCCATATGGCCTCAAAACGTCTATGAAATTGGTTGAATTACTGAAATTTTCCCTGGGAAGGGATATTACCCCGCCTCCGCTAGCCCAGAGAGCAGACAGCCCTATATTCTCTCACTTATTCTTTTAGCACTACTCCAGTGAACACAGCAGATAAAAACTCGTGTAGAAAGATAAAAAGATCCGAAAAGAATGTCACAAACACACAGACAAGTAAAATGGATCTATCTTGATTTTTCGTTTTTTTTCTCTCTCTCCACTAAGATTGCTGTCCACAATGTCAGAAGTCGATGTAATGTTACATAATTTCTTGCCTTGTATGTGTCCGTGTGTTCGTGGTCCTTAACACATTTACCGAAATTTGCTCCGAGAATACAGAGGAAGCCGCTTATTATAATCGCAGATAATGTTATCAAACGGTTGTTGTTATCCAAATTAGTCGTTCCCAAACACAATATTTGGGCTATCTCCATAAAGACACATCATGTAGCCATTTGGATATTGGCCATTTTATGGCTTAAAGTGGTTAGATTTGTAAAAAAATAGCTATTAGGTAGATTTAATTGCCAGGCAACTGTGTAAATTTCATTTCCTCTGTGTTAGCGTTTATTTTGAATTTTATTAGTGACCAATAAAATCATCTACAGGTTACATTTATAACGCCCATGGGTGGATTTTATATGATCTAAACAATGTAGCCATTTTTAGCCATTTAAAATTGCCTATATAAAATTGCCCAAATCAAAATGGCTTTATGATGCATCTTTGCAAAAATAGCCCTTTTTCTTAATGACTGCAATGAGTAACTCCCTCTTTATACCGAGCGTTTGATGCTGTCAGTCGGTTATTGTTATCTAAAAGACCCTCTCCGAAAGTGATCGCAAAGCAGCGTTCAATGCATTTAGAAATAGTTTTGTGGTATCTTTTTATCGATCACAATTTACGTACATCTTTATACGTTGATGTACATAATTAATTTATTTAATCATTTGTCTTGTTTTAGCAAGGTTTTAGTCTATTTTTCAGGCATTAACTACACACAACAATAATTGAAAAAATATGTGTGTGTGGGTGTGAGTATCCCTGTCTATGCATCGAGGTAACAAAACAATTGATAATTCTACGAAGTTCATATTCACCACATATATCAGCCAGGCAGTGCAGTGCTGTGTTTAAAGTTGTTTAGAAAAACGGTTCTTGAGAAATCTAATGAAAAGAATTTTCTTTAAATTACGGATTTAAGATCTTTAATAAAAAATTATAGATATAAATTCAGATATGAAATATCTAAGTTGGCAACACTGAAGAGATGAAACTGAAATCATTCGAAGCCATAGCTTCGTACAACTGGTGAAAATTTATTTTACATGACTATCATAGCAGACTGCTCCAGGTACCTTACAGCCTGGACCTTCCCAAAAGTGCACCTTTGGGACGGGCACTGTCCTAGTTTTATGAATTGATTAAATATGGGATATACCCGTGTATAAGTCGAATCGGTGTCTAGGTCAAGTCTTAAGATTTGACATAACTCAATTATCGTCATAATGAATTAATTTGTATTTACCTGGCTGCTTTTTATTCACCGAAAAAAAAATTCATATAAAAACAAAATACTGATTTTAAAAATCCGTAGGAACTCTTGGCCAATCAGCTGAGCAGCAGTAACCAGACTTAGGGTTTTAAAATTATGAATGCCGACCATATTTGTGTATAAGTCGACCATTAAAATCCTATTTCATTATATACTATCGGTCTATCCTTTAAATTATATTATATTCCACATCTGAAGGTCGACCAAATTACTTCTTTCATTGTATGCTGTATATATAAACCGAAGTTTCAAAATAGTAATTTCGATATATACTTCCAGTATAGGCCGAACTTTCAAAATATCAGTTTCATATGTTTCATGTATAGGTCGACTTTTCCGATTTCTGATCCAATAATATACTTCATTTATAGATCGGACCTTCGATATATTCATCCTGTTGTATACTTCATGCTATTGGTCGACTATTCAAATCAAATTTCAGTTTATACCTCATGTATAGGTCGACCAAGGTTTTCAGGTTAATTCAACGGCAAATAACCTGAACGATGCACCACATTCATTTACAGATAAGATGCCTTTCCAGAAGATCTCACCAGTGTCTCCCCACGTTCTAGAAGCTTGAAGTCGCTGATCCCGAAGCGGGTAGCATCGAAAAGAAAATCTTTCCATGTGTGTATCTTCATTCTCCGCTTATACCCTCATCATTGCGGTTATCAATCGTTAGTATGATTCCCTTCTGGCTAGCCAGGTCTTTTAGTCAAGCTCGAAGCTGCTTAACTTAATTGAAGTATCCATCGTAATTTTGCTGTGGGCCCTTGGCGTCAGATAGAGGTTCATAAATCCTTATCCTTGTGCTGAGTGCTTAGCGAAGTGGCATTCAGTACAATTTTAAAGACTTTGATTATTCTCAGTGGTGAATTCAACCATGGCCCACCGGACCGGAGACGAACACTCCACCTCTTTTTCGGAAGAAAAGCAAAACATTTCTTACAACAGTTTCTACCCTCTTTTTTGCTCAAGTATTTAAATCAATTAGAAGGGAATGGACGTCTCGACTCACAGCATGGATCCCTTCAGATCATATGCGAAATCGTGTCTGGCAAAAATCAAGATGGCGCGACGATTTATACAAGTTCAAAAAAAATCAGCGCCGCGACGTGCACAATCGAGAGGTCTGGCGAATCTTTGGAAGGTTGATGTCCAACGATGGACATTAAAAAGCTGACAATGAAAATGATGCTGATGATGATGATTGTAATACGGTAGAGTTTTTTTGTAACTGAATATTTTTATTCATTTCTAAAGCTAATAATGGCTTCTTGCTCTCTCTGGATTTCAATTCAATGACATAGTAACCTGTGCATAGGTCGACCCCTCAATATTTGGCTGAAAAACTCAGGCATAACAACTCTCGACTTATGAATATACATAATACATTGGATTCTGGACTAATCGATTATTCTTCGATTTAACTCTGGTGATTTATTTGTCAGTGTCTTGTGACAAAACAGCATCTCTGCATTTAAGATGTACATTTTATAACCTAATATCTACTCATAAGTATAATCTGTCAACGAGATTGTATGAGGTGTATTTATTTGATCATATATTTCTGCTCGTCCACACGATATCTCCAAAAGTTCACTATCAATTACAACGACATTTCCAGGGATTTGTGGTCATTATCTGAGGGAGAATTAATTAAATACGGAATGGGGGGGAGTATCCAGATTTTTTCATATTCACCTCCCCTGCATCGTAGCTATATTGGAACTGATAATCATTCATTTTTTGTGATAATGGCGTTGGCAGAGGCTCTATGAATGCTTCAAGTATTTGCTATTTATTTACAAAGACCTCGAAATAATGCTGTCAAAATAAGGCTTGTATTATGAAGGAAAAAAAACGTCCACTAAGAGTCACTTTTCAAAGTGGTTGATCTACCCACAGTCAGATTTAGACGGTCCCTACGCGTAACAAAAACGTCCATGCACAAGATGGACTTATTGGATACAAGAGCCACGCACACACTTACACAGAAAGTTCAACATCATCCGGTAACTGAGAACCAACGATCTGCGTGATCTCGTTACCATCCTCTCACAGCGGTTCCCAAACTTGTCGCGGATCCCCTTACACGATTTTCAAAAAATTGCCGAACTCATACGTATATTCTATGACCAGCATCCGTTACGCTAATTTTAATTAGACGTTGAATGAAACAAAAATTGTTTTAAAGAGAAAATGTATTCATGTATAACCATATACTTACGCCTACTTATCATTTTTAAAGTGGTGAATACCATTTTTCTTATATTATAATTTTTTATAAGTTTTATTCAAAGAAACCACGTCGTGGAATCCAAGAGATTTTCCGGGGGAACCTATTTTTGAAACAACTGCCTTAAGGCAGTGTCAATATTTCTCCATAGTAAAGCAAGGCATCATCATCATCATCATCAGTCTTTTAACGTCCGTCGTTGGACATAGACCTTCCCAAGGATTTGCCACAATTCTCTATCATGGGCGTTGCAGAGCCAGTATCTCCTGAATTTGTCTAGGTATTTACTAAGATTAATTTAGTCTGGCACAAAGTCACGGGTTTTGGTCACCCTGCAAGGATTGAACTCACGACGCAGTAGTTGTAGACTTGTTCTCTAATCTTTATATCGCAGTATCCGTAACGATACCTTCATTGCGTCTTCATCTATGCTTAACACTCATTAAAGAAAGATAAATGCGACAGGGAAATTTGTTTTCATGCCTTCCTCTTAATGATTGACTCAAGAGTGTGTTTAAGCATCTTTATATTTCTTCTGCTCCATTTGGACACCACTCACTTCCATTATCAGCACTCACAGGGGAAGCTTTCACAAAATGCTAATCAAGTCTGCTTACAACAAAAACAATTTAAAGTTGATCTAGCTTATTAAAGAAAACACTGTGGAACCCATGGAAATTCCATGGTTGTTGACATCTAATATTGGCCATCATCTCATGTCCTCTGCTTTTCTCTCGCATCTTCTCATTCTCTCCCTTATCTCTTCCAATATTCGTTGCCCGTCCATGTTTTTAGATAAATGTTATACAAACACAGATCATTCTAAAATGCAAAAATCTTCCCACGGTAAACGATTGAGCTTTCTTTTCTCCCTCTTTCCTTCCTGACGTCTCATTAAACTACCTAACTTTATTTTCAACCCTTTCTTTTTATACCTTTGTATCAAAATACCCAAGCTTTTTTCTGTTCTCTCGTTTCCTATCCTCTGATTGAACTACGTAACTTTTTTGCATGTTATTACTGGAAGAGTGACATTTAAACCCATGTAAGAAGAAGCAGAATGATATAATTCATGACATACATATAAGACAGCGTAATAAAGAATTCGTTTTCTGACACCGGCCTTCAGGAGTCGATCTGAAATGAAAATCATCCTTTCGAGAAAATACGTGGTACAAAGATATTTTCACAGTGAGCTTTTGCAAGAGAAAAAAAACAAAACACTTTTTGTTAAACTGAAGACATCAGGGAGTTCGTGATACGTATTCATCTATTTAATTCGAGAGGTGATGCCCAGGCCAAAAGTTGTATTTTTTATAGTTTCTTTTGTCTTTAGGGAAACCATTTCTCTATCTCTTGAAAAATAACTCTGCCTTGCCAGAAATACCCCTTTGTATATGACTGTTCACATAAATGCATAACCCATATATATATATATATATATATATATATATATATATATATATATACGGGTATGTATATGTGTGAACAGTTTTAGAGAACATGCCATATGGCGACTGTTAATAAGCTAGTAACAGTGACAAAATCATTGAAAATACTAATTAGAGTAAGGAGATTGATTATCTTTGGGCTCTTTAGACGATGCTGTGCTTAGTACATATGTGAATATGACTTGGGTGCCATTGCAATAAACCTGATCTGCTTTTCAATACTCCCGAACAGGGCTTTGTAAAACAGCTTAGGAACCCCAAAATAGAATATGAAATAAAACAGATTAAAAATATTGTTGAGTAAATGATAAAAATAAATAGCACGTTGAAATAATAGCGATTAGATTAAAGATGATTTGCATGACATGTAGTCATGAAAAGAGGACTGCTGCAAGAACCGAACCTACAACTGATATGGCAGCCGTTTCAACGTAGCGTTGCCCTTACCAGTGAGCTAATCAGCTACCGGTAATGCGAAGGCCCAAATAACTGTTCTAACTCCAAATTCACCTTTTGTTTATTCACGGTCTGCATCTACTCTACTTGTTTCTTTCGAGGCAACAATTATGTTATTAAGAAATTGATATTGATCCGACCCAATGACTATAAATTGCATTATATCATATTGAAACTCTTTCTGGAAATGATCTCCCATTATTACACGGCAAATGTATCATTTGGCGTAAATAACGTAAAAAGAATAGATGATTAAAGAAAATTGATCTGGTGCAGGAATTATACCTGCGACCAATCGGATAGCCATTTTAAAGTACCGTTGCCGGTGTAAGTTATCTCCCTTCAATCATTAACAATTCATCAAACTTTATATAAAGCTCTTGACATTTATAGAATATGCTTCAAAAGTGTATCAACAACGGTGGCTGTCGTGTTGAAGTTTGATAAGCAAATCATAAATAAGAACACTTCAAATAATATATACTAAATAGTTCTGTATTATTAAGTTTTAAAACCGGTGAAGGACTTCATGGACATTCTGCATATATATATATATATATATATATATATATATATATATATATATTGAAAAATTGATATATGATCAGACAGAATGATTTTAAATTGCGTCATATTATATTGAAACTCTTACTTGAAATGGTCTCCTGTTATTACAAGGTGACTACATCATTTGTCTAGGCAGCGTAGATAGAATCAACAATCATAACATAGATAATATGGCGTAAAGACGCAGATATTCGAAGAAACGAATAGTGAATAAAAATTGGAAATATATTTGGAAAATTTCCGACGGCGTGTAAAAAATCCATTTGAATAATCACTGTTGATATGCAAAACAGTGTGTTGTGGGACAATCCACATGAAAGATAAATACTTTTTTTTTTTCATTTCACTCTACGTTTGATGGTAATCATTGAAAAAAAAAAACTCATTTTCAAAATAACAAGCGGACACAAATCAAGTACCAGCTGCACATGGTAAATTGCACTCACACTGAAACACACTGGGTGGGGTCTGGGCAGAATAAGGTGTAAATGTTGAAAATCCAAGTCCTCCAGCTCCACTGGATCGGTCAGTCCATGTAATACATAGGCAGCCAGCTAGACCTGCTCGAAAACTGAGAGAAAACTATAGTGATAGTTTTGTTGAGAGTTTTGTTTGATGGTTCTAAATTACATACAATGAAAGCCGTCTTTCGTAAGGCGATAATTAGCAGGTCTGTCTCGAAAATTGATTTATTAGATACTGGGTTCGATCCTCACTGATTGACTCACTACATTAGATAAATGACGATTAGTCAGATGTATTAACAAGTCATTATCTTGTAGTAAATTGGGCCGTAATTACTGATGAAGCTCTTTATTATACTCATGGGTAACGTTATCAACCGATATTTTAATCAAAATCTGTTGGTCCCAAACTCTTCATTTAAAATTGTCTCAATAAGAGGCTTACTCTACATATCATTCTCTTGATGTTATTAATTGGTTATTGTTATCTATGAGACCTTGATCTAACGGTATCACAATGAGCATCTCCGTCTGTACATAATACGAGGAGTTAATTTTGAAACGATTGTATGTGTAACATATGCTTGAATTTACTAATCTCAGTCTGGTCGAGGGTCACACGCGTGAGGCGCCCACTAAAAACCCCTGAGATTACCCTGCTGATCAGTGCTCAATAATTGGATAGTTTCGACCAAATCGCGTTGGATACACAGATTCTCGAACATTCACTGGAGTTAAGCAATGTCGAGCCTGGTCAGTGTCTAGATGGGTGAACAATTGAATAGACCAGGTACTGCAAGCAGCTGAGGATCACGCGGGGAGCCTTCCGTTGCAATCTCAGGACCAAATGTAGGATACGGACCTTGCAAATTTTCAAATTCGTAATCAGGATTAAATTTACAATCAAGGCCTTTTAATTGGATAAATGAAAATTGATATAGTATCAATAATTTAAAAAAAACATTAAATGAATTAGATTTTGATTATGGTGCGATTTGAAGATTTGAACTCCTGACTTTAATCAGGTTTGGGGTTCCGATTCAACATTTTATACGATCTTGTTGTTCTTCCTCTTAGGGAACCGATCTGTTCATTACGCTCAATAATGCAAGCTGAACACCCCACCCCTTCTTATCCAACCCCTCTGAACCCTCTACCTGGCCTGGCTGCGAGAGACAAGGAATGAATGAATGAATGAATGACTAGAGACATGAGCACCCATGTAGGATTACTAAGTCCGCCCGCACTAAAAAGCCGGTGAAAAAAAAAAAAAAAAGACAGAAAGAAAAAAGAGTGAAGCCTCGGCCGAAGTGTGATTACAAAGCTGTGCAGGTTGCGCCTGCGCGTTGCTGCTCCGATTTTTAAAAATTGGAGTGATCACATGATGTTGCTGGGACTTCGCTGATCGTCAGCAACAAGGAAACGTATCGAAGGGTTGCGGTGGCGTCAGCTGATTCCATTACTCTGCCATCGACCAAGAAAATACGATGCAGGCGATTAAAAGGAAAGCAGTGGGAATACTGCTTGGCGAAAGCAAGGTTCCTCTCCTATAGGCACTCGCCAACACAGAGTCGCACGCACACATACGTATGGGTAAAACATTCTCTATTAAGATATAGAATAAGATAGATAGATAGATAGAACCAGGTGAACACATTTTAATTATATTCAACATTTCCACATACATTTCTTGAAAATACCTGATACAGGTAAAACGAAAAAAAATGAAGAAAAGATACAACTGTTTCAAAATATAATACACAATTTCGCCTACCCATGATTCAAATTTCACTAAAACAAAAAAAAGCAAAAACACAGTTCCCTATTTTCTCCCCTCTTTTGCCTTTTGAAGAAGTCCAAGAAACGAACAAAACCTCGGAATAAAAATTCGATAATTTTGAAACAAAACTTCTAATATGGATTAACCATAATCCATACCAATACTTATTCACAGATAGATAGATAGATAGATAGATAGATAATGAACTGACGTGGATAGATAGATGGATAGATAGATAGATAGATAGATAGATAGGTAGTGAGCGGCTTCGATGATGCCCTACTCCAATGATCAGATGACAAAAGAGAGACGGTGATCTTAACGTGAATGGATCCAAAGACAACGTACGCGGCTGGAGTTCTACGATAGCAGAAAAATACCTATTCATGACACGGCGATCTCAGTGACCATATCTATTGCGAAGCCGGCCAGGAAGTCGTAGATGAATCAGCTGCTCATCACAAATCATACGTAATCACATACCTACCTACCTACCTACCTACCTACCTACCTACCTACCTACAGCACGTGACTGAAACACGGAGACAAATATCACGTGCGACCAGAAATTATCGCTGTGCACACAGGGCTGATATGTGGAGTCATCTTTGCTTAAAATATTCTTACCCACATCGGTGACGCACGAAAATAGTCTAATGCAGTGATTCTGGATATATAACGCACGCCCCACAAGGGGGTGCAATTTAAATATATTGGATGAGAACAACCTGGGATTTTGGTATGAAGAACGTAAAGCTTTCCGTGGCACAAAACCGAGGCTCAACTGACTAAATCATAGTTATACAAAGCTATAAATTGGTGATTTCACAATAGATGTTTAACTCATTAATTTCGGGAGACATCAAAGCAATTGGCTTATAGCATTGTTGCTACTAAATTGATGAAATGAAGATATAACATATTTTTTTACCATGAACCCAAATTAGTGCTACCACTACTGTGCTTTTCGCGCTAAATTTATCGCGTTTCTTGTTTTAGTGAAGCGCTAAATCAACGCGGGCGAGCTCAAACGTTTTGGCCATTTTTAGTATATTTTCTGTTTTACGGGGCCATTTCTGGCGTTTTTCGGCTATTTTCTTCATTTAGCACTTTTTAGCGCTTTTTAGCACTTTTTAGAAGTCAAACTAGCGCAAAAATATTTTTCAAATCGGCATCACTGACACTTACTAATTTTTTTTTTTTACGAACATCTTGATATTTTCGTCGATAAAAAATCGAAATCTTGGTAAATCTATGAAATTAACCTTATATTTTCATAAATTTCCAACGTTTAATTTGATTAATGAAGGGGGCATTAAACTTTTTAGCTGTTTGAAATAGGACAAATAGCAAAAAAGTAAAGAATCACTGGTCTAATGTTCAATTACTATCAGATTCTTAGGCAAAGAGGGTATTATTTTTCTTTTGGCGATAGTAGCCGGTGTTCGAGTCAAGGGGAAACAACAATTTAGAACGCTGAAATCATAGATATACTTTTCAAATATCCCTTTTGGGGCCTCACACAAAACCCCACATCTTTACCACTTTTCTAAATAGTTGGTGATATCCTCTATCGGGATCGCCATCAGCTGCCTCGTCCTTTATTTCGTCTATGGTTTGAAATCTTGCTATCGACGAGAGAAGAGAGATTTTAGCTAGCCAAATCTTGACCGTAATGTTAGGGGTGGAGTTCTGACGTATCTGGATGATGCGATGGTTGGCAAAAAAATCTCTTCACGAGACTTGAAGAACGGGCACGTCCGGTCTTCGTGATTGCAACAGTTATACAGTACACTAGTTCACTCAATGACATCTCACTGCTGACTGTGTAAACCTACGGGAAACTGCATGTTCACGTATGCGCAGTAAGGTCACCGCTGATTGGTTGCAAAGTTGCGTTGAAACCGTGCTGATTCTCGATGTATTCGAGATGATGGATACTTTCCGGACAGGCCTTGTATACTGAGTCAAGTGATTGCTTAGAAAAGATGACCCATAACCCTGCTCAGTGGTTAATCTAGTTGCAAATTTCTCACCGATACTAACGGTCACTTCATCGTCATCAATAGCAGCCGCCTCTCAACGTCCGTCGGTGGACATAGAGCACCCCAAAGAGTCGCCAGATCTCTTGATCTGGGGTGGGGGTGCAGCACCAATATTTCCTGAACCTGTCTAAATCTGACGGGCACAGCTTCTCTTGAGATCAATGTTTTGAGTCATGATGTCCAGGGGTTATCTAACATAATTGCAACAGGGCCTGCCATTTGAGTTTTCAAATGGAATCAATGATATCCCTGATTCTCTTTTTTTTTTCTTTCTCTGATATACTGTGCAGTCTTTGGATTTCTCCTTTGCTGAAGTAAAGCCCAAGGTTTCAAATCCTGATTCTCAAAGCATGTCAAACCGTATAGCACAACACCATCAGGTATTCACAGCATTTGGCCTAAGCTCAGTAAATATCATCTCAATATCGGTTTATACTAGACTTGACTCAGTCATGCGCAAGGCTACAAATATAGAGCACCAGTAAAAAAATTAATTACCAACAATAATAATGGTGTGGGATATCAAGTCCCTATTTAGGTAACCTCTACGACGAGATTATCTGAATCCTGATTTATTTAGTTCATGTTAGAGAGTCGGAAAGACACAAACGTGGGTCGCTCAATGAGAACCAAACTCACTGCTGTAGTAATGGTCGGTGGACCAGCTTACTAACTCCATGGCGAAGACATTGAATTGTTATTCTTCAAACGTGACAGTCTGGCAAAGCATCATAAGTATAGTGAGGATATAACTCACTACAATAGTAACAGTTTGCAAGACTAGCTTGCCAACCCCTCCACAGTAATGCCTCTAAGTAAAGTGATATACCAAGCTTAGCTTAGCATATCACATGACCTCAAATGTATGGGATTAAGAGCTGCTTGAACTTGATACTCTAGTCTGCAAGGCTCACTCGCTAATCAGTGCTATATAACAATGATTCTCAAAGTGGGTACTCACGCTTCCTGGGGCTGATGTAAGTCAAGGGGGCGATGGCGTGGGGGCAGTGGGGGTTCGGGAGGGAAAGTGGTAGTAGGGAGCGCTCGAAGGTAAGTCAGTGGCAGGTAGGTGCAAAACAAGATATGATGAGGAGAGAAAAAAGACAAAGATTACAAATTTTTATGCCAATGTATTCTTTAAGACCTTCTTCAGGGATCTTCACTGATAAAATATTTGCCCTGAAGGAGGGTAACCCGGAAAAGTTTGGGAAAAAAGTTTGTTCTTGAGTCATATACTCCATACCGAGCAAAAACATGCGTAT
>OY735221.1:33366872-33454372 GCA_963457665.1 Thysanoteuthis rhombus
ATTTTTGTTCCCGGTATGGAAGACTCGAAATTCTAAATTGGAGGGAATCGGTCGAAACGTTATCGTTTTTTCTGCGAATCAATTTCAGGCGGTGACCTACTCTAGAAAGAAAAGCATGTGACTTGCTGAAGTGTGTACACCCTTGTATGGGAGAACGTGCCTTGTACATGAGAATGCAGCCATGAAAGTGAAGCCCTGTACATAGGCACGAGCGTGTGTTAATACACCCGCAGCACGTGCAGTTACGTAGATCCATGCACGCACAACACATACACACGCACACACACACACACAGAGAAACATACACGTATTTACACAGCTTTTCTTCTTATTCAAGACTGATATGATACAAACACATATTACGTACTTAGCTTTCTGAATGAGACTCAGATTGAGTTGACAGTGAACTGGGACTGCTCAACGTCGTAAGGTAACCAGCGTGTACAATTAATAATTTTTACAAGGACACAATCTGCCTCGATACATATATTCTCAAATAGAGGCAGCTAGTGATCGTTTCCGTACTTACGAAGGAGTCCATATACACGTACAATTCCATTCGCGTACACTGGATTCATAATACGTCTTTAATACGATTTTGATCTATCCAAATATTGCCAAATAAATGATAAAAAGAGAGCTAGGATAGAGAAAGTGGGATTTCAAAATGTGATTAACTATGCACGATTATATATATATATATATATATATATATATATATATATATATATATATATATATATATATATATGTATATATATATATGTGTGTGTGTGTTTGTGTGTGTACATACGTATGTTATATTATCGTAAGACCTTGTTGTTTGAAATAAACCAACATTTCAATATTGTTTCATTTGTAATTGTCACTTTGATAAAGCCATAAGGCTAAACATATAAGCTGAATTAATTTAAATCGACAACTCAATAGTACTGAACACACACACACACACACACACACACACACACACACACACATATATATATATATATATATATATATATATATTTATATATATATATATATAAACATATATCAAGTGTGTGTGTGTTTGTCAGTAAAAGAGCGCATATGACAATATTCGAAGTAATATTTGTAACGACAATTGTGGACTTGATGGAACAAAATGAGGAAAAAATTGTAATAACTACTTACCGATAGAGGGAAATAGTGTCTTTTTTGTTGATGTTGCTTTCGTTGTTCACCTTAAACGTCACTTGTTTTTTTTTGTTTTTTTTGTTTTGTTTTTTTTTTTTTCTATGAAATTTAATGAATTAACCCCGAAATACTTAACAAACACTCATCATGCATGCACGGACGCACGCACTCACTCACTCACTCACATACGCAAACAGGCGCGTGCGCGCACACACACACACACACATGACAAATGCCCAAGTGCGTGTGCACTCACTGACACATACATACGCAGACAAGGGTACACGAACACTTACAATTACTGAACCTCTAATGGATATACTCATGACACAAGCAAACTAAACTGGGAAATACTTACACAACATATTTATTATGGCAGATAGGCGTAAAATAATGAGTATTATGTCATAGATACATTTTGAAAGAGAAACATGCATATGTATACATACATATACGTATATGTGTGTGTGTATGCGTGTGTATGCGTGAACGTTGTGGGTGAATACGTAATAAGCTCAGGTTAGTCCGGCACAAGGCCAAATGGGAGCCCAAATGGGGGAAAAACGGAGCTTGTATTGTGCCTTTCTTTTTAGAAAAAGACTTGGAAAATCAGCATTTGTTATCCTGGATTCACGAATACTGATCCGAGACTTTAGCAGCTAATACGCAATTATCTTATCTCATCCACAGGATAAGATCATAATACCATTTATATTCACAAAAACTCACAATATATATATATATATATATATATATATATATATATATATATATATATATATATATACATACACATATGTATGTATATACTGATTGAAAGTAATATTCAGATACTTATCGTGGATTGATAGGTATACGCAAAGATATATATGTGTGTAGATAGATAGATAGATCGATTGATAGATAGATCAACTGAATAATTGTTCGACTGCTAGAGAGAGAGAGAGAGAAATTTTTCAAGGTTCTAAGAGGGTAGCATATTTTGATTTTTGGACCCTCCGAAGGTAAGATAGTTATGGATGAAAGACTTGCCTAAGGGCTCACTCGTTTCGTCAACCATCAGTGTAATTTGTGCAAATTAGATTCGGCTAACCGATTTCTTCTTATGGGATGGTAAGCTTTATGTTACCCGGCATCACTATTACACTTACACACACACACACGCACACATACACACACACACACACACATATATATATATATATATATAGATAGATAGATAA
This sequence comes from Thysanoteuthis rhombus, assembly GCA_963457665.1. Lineage (NCBI taxonomy): Eukaryota > Metazoa > Mollusca > Cephalopoda > Oegopsida > Thysanoteuthidae > Thysanoteuthis > Thysanoteuthis major. The sequence continues at coordinate 33,369,254 of OY735221.1, forward strand.
AGAGAGAAAGAGAGAGAGAGAAAGAAAGAGAGAGAGAGGAGAGGAGGGTGCTAGTATTCCACAAGAGGGGTCCAATTAATGTAAGAGATGAGTGAGAAGTAAGGAAAAGCCACACTGGTTGAAGATGTTTTATATAGGTTGGGGATACTCTTCTTATCTGTCAGCTCAGAAATACATCTAGGAGCACAACGCCTTTCCACTAGATATCCAAGTTATTAGATATCAAATAATCTACGACCACTGTGACTTTTCCTTACTTCTTACTCATTTCTTACATCCATTGGACCCCTCTTGCGGAATACTAGTACCATTTTCTCTCTCTTTCTCTCTCTCTCTCTCTCTCTCTCTCTCTCTCTCTCTCTCTCTGTATATATATATATATATATATATATATGTGTATGTATATATACATATATATATATATATATATATATATATATATATATATATATATATATGTATATATACATATGTGTGTGTGTGTGTATAAATATTAGTGCATCAATGTATTCAGAGGGACACCCATTACATGAAAATGCGTTAATATTACATATTACAAGTATCACGAGGTTTGTTCGTTCGATGCCATCAGCCCCGCTATCGACGCTTCCTCTTGTGCCTCTTTCCTTCATTCAATGCCTAAATTTCTCAATAACAAGATTCCCTTCTCTGAAATGGCACACTACCAGAAATGGGGAAAAGAAATATTCCTTAGAACGAGTGGTCGAGAACACATGGGGTTCCAATGTGAAAGTAAACGTTCGTAGAGATCTGCCACCGAAAATTGTTGACAAAAAAAAAAAAAAAAAAAAAAAATGCAGGAGGGTTCCTGATTAACCATAGTGAAAATTGTACGGTACACACTTTTTAGTACTTGATTGATCTAGATTCATGGATATGCGGAGAAGAATGTGAAGACGGAAAGAAGAAAGGAAGGAAGAGTGAAAGTGAATGTAGAAATTGAGTGTATAGTTTCTAGGATAGATAGATAGATAGATAGATAGATAGATAGATAGATAGATAGATAGATCGATAGATCAACTCGTGGAATAATAGGCGTGTTAGAATCCCAGTCGGTTTGAATCGGGCCAATAAAGATATTAAGAGAAGTTCTGACCGAAGAGGTAATCTACATTTAAAGAAACCAGAAAAAAAACCCACTGCTTCCTGACCGAGATTCAGAGAGAATATTATGCGCTGTAACAAAACTTAATACTTTCCGTATCATACACGCTTATGCGTGGCAATGCCAAAATATACATCTGCTTGTATGAGTTGATACATAGATTCATATAATTTATTTATCTATCTATCGATCTATCTATCGATCTATCTATCTATCTCTTCTTCAACCTGAATGAGATAGTTACGAATTCGCATCTTGTACTTGCATTCGAAGATCGAGCCCAACTACAAACAGGGAATGCAAAAGCCGATTTTCAAGAGTATGTAATTTGCTAATGTTTGATCAGATTTTTCCGTGTCAAATATCTTTTTTTTTTCACGAATTCAAAATTATATATATATATGTGTGAGTGTGTGTGTATGTGTGTATACATACATATGTGTGTGTATCTATTCAGACCGAGATAAATATCCTTCAGCCAAGATAGCTCGGAACAGATTGGGATACGCTGATACAAACAGAAAATATCATACATATATAAATATGTAAGTACATACATACTGAAATTACAGATAAGATAGATAGGTATGAATAAACACTACGAGAAAATAATTGTATATATATATATATATATATATATATATATATATATATATATATATATATATATATATATATATATATATAAAAGCTAAACTATATTTGCATTCAAACGTAATTTAGTATTGAAAAATAATGTATTATTATGAAATGAAATGTAAAAATATATATAAGTACATGTACGCATATATATACACAGATCTATAGAGAAACACACACACACACACACATACACATACATATATATATATATATATATATATATATATATATATATATATATATGTTATTAAGAAATGGATATATGATCCGAAAGAATGATTTTAAATTGCGTTCAGCGTTAGCATTACCAGTGGCTGTTTAACTCAATGGTAGGAGCAACGCTACGTCGAAGTCGATACCTTATCGGTCGCAGATTCGATTCCTGTAGCAGCCCCATTTTTCTTTGATTGTTTATTCTATCTACGTTGTCTGGGCCAAACGGTACATTCACCGTGTAATAACGGGAGATCATTTCAAATAGTTTCAATATAATGTAATGCAATTTACAATCATATATATATATATATATATATATATATATATATATATATATATATATATATATATATATATATATGTACGTAATACAACAGCAATGACAACATCAATCTAGTGCACTGATGCAGTTTACAATAAACAATCTGACATATCATATGATTGCAGGAGAGGTAACTCTTTTTAAATCTTACCTTCCCAAGTGTTTTTTCCGCTCTCTGGGTCCAATCACACAGTGCGTCGAATGAAGACTACGAACGCCGGCCTTTTCCATGAACCGTTGTAGATGGATTGTGAATGTGGATACAAATGCGCCGGTGAGGCCCTGGGGTACGTGAGCATGTTACCGAAATATATAAGTGTACGCATCCCTGTCTAGATGCGGAATCGTGTGCACCTGACAGGTACTCTTACTTATTTTTGATGAGAGAATACGTCATGCGTCTGTCTGTTAATGCGCGTTATATAACAGCATTTGCGAGCGCAAAGTGGCCGTTACGGTCTCTCCTCTGGTGCGTTCATTCCTGTGTTACATACACCGATCAGGTCTGTCGGTAAAATGTGCTGAGTGTGTGCGTTTGTGTGTGTGCATTTGTGTGTGTGTATGTGTGTGTGTGTGTGCTCGCTTTTGCGTGTATATGAAAGTGTGGGCGCAGGGATCTTTGAGATGAAGTCAATATGCGCGCGTGATGTAATGAAGGATATGGGCAGCTTGGTTCCGACATGCTTACAAGTTATTGTCTTGTTGAGACCAGCTGATGGCACTGAAGTTGGCATAGGAGCAAAGTTATATATATATATATATATATATATATATATATATATATATATATATATATATGTGTGTGTGTGTGTGTGTGTGTGTATGTATGTGAGTGTATGTGTGTGTATGTGCGTGTTGTTTTTATGTCATGAGGCGGTCTGTAATCGCTACACTTCATTCGCAAGAGAAAAAACTGGAGAATGGATAAGCTGAATTATGTGATAGGAACTGCACTCGTAGAATTGGAAAATTAGCACGTGAACATATCACTAGAAAGAAAAGAAGAAGAAGAAGAAGAAGAAGAAGAAGAAGAAGAAGAAGAAGAAGAAGAAGAAGAAGAAGAAGAAGAAGAAGAAGAAAGAGAAAAGTAATGAAAAAAAAAAGATAACAGTTCAGAAATGGCTAGATTGCGAAATAGTTATCAATAGAAGAAGTACACGGATAGTTAACGCGAACGAGCGTGCGTGGCACCAAGATAGGGAGAGATAGTGAGAGTGAAAGAGATAGAGAGAGAGAGAAAGATACAGAGGTGGGAAGAGGGGGAGAAGAGGGAGAGGAAGAATTAGGGAGAGAAAGATTGTGTAATTGAATGGATGCGTGCGCGTGTGTCAGTAGATGAAGAACTAGTAGTCGTCGTTGTACTAATAAACTAAACAGTATAGTCATAGTAGTTGTCCGTATTTGGGATTTGGAAATCAAAAAATAGTAGCAGCTGACGTAGTCGTTGTTGTAGTGGCTTGTAGTAGAAGTTACAACATCTTCCATTCATACAAGCACGTGAGCGAGCTCTCCGGCATGTGAGTGAGAATGGAACTATTGAGCAATATAGGGAGGGGACTGATGATTGGAAATAGAAAGTTTGGTAATTAGAGAGAGTGGTCGGAAGAAGAGAGCGAATGATTGTGTCAGCATCCCATTCATCTGTTACTTCTCTCTGTAAGTCATTCTTTCTCTTCTTCGTTCTTGAAATCTTTTTTTTTTTCGGCAAATGTTTCCAGTTATTTTTTATTTTTTGTTTTTTTTTTAAAAATATTTTCCCTGCGTTTTTGAAAAAAAAAGCTCAAATTTCATTCGTTTTTTTATAGCTATTCAAATACTTTTTTTTTACGGTGAGGGGACTTGGAAATTTGAAAGTAACGATATAAATAAATTTACTGTCAGCGTCATTGTCAGTATGGGAGTCCGGTTATGTCACATGAGAGGCAAAGATGAAAGGTAGACAGAAAGAACGAAAGACTTAAAGAGGTAAAGAAAGAATTAGATGGAAAAAAAGAGAGAAATCAGATATGAAAAAGAAAGACAAGATAAAAGGAAAATGCATGTTAGGAAAAAGGTAAGAAAGAAAAGGAAGAAAAAAGTGAGATGCGTGGAAGAAGGAAAGGAGGAAAACTACGAAGTAATAGAATGAAGAAAAGTGCACGTGATAAGAAAGAAAGAAAGAAGGAGAGATGGTTCGGAGAAAAAATGCAACAAATAAAGGGTACGTAAGAGGGGGGAAGAATGAAAAGAGAAGAAAAAGAAAGGATATATATATATATATATATATATATATATATATATATATATATATATATACATACATATATATACGCATATATATATTTATACACGCATATATATGTATACACACACACACACATATATATATATATGTATATATATATATATATATATATAGATAAATGATCAAATTGATAAATAAATGATCTTTTTTAAATGAATAAATAAATGAATGAAAAAGACATGAAGAATAAGAAAAGAAAAAAGGTTGAACTTCGATCAAGATCGTAATTGCAAACAGAAAATAGGCCAGGTCGAATGCTGATGAAAAGAAATGACAAAAAAGAGAGAAAAGTACAAGAAAAAGGAAAAGAAAGATCAACGTAGGAAGTAAATAAGTGATGCCCTTGCGCTGGCTACAGCTTAAACCGTCCCCACTTAGGCTACACATTTCACATTACTACTTAGATAGCCTTATTGCGATACGTGAATTAAACTTGGAGGCAACCAGCTCATCCAGCATTATTTTACCCATGATTGGGGAAGGGGGACAGATCGATTCATGCCTTTCTCAAGGGCATTAGTGTTAGGTGAACACAAATTGTCCCGGCTAGTGATTGAACTCGGCTCGCCGAATTAATAATCTGAGACGTAGAGATTGAGAAAGATAGAAGAAAATGAAAGTGAAACTAGATTTCAAAATTTTAGCGTAAAAAGCAGAAAAGAAAGACAGGCCTTATTAGTCTCTCAATAGAAACCGTCACGTCACAAACGTCTTTGGCAGCATATTGTGTTGCAGGTGATCAGTTAAAAAAATGGAAAAGGGGTGATCAATGTATAAGTTACTTACATCGCCTTTTGTTGGGCTGTGATCACTAAAAAAGTCAGGATTTTTAAAAAGTAAGCGACTGCACTCGGGACCACATTGAACCAAACCTATTTTTTCAGGGAGGGGGAAAAAACAAAACAAAATTTTTCATGACATAAATTGGGAATTTTCATCCCTTTACCTCCATTGGTGCGTGAAACGTACATATATTGCCAACAAACCTATATTTACAACAAAATTAAAAGAGAAAGAAAGAAAAAAAGTAAATAAATAAACAAAATGAAGAAAGAAAGGGACGGAGAACAGACGAAAGAAAGAAAGAAAAAAGAAGGAAGAAAAAGTTATTAAATGCACGGAAGATGGAAAGAAAACAGGAAAGTAGATTGAAGAAAGAAAGGAAAATGTATAGCAGGAAGAAGGAAAGAAAAATAAACTAAATGAAATAAGGAAAGACAAAAGAGATTAGATAAAAGGAAGAAAGGAAAGAAAAAGTATAAAGAAAAGAAAGAGAGAAAAAAAATTAAGTGTGGAAGAAAGAAAGGAAGAAAGAAAGAAAAGAAAGAAAGAAAGAAAGAAAAAAAAGAAAGAAAGAAAGAAAGAAAAAAGAAAGAAAGAAAGAGAGGTGAACTGATACAGACGATGCGAAACGGAAGAGAACAAATGGAAAAGGAATGGCGGAAAAGAGAAAATACGAGAGAGACAGAGACAGAGACAGACAGACAGAGACAGAGAGTGAAAATGAGAAACTGAGTGCGGGAGAGTGAGTATATGTGTGTGAGAGAGAGTTTTGAAAGAATTCACTGGTAAGGCAGAGGTAACACCGTTTTAAAAAGGCGCGGATGTCCCAAAGAGAAGGAAAACTTCCCACCCCGGACTCCATCAATTCACAAAGAAACGAGTGCTTAAAGATAGACGGACAGACAGACAGACAGAGAGGGGGGGGATAAAAAATAACTTGGCAATGTGTAGAAGCGGAGTTGTTAGAAAGTCGATTGGGATGTGGGGGTTCCATATTGTGTGGGTGGTGGTGATGGTAATTTTTATGGGGCACTAATATTAGTGAATGTCTGAAAAAGAGGAGAAATAGGGGAAGTAGTTAGGGAGGTGAATTATCCGATCTTTTCCTGACGTTACTACAAATTCCAATAGATGTAACTTCTGACTAAGTGATTCTAGAATTTGTCATCAACCTTTCAACGTCGGTCATTGGACATTGATCTTCTCCGAGATCCGCCAGACCTCTCGATCGTGGGCGTCGTGGAGCCAATACTTTTTAAACCAGTCTAGTCCGTCATGCCGGTTTATGTTTGCCGGGCACAACTTTGCATGTAATCTCCAGGGATCCAAGTTGTGAGTCGCCATGGCAAGTGGTTATTTGACATTTTTAACCAGCCCATTGCTATTTGTGTTTTCTCATGGTTTTCTATGATATCTCTGTTTGTTCTTTAATATGCTGTGTTCAGTATGATTCTCTCCTGTGCACATTACATCGTTCTCAGTTCGGGGGTCAATGGTTAGGTTCCATGTGTTAACTCTAATTCTGGTTCTAAACTGTTTTTTTTTTTCTTTAATAAAGGGGATCCTATTGTTCTTGGAGGTTGAACTGAGTCGAATGATGCTTGTCAATCTTATGCGAATCTTCCATTGATTTCTTCTTCTTTCGATGATTTCATGGAGATTCGTAAATCTAAATGGGTTCTTTCACTTTTTAAAGATATCAAGAGTAACAAACCCCAATGAAGAAGAAAAGACGAAAGCTTTGGCATATAATAAAGAGAATAAAAGTATTAGCGACGTTGCACAAAATTTGGACCGATATGTGACTGCCATTGGCAATTTTTTGAGGAATTCTGAAATGTACGTCACAAAAAAAAATTTATTAAAAACACCACGAATGCCACCCAAATTGACCGCTGCATTGCTACATTCTTTTAGACTTTAGGGGTCTCCTAAATTAGCTGGAACACGATATCACTGCAAGAAGAACCAGATTTTTCAATGAATTAGGCAAACGTTTTTAGGTCCAGAAAGTCGTCTTCTGATTCGATATACCGAGTAGACTAAGGAAAAAAGTGACTTGGACCTAGGAGAAATAGAGTAAGGTAGTGTTCCCTGATGAGTACGGTACAAGGCCTGAGGTGTAAGGGTCAAGTGAGGGTCTTATGCATAGTGTCAATTGAATCTTTGCTAAACGTTGCTTCGTGTAGCACAAAGCAAGAATACAAAAATTGTACTATCTCACATGAATGTAAAGGGCATTCACTAAATGTACTTAGTACTGCAGATATATTATGTATGGTGATCCTGTAAGGGTCATATTTACAACTTCAATTAAAGGTGAAAGGTAATTACTTACAATAGTAATTAAATTGGATCATCGTCATCATCATCATCAGCCTTTTAATGTCTGCCGTTGGACATAGACCAAGGATCTGCCACACTTCTCTATCATGGGCGTTGCGGAGCCAGTATTCTCTAAATTTGTGTAGTTCATTTCTCCATCTTGTATTCTGTCAGCCTCGGTTTCGTGTGTGATCTCTGGGGATCCATATTGTGAGTCGTGACGTCCATCGGTTGCCAGCCATTCTTGCAACATGGCCTGCGCATTGCCATTTAAGTTTTCTAATAGAGTTCATGATGACTCGGACTCCAGTTTTCTTCCTAATATACTGTGCTGTTTTGTGATGTCCATGTGAGGTTGAGAATGATTCTCTCATGCGCGCGTTTGTGGGTTTGTCTCTTAATTAGGTTGTTATTTCAGCTCCATAAGTGTGTATCGGGAGAATGCATTGGTTGTATACTCTTCTTTTCAGGATTATTGGGATTGTCTGGTTTTTGAAGGTTGAGCTTACTGTGCCGAAGGCTTGTCATCTCAGAGTAATTCTTCACATGATTTCCTCCTCTTTTGAGGATCTCATGGAGATTCGTTGTCTTAAGTCAATGTAGAGGTTTACTTTCTTAAGTTTTGCATCTTCGATTTTGACATTTATGTCCTTATTCTTGATGTGATTGTTGCAAATAATTTTTGTGTTATCAAAGTTCATGAGTAGGCAAATTTATTTGCTTTCTTCGTTTAGTTCATCTAGCATTAGTCTGAGGTTGTGTAGGTTCTCTGCGAAAAGGACGATGTCGTCTGCAAATATGAGGTTGCTCACATATTCGCTGTCTATTTTGATTCCTTCATTCTCCCAGTCCTAGTTTTGGAAGATCATCCCAAGGGAGGCTATGAAGAGTTTGGGTAAGTTGGTATCACCTTGCTTTACTCTTTTTTGGAGCTGGAACGCTTCAGAGCCCTTATGTAGTATGAGGAAGGAGTTGCTGTGATGATATACATGTTGCAGTACTTTGACTTTGATACAGGGTCTACACCTATTATGGTGATGGCCTTCATGAACATAGGAATTTCTACAGAGTCGAATGCCTTCTTGTTTATAAATGCTACAGAGTGGCATTTTGTATTCTGCTGCTTTTTTTTTCTTTCGGCTGATTTATTGAATGGAGATGGTTCATTGTCGAGTAATTTCTAAATCCAGCCAGTTCCCGTGGTTGGTTTTCATGTAGTGTTCCACAATAATCCATGTTCTTATAAAACGAGGAGCGATGCCTGCCGAGGGGAAATGGCTTGCAATCATCTTATATTATACGACACAGGATTGTTTCTATTTTCTGTCTGTAATATTTGTCGGGGGAGATAACCATTAAATGCTAATTATTGAGGAAGCTCATTTATTCATTTGTGAATGTGAAATCGAATTGAACATAAACAATACGATGCAAAGCAACATAATGTTTTTTTACATTTCTCAAGTATAGTTCCATTGCATAATTTAAATTACGATATCATTTTTAGACGGTATGAGTGAACTGGAGTAATATAGATGGGATTGTCTGTAACCCTTGATGCATTGTCTGATTATCTTCTGCTGTAGTGCTAATTGTAGCAGCAATGCTAAAAAAAAACAAACACAGTTCGCTGTTCTTTTGTTCAGAGCATCCGTCGCTTTATTTCGATGTAGCACAGAAAGGTAAAGAGAAGTTGAATAAAGAATAAGATTTCATTATTCCAAGTCACCTGATCACACGACAAGGCAGAGAATAAGGATGCTGGAGTGGATCTTTCTTGGTAGTTTTCGTACTAGCGTCCTCCAGCCAATTCCACATTAGCTCCTGGCAACGTGTCCTTAGTTGGTAGCGTAATTCTTCGAAGTGTCGCATCCTCTTTTAATCACACCATGTTGCCGAATATCATAAACGTGTCTTTTATCGCGCTAGTCATGACCCACTTCAGTCACGTCTTTCGAATCATATCACAGCAATTTAATTAATTTGATTCTCACTGGGTGCACCACTACAGTTGCCCAGTTCAAAACCTTACACACTTAAATTGTTGGAATACAGTCTAGGTAAAGCTGATTTTCTCTGTCATCATGTCAGACGAAGCTGATCTTAGTAAATATTCAAAGGGCCTGTTGTAATGTCTGAAGCGGTAAAAAGAAAAAGTGGCGTCCACTCGTGTTTCCGAGTTCTTGGTATTTTCTCTTTTTGTAAACATTGAATTTCCGTTATGAAAAATATTATCCCTATGAATATAATCACAAGTATATAAGTTCTATCTATTTTTCGGTTAAAATTACCTTGCTAGGGAAATCATAAAAACAGTTAATATTATAATAAAACCATTAAACAATCTAAAAAGATTTGAATTTTGAAAGGGTGGTTGATATTCATTTGATTTTTAGGCATCTATTCGACTAATTATTTATAATTACAAATAAATTACAAATCTAAGAAGTGTTTCCATGGCTTGGTGGTCTAGGGGGTTCCACAATGGATTCTTGGATTGAAAACAACTGGCAGCAAGACTAGCTTTCAATATCCGTATGAAGGTAAGTAGTTTGACCTTAGTGCAATTATTGTTACCAATTCTGTATACCTAAATGATATCTTATTATGATTAGTTTCGACAATTACGATTGCGAAGATAGCAATAATGATTTCTAACACGGCCATTTTTCAAAGATTTATTTTGGAAAATGAACTCGTATTTTGTTCTGCTAATGTTGTTAACAAAGCATTCCGGTTGAGCCATTCTACAGCCTTCTTCAAGAGTATAATCCATAGAGAAAACAAGAGATATTTTCCACACAATAAAGTAAGTAAAGAAAAGTCAAATTGTGGTAGCATGGATTGTGAAATGAACTCTGTGTTAAGCCAGTACAGTAACCGGGGAAGCCTTCACGCCTAAAAATCAGCATTTAAAATCCTGACTCAGTACCTAGGTCCAAAAACTAAGGTTGTAAATCCATGTATGTACATATGTATGTCTTATGTGCATCGAAAAGTGCGTAAAATTAAAAGTTAAATCCATATATACCCATTCGTTGAGTATGTAAATACATTACTCTAATCTTTCCCCAGCTTTTTATTGTTGCTTTCACCAGGATGGTAAGGTAATTTGCCCAAATGCTCACTCATGTATTTTCTTTCCCATCAAAAGTTGCAGCATTACATCGACGAGATATTTTATTAAAAATATGAGACAATAGAATTGAGCTAAAGGGGAAGTTATGTGCTTGCAGGAAACTGTTGATTATGCATATGTATATGTTATCATTATTACTATAATGATTATTAAGAAATTGATAGATATTCCGACAAAAATAATTCTGAATGTGTTATATTATTCAAAACTTCATTTGGAAAGAACTACGTTATTATTCAATGTGTTACTTATCGTACACAATGCAAATAGAATATACAATCAAATGAGACTAGCGGCTTCAGGAATCGAACCTGCAACAAATATGTAGCTGCCTTTACGTGGCGATGCAAATGCCATTGAGCTGAACAGTCCAACAGTAAACCAAAGAATTTGTAATTGAAGCAGTTAATTGGACCTTCGATGTAATTTCAAATAGAATCTCATAATATAACCCATTTATAGTCTATATATACATATAAAATTGGTTAAAAATATGTTTTTTTTCAGCATTACTAAATGAGAAGTTTATATAGTTTACATTATCTTCTCTCTCTCTCTCTATCTATCTGTCCATCTATCTATCTATCTATCTATCTCTCTCTCTCTCTCTCTATATATATATATATATATATATTCTTATACTAGTTTATTTCATGCTATCAATGACGGCAGTAATTAAACAATTTGTCAATTGCAGTTTACTTATAAAATATCGAAAACATTTTGTTAAGCCATATTTTTTTGCTTTTGATCAATAATTCCTGGACGTTAATTTAATTTAGATGAAAAATAATGAAACATACAATATATCAAGTTTAACGTAACTGAAAATTCTATTTCTACTGAGTTACGTAACCAAACATCATTGATAACTTAAGCATGATAAATGCACATTTCTGACTTCTCTAATGTAATACTAAGTCGTCTGGTAACTTACATTGTCCTGAACGTTTTTGATTTGGTTGCCATCATTATGTGGATTCGCTTCTTCGGTTCCTTGATCTGGTTTCAAACAACTGTTTGAACCGTATCTTAGAGAATATAAGATGAGCATTTTCGAATTTGGCAATTAAAATCGACGTTTTTCGAGAAGAGAATCAAATGTTTTGAAGCCTATTTACAGATATACAAATAGCTCAAACCGTGAACCGTGGTTCAGAATGTTCATCAGAACTTAGAACCCTTAATATTGAAAAAACGAGGCGATACTGATAACAGTGCTAAGTTATCAAGATTCCTTTACACTTTACACTTTGTTTTGATGATGTAGCCCGATTCATTTTTTTACCTAGGGGTATGTTTTTACACAAGATGTCCCCTTGTGGGTATTTAGGGGTCATTTCTGCTTCTGGTATTTTATATGGTACTGAGCTTATCACATTGAAGAAGTATACAGAGAGAGAGAGAGTGAGAGAGAAAGAGACAGAAATAGAGACAGAGAAAACATTGAAATAGAGAGACAGAGATCATACGTAAATCATGTATTCAATACATGAAATCTCTACCCAAGTGTTGACTGATTCAATTATTTATTCTGGGAATCTTTCGATATCTTGTGTAGGTATGGAAAGTATTCATGTTAAAAAACTTCCCATCCCAGTTCCATGGTCGATTCCAGCATCGCATTTGCGACCTGGGGACGAGTATGATCATGCTGCAAAATCACTGGTCAAATCCTGTCGACGTACCCCTGAATTTGCCAATAAGTCGAGGCATAAACCCAAAACAGTTATGAGCTTCCATACTTCGGGCAATTGAAATTAAAATCTGCGCATTCTGTCATCAAGAGAAACTCCAAACGAACTTGACCAAAATTGCTAATAAAAACACAGCACTACATAAGTAAGGCCATCAATTCTCGATACACCGTGCCCTGAATAATGTCTTTCCTCTCCCTATGTGTCATTCAAACAAGATGTCTGATTCACTTCTAATTTTTCTGTAGATTCACTTGATCTTTGTGACGTATCTTCCTTAAAGGTTCTTTCAAGTAATACTTTTTTTAGAGTCTTCCAGAATTGTTTTGTTTTAGCCTTTTTAAACCTCATCCGTCTCCAATAGGTGTCTGTACTTACTATATCATAACCATATGCTTCAGTGATCCATTATGTAGCTTCTGCACTTTTTTTTCTCAAACCGTCAAACCGTCAAATCGCATAGGATACTAGATCCTAAGATTAACGAAGTTAAGTGACGTTGAGCCTGGTCATTGCCCTAGTGAGTGACCGTTTCTTCCGTGGCCGTCTCAGCCCATGCTCAGTCGGAGATTTACAGAATATCTTGCCAAGCTACAAACAAATCACATGCTTCTCCATCGAGAATACATGACGGTAAGCTCTCCTAGGAGCTGCCCTTCTCGTAAGATTGACAATTTCCCAAATTGAACACCGTAACAAAAAAACATTTTATATCCAGCCATGATCTTAAATTGAAAATAAAATCAACATTTTTCCGCAAACAATTCTTAAGGAGTTTGCATGCACAAACAATAAACAGCTGAGTGAACTTCAAATATACTTCTCAGATTTCCCTAATACTGTGCAAAAGATCGCGCTGGGAGCTTTAGCATCAACCTAATATTCATATATACGCACACTTACACCATCGATTTCTCTATGATCTTTCTATGTTTGAAAATCGGCGCATGCGCACTGAAGGTTTTGCGTGAGCGCGTGACTCTTCTCTTCATTCATTCATTCAATTTTCTACATTCTTCTTTCATTCCTCCAATGCACTCTTCTTCTTTCTGTCTTCCCGATACGCGCTCAGCTGTTGTTTGGCTTCTTGCTTCGTCTATTTTCTATTAGCCTTCTTTTTCTCTTTTTTTTTTCTCGTTTCATTCTTTTCATTTTCATTCTTCTTCTCATTCTTTTCGATTAAATGGCATTTACATTACCGTTTGTTTGCTTCTTCCTTTCTTTCTTTCATTATTTCCTTACATCTCTCTTCTTCCCTTTCTTTCTATGTCACTTCTCTCTGTTTCGGAATTCTTCTCTCTTGCTTCGGCTCACTTCTTTTTCATTCTTTCATCTTAATATCTCCTAGATTTTCCTTTCTTTCATTTTTTCTTTTTTTCGTTCTTTCTTTCTTTTATCATTTTCCTTTTTTCTCGCTCTCTTTTTCTATTAAATCCTTTTCTCCATTTCAATATTCATTTGTCCCTTTTTTCTTTTTTAATATCACTTTCCCTTTCTTCATCTATTTTCTTTTTCTTCCTTTCTGATATACCATTTTTTTCTTTCTCTCTTCTTTGCCTTCTTTCTATCTTATATTTCTAATGCCTCTTGTTGAGCTGTACGTAGTCAAATACTTGGTTGATATTGCGAGCAGTTTCCGCTGAATAACGTTCCGTTTTCAACTATTAAACAAAATTACATGAATTTTTTTTTTCCATCTTTGATTTGACGGCCTCAGATAAACCAGAATAAATAGTGATAGGAAAATGTCAGCTTAAGTGAAGAGACCGAAATTAGTAGTTTAAAATGGCTTAGTACATGAACATAATTAAAAATAGTTAATTCTAAAAATAAGCATCTGAGTCTAAAATGACAAAAACTGCAATCATTTTTGCACCAAACTCAGTTCAGTCGAGTGCAGAGGCTTCAGTGAAGATGAAGTACGCTCTTAGTAGACAGAGTGTGACTGCCTCGAAAAACAGCATTCAGAATATTGGATATGGCTTTTGATTGAAAACCAATCTAATTATATGCAACTGCTCCAGCCACCAATTCGATAAAATATCTCTATAGATTGTCACTGTACTCAGATAAGTCCAGAAAGGGTCAAATGACGGAAATGAAAGATCGTTTCATGCCTGACTTCCAAGCACGAACGGTTTGCCTGCATTGAAAATAGCATTCGGAACGATATCTTATGCCGAGGTTCGAACACCGACCGTCAACACCACCCGTAAATTCGCAAGTATATCAAACGTTTACCCCCCCCGATTCACACCATTTCGTTCAATGTTGTTCCTTTTTAATGTCGTTGTAAAAGAAAGCAAAATTATGCAGAATACTGTGACTGGAATTGTGAATTGAGTGGTTTTTCTTACTCGACGTAAGTCAGACGCAAAATTCATTCAATACGATGAATTGAATAACACTTTCTTATATAATTATGGTAACATCAGTTTCACTTCACGTCGCTTCAATTGAAGTCGTGGTTTTCAGGAACTTAACCATAACGTTAATAGAGGAGTTCATATATATATATATATATATATATATATATATATATATATATATATATATATATATATATATATATATATATATATATATATATATAAATATATATGTATATATGTATATATATATATATATATATATATGCGTGTGTGTGTGTGTATATATATATGTATGTATGTATATATATATATATACATATATATATATATATACATACGTATATGAATGTTCGTGAGCATATTTGCTTGAATATGTAAAGATAAGTATAATATTTATCAATCTTTATATATATATATATATATATATATATATATATATATATATATATATATATATATACATTTATGTGTGTGTATGTGTGTGTGAATGTGTTTATGAGCTAAAAAAAGGAGAAGCCTTCTAAGTAGATTGTTTTTGTCCGCCAAAAAATATCGGTTTTGTCGATCAGATATTGTCGTTCAATACTGATCATATGATATCATTTCACACTCTAGGTAGCAGTATAAGGGATCGAGAGACTGCGCATGCGCCCAAGGAAGCCGCAAACACACGTGTAAGCTTTTCTCCTTTTGGTCACCCATGTCCCTCGCTCCCTCCATCACCCACGTTTGTCCCCACTTTCTCTCCAACTTCCTCTCGTCGTTCTCCCTATATCAACCCCTTCCTTTCCTCATCTCCTTGTTCCGTCTATTTCTTACGTACGAATTCCGAGGTCCACATTTTTCAGCTATTTTCTTCCTCGTTGTTACCTACGTCTAAATGCGACGTATATACTTGCATATACGGCGGTTCTATGTATAAGTTGATCTTTTATATTCGATCAAGCGATGATTCATGTATAGAGCGTGGGGAGGTCGACTTAGTCTTTCACTAGGATTCAACCAAAAATTACACTTACAAACAATACGTTTTATGGCATATAAAAACACATTTTTTGAAACTCTTTCCAACCCCCCTCCAACTGCCATATTTATCTAGTTTTCTTTTCACACTAATCAATTAGAATAAATCATCATCTTAGTACAAGTTTTTTCAGTTATTTCTGGATACCATAAATTTGAAAGCAGCAATTTTTAGGGTTCGTCGTTGGTCACAGTTCATTTTCAAGATTCGCTAGACATCTCTATCATGGGCGTTGCAGAGCCAGTATCTTTTTCAGTTGTCTAGTTCGTCACGCAATCTTATATTCTGGGCTCGAAAAAGGGGTAAGACAAGGTGATGCTAGCTCACCTAAACTCTTTGCAGCCTGCCTCGAGAGGATCTTCCGAAACCAAGACTAGGGAAATAAAGAATCAGAAAAGACTGCGATTACTCAGATATCGTCACTTTTGATGAGAACCTTCATGCGCCCCAAGCAATGTTAGACTGACTGAATAAAGAAAGTAGAAAGTTGATCTTCACGTGAACTTCAGTAAAACAAATGTCATATGCAACAAACATGTTGGATACAAAGGAATTATATAGACTTAGGAAAATAATTGTATGTCCAGTTTACTCCCCATAAATTCTTAGGCACCACGCGGTGAAAGTACGGCGCAGATTTCTGTTACTAAATCTCAAACTCCGCTCAAAATCGATGGTTCGAGTTGACTTTCTAAAGTAACAAC
Source organism: Thysanoteuthis rhombus (assembly GCA_963457665.1). Lineage (NCBI taxonomy): Eukaryota > Metazoa > Mollusca > Cephalopoda > Oegopsida > Thysanoteuthidae > Thysanoteuthis > Thysanoteuthis major. The sequence continues at coordinate 33,385,888 of OY735221.1, forward strand.
AGGGACAAAAACATTCCACACCTAAATTGAATAAAACTTTGTTTGCCTGTAACGTCACCTTAAGCCAAAACATATATATATAATATCCCTACCGAGATTTGAAATCACTATCAGGTGATAGGTGGGCGGCCTGTTTACCGACTGAGTCAAAAAAAATAATTATATATCTACGGACATTATTTTACAAAGAAATAGTTGCAGTGATCATCTTCATACCAAGAGGAGCTTAACCCTGTAGCAGCTAGGCCTGTTCGTCTCCATTTTCCTGTTATTCAGTTCTATTTTCCACTTATAGTTCAAATTAATCAATCGATATACCTATCTATCTATCTATCTATCTCATCCAAATTCACTCATATATTTGGTTATTACAAAAATAAGAAGTAGCACCTTTTATTAAATATTAAAGGAAACTTTTGAGTTTTCTTAACACTTGATTTATATTTTATGACTTCATTGTTCACCAATAGAAAATACAAGATATTTTTCAGATCAGAAAACTCATAGTCCTCCTTATTGGGCAACGATTTCAGTCCAAGAAAACGACTACTAAAAATTGGTCATGAAAACAAAAATTGAATGCCAGTACATATGATAGGTCCCCATCCACTCTCTCCCTTTTTTTCACTTGTTTTTTTTTATTTCTCAGCTTCCTTGTCATTTTAAATTTCGTCTTCTTTCCATCATCATCATCATCGTTGCTGGATAAGAAATTTCCCCACTTGATCTCTTAATCGCTGGCTTCGCGTTGCCAGTATCTCCTGAATCTGACTAAATCGTCATTCCATCTTATTCTCTGCTGATTACTATTTCGCCTATGGTCTCTTGAGAATCACGTTGTGAGTCCTGATGTCCAACGGTTATTTGACATTCTTGCAACAAAGCTTGTACCACGCCATTTAAGTTTTTTAATAGATTCAATGATATCACTGACTCTCGTTTTTTTTTCTTTAATATACCGTGCTAAGGATATCTCCGCGCGATGTTAAGCAAGATCCTCTCTTGGGAACATTGCACGGTTCTTAGTTTGGGAGCCAATCTTTCGGTCATGTTCCACGTTTTAGTTCGATGGGTGACTATGGAGAGAACGCATTAGTAATAGACCCTCTTTTTGAAAATCAATAGGATCCTTTTGATCTTGAAGGTTGGGCTTACCCTATTGGAAGTTTGCCAACCTAAGGTGATTCTCCGTTTCGTTTTTCTTCTTTAAGGATTCCACTGAGATTTGTTGTCCTGGGTAGAGTAAGATATTAAAATTCATTTTCTCACAGGGCATCGACCTCCGTTTGTGATGTTCCAAAGTAGCTGAAGTACCTAAAAAAAGAAAAAAAAAGAAGAAAAAACGTCCCCTAGGGATGCCAAATTTGGTTGGGCAGCGCCGATATTTAGGTGGACTCTGTAGCGTGACAGACAAACAAACTCACTGACTGGCATCACCGAATTATTAATATAGATGATTTAAACCTCACTTCTTTTTCTGCTAATGAACTGCAGAATATACAGCTTTCTTTTGAGAGAATGATCCACACAATCTTGACTATGGTATACCCGTGTTGCTGGGCAGCAAAACCTTTTAAGAAGAAAACAAGCATGAAAGTCAGACCATAGATGCATGAGTTCTCTCCCTTGCACTTTCAGAATTATATATATATACAAGCAGTGGGGTAAGATGAGAGGCTGTGGGAGTTTTTCGGTGTGTCTGACAGTCATTCAGTGATTACAATCTATACTAAAGATGCTTGCGTTTCTAAACATCCTTCTCCAGTAGGCAGAGAAATTCCTTTAACTTCTATGATGAAGAATTATCTCAACTAATTCACGCTAGCAGTTTCTAAATAGAACATAGGAAATGTATGTGTGTGTGCGTGTGTGTGTGCTTGCGCTGCGATCATCCAACATTTGGTCATTATATGAAGTTGAAATTCGAAAAATGTATTGATTAGCACGGGAAACAATGCTTTACTGATTCTGAAGTTTTTTTGATCAGTGCAGTTCTCGAGAAACCTAATGAAAATAAGTGAAATATTGAAGATTATAAATATATCTTCATAGTTTCTATGAATCACCTCTTTCAGTTATCATAATCATTTAAAAGAAATTCAGATATAAAATACCTGAATTAGAAACACTAGAGAGAAGGAACCAAAATACTTCACAGCCATAGTTTCGTATCATTCATTTTAAAAAGGTTATTTTACATTATGATTATGGTAGTCTGCTCCACACAACACAAAGTCCGATTCTTCCAGAGATACACTCTTGGAATGGGCACTGCCTTAATTTCAAAAAGTTTGCAATTGCATTGAATTTTTAAGAGCTTTGTAATTGGTTCGTTACTCGGCATTTTCTTGTTCATGTTATAGGAGAATGAACCCAGATTTTTAGATAAGGGAAACTACTGTATAATCGGACGAATATTTATCTACCTCAACAAATGTAACAGGTAAAAATATAAAGTATTATATAAGTAAATACACTGATTTATTCGAAATGGTTTCCTAATCTTGTTAGAGTCCAGGGGTGGCGAGCCTATAGCATGCGTTCCCAAAGTGGCACCATAAAACATTTTATTGGTACGCGGGAGATGTCATTTTCTATTAGTGAGTATATCTTTTAAAAAATCGCTAATCTTTAATTTATCAGCTGTCACCTCAGATATTGATTATCTAAACAGACTTCTTTGAGAATACATTCAAGCACTTTATTTTCTTTCTCTATGAAATGATTTGAAAAATATAAATGTAACAAAATTGATAATCTGCGGCTCAAAACTTCTAATAAGCATGCGCGGGGATTTTTTTTTCATAGCAGATTATCTTTAATGCAGGAACGCGCTCTCAAAAAAAGAGTCATTGCATTTCGCTCACTGTTATCTTCTCACCTTCTTCAGAATCGAGCACCATATGGGAGTCTTTCATCAAGAAAGATTGAGTCATTGGGTTCAAGATGTCAAAATTCCATCTTCTGATTGTCCTATGGGACATTGTCCAAGCGGATAAAATCGTTGATTACCCGATGGCCGTGAGTTTATTATTCATATACTCTGGTTCTGTGAAATGAGTCGAAGCATTATCACAAGGACAAATTAGCTAAAACGAGATATCTTCTACAGTTTCGAATTTAGCACTTTTCGTGTTATATCGGCCCGTGCAAAAAAGCACTAAATTATTTTGCATTTTGGCCATTTTGGTTGTGTTTGTGACTATATTTAGCATCGTTTTGTGTGTTTTGGCCATTTTGGGCGGTTTGGGCTGTTTTTGTATAGTAGCACTTTTTAGTCCTTTTTCTCAGTCAAGCTAGTGCGAGAATATTCTTTAGTTGACAATACTGACTAGTATGAATAGCAGGATGTGGACAACCTATAATTTCCAACCAGTGCCAGTCGTCGGTATTAGAACGCAGATAAAAATTCTTGAATTCGAATATTCTACAAAGATTTGTAAGAAATATTCTACGGATAAGAAGCACATATCAATTTTTACATATCAAATCCATTGAGCGTGTTCACTGATTCTTCCTGATCACAAGACTGACCGTTCAGGAGGAATGTAGGTCCCACTTCAAACCACTCATCAAGTATTTTTGTAATCAGTATCAAATATGTAACAGAAAATTACAGCAAGCAAATTAAAAATACAACGAGCAAATAAAAAAAGCACAAGTAAATTAAAGACTACCACAAGCAAATAAAAAAACAATTCCGAGAAAATCAAAAACTTCGACGAGCGAATTAGAAAAATACACCAGGTAGTATTCTGAAAATGCAGCGAGCAAACTGAAAAATATAGTAAGCCTATTGGGAAAATACAGCAAGTGAATTGGAAAATACAGTGAGCAATCTTAACACAAATGTAAGAAAACTGAATTAATGAACACAATTATCAAATAATTACAATTCCTGCTTCAATTGCCGTGAATGTTGATTTTCTGAAGCAAATCAATTGAAACTTGTCACCAAATAAAATTCGTGGGTCTATTTCATTAATTGTATAACGCCCATCAGTTTAAAGTAGCCTCACTCTCGATGGTATTGCATTTTTCTCACCGTTAAAGACCCCAAATAACTGAGCTCTATTGTTAGTCTACTCCATGGAAACGAAACTCTATTCCTAATGCCCCTTCTCTGACTCTACTCTGGGGTGCAGGCTCCCTAAAAAATCATGGGACCATACCAACCTCTGTTTAAGCAGGAACTTTTGTTCAATAAATCCCTTCCATCAGGAGTTAAGATACAATTTTTGTTTCATATTTAAGAAATATTAGTAAAAATGTCGGCAAGTTTTTCCCACCTGTTCATCAAAGAAGCAAGAGATTCAATGAAGGCTACAGGCTTATCGAATACTGACTATGGAAGGGAGATAATCTGAGGCTTACGACAAAAACTCAAAACTCATTTTTTCAAGTTTAAAAAATCTGAAAAAAAGTTGTGAAAAGCTTGAAAACGAAATAATAATCAAAGAAAGCTATTTTTAAAAAATTGTAAAAGCATAGAAATGCACATCTCAAAAAAATGTATTTCAATTAATTGGTTTTACAGAGCAATTTACTGGACCTGTGGAAATTCCACGGGTGTTGACAACAACAATATCATTATTGCTCTTGCATATATATGTCTGTGATTCAATTATATTATTCTGAATATAATCCTGTTCAAGTAATAGATTACTGATAAAATGCATCTATTATAACTAAAATAATATGCATAGGAAATTTAACTAATATACCTGTTATCATTATCATCGAACAACTGTAGCCATCAGAGATGGCAATGGGTTTTATCCTTTTTCATTTGTGCATTTGTTTGTTAGTGTGTTTGTGTGTTCCAATGCTCGTCACCATACTGTTTTGTCAACAGACTTGAAAATTGACTTCAGTACTCAACTAAGAATTCAATTTCTTATTTTTGGAGGAAAAGCTGTATTTTGGCTTTTACTGGACTTTATTCTGATGGATTTATTGATGATATCTTGATTCTTGAGAATGTAGATACTTCTAGATATATTTTTTTTCCATTTTAGATGTTTTCGAATGTAAAATGCCTGTGGTGTCATATATAGAATTCATAGATTTTAAACATTTACGAATGTTTGAGTTTCAACGATCGATATGAGACGCCAGTCTCTCAAATGAAAAGTTTTGCTTGTCATCAAAATCCCCACTTTCACTAAGATTCAAACGCCGGTAACTGTCTACCAAAGTAAAATTGACGATGGATATATTTCTACAGAATGAGAATTTCAGATTTGATTAGTCGACGATTAGATCTGGTTAGTCACTCAACAGTTACTGCAAAGTGGCCAACCTTCTTGAAGCATGCTGTATTAGGTGTGAGCAATTAAAAAAAAATAAAGAAGGGTGATCAATGCCTTTTCAAAAAACAAGCGCAAATGCTACTAGAAGCTAATGGATCGATTTAGCATGAATTTACATTCCAAAATGAACTCCCTACTAGAAACTTATCAAGAGGGGAAGCAAAAAAATGTTTCCATAGGGAGTAAATGTTCAAATTTTCAATTCTATCGCTTGATTGGTCTGACATGTGTGCACGTTACATACATACATACATACATACATACATACATACATACATAGTCAGCCAGCCAAACCAACTTAAAAAACTGAAGCCATGTTAATAGATCTTAAGAGAGTTTTGACTGAAGGTTTTCTATAGAGGAAGACAGAGGGTGAAAGATGAAGAGAGGAGAGAAAAAACAGAGAGAAAAAGAAAAGAGGAAAGATGGAAAGAGGAATTGAAAAGAGAGAAGACAAATACTGACAAATTAAGAGAGAAGAAGGGAAATGAGATGAAGAGAAGATATGAGATGAAAAGAAGGAAAAGAGAAAGGAAAATTAACGTAGGAAGAGAGAAAGAGAGAGAAAGAGTGAGAGTGAATGAGAGAGATGAAACTGAGTCCAAAACTAGAAAACAAAAAGAGAGGAATAAACAGCAATGGGAGAGAGAAAAAATGAAAATAATTTAGCAGAGAGGGAGAGGAGTGAAAAGAGCATAAGAGAGAGGGAGAGAGAGAGAGAGGCAGAGAGAGCAAATACGAAAGTTAGGGAGGGGAATCTCGAATGTGTCGCCGGGGCTGATTGAATGCCGGGAATTTTTCATTAAATATATTGAATTCTTGAAATAAAAACGCACCTTTCTATCTCCCTTTCTCTTCACTCGCCATTCTTTCAAATCCCACGGCTTCCAGTCTCCAAACCCCTCATATTTGCGGGTATATCTCCACCGAATCGAAGTCCCCTTCGCCCTTGTGGTCTCTTTCATGCTCGTAAAATTTTCGATAACCACGGTGTGTACTTTAATACACCATTCAAGTGTTGTTTTTCTGATATTCTACTGATTGTTTTGCGTCTTCCCTACTTCTTGCCTATTTTTTTCGATCATGAAACTCTCAAACACCTAAATTGAGATTTCTTAAGTTGATCTTCCCAGTTATTGTAAATCATGGACGTCATTCTGTTGGTTCTTGTTAATTTACGTAATGTATATCTATCGAAACACGAAGTGTAATAAATGGCCCACCCGGCGAACCAGCCAAATGAGCGACAGATTTTTCTCTCCTGGCTTGTTTGTGTTTCCAGGTACTCCTGGTCATATTTTTTGAGCTACAATCTGGAAGATTTGCATGAATTCAAGAATAGGGACCATTGGAAAAAAACGTTTCCCTTTTTTTTTTCAAAAAAGTGCTTTCGGGGTCTCTAAAGACCAGGAAAGCCCATATCTTTTACTGGAATTTCTTGGATAATTTTAGATAAAAGATCTATTTTTTCGATAATATTTGGTAAAAGAATTATTTTTTCGATAATTTTGGATGAAATATCTATATTTTTGATGATTTTTGATAAAATACCTTTTTTCAGGTAATTTAGATAAAAGATCTAGTTTTTAGATTAATTAGATAAAAGAACTAATCAGATAAGAGATCTATTTTTTAGATGATTTTAGATAAAAGATCTGTATTTTAAATGATTTGAGATAAAAGTTCTTTTTTTTTAGATGATTTTAGATAATCATTTAGATAGTAAGTTTTAGTGCTCGGACTGCAGTGATTCATTATGCAAGGCACGGATATATCAAATCTATCTATCTCAACACAATACCGTTCTCTTTTCTTTCTTCCTTGCTTTCAAAGTACTGAGTTGTCTTCTGCTAAGAAAAAGGAGAACAATATTCTGTCACGAATTTCCTTCATTCACAAAACTATGTCAAGCCTCTAGGGGTCAGTTGTCCCAGGGCAACACCCACCAAAATGCACTAAAAGGGCAGAGTCATGGGTCACCCTGACGGCTTAGTGACACAGTTTTCGAGGACTGGATAATTTTTGCTATTACTTGCATTAACGCAAATAGTCCTGCATTAAACTCGACCTCGTGTTATAATCCGGTCTTGCTCGGAGGCGAAAAATAACTGCTCTTGTTTTTTACCTCCATTTCCTCTTTCGATTTTTTTCCTACAGGATCGTCCAGCGCCTGTAGGTTTTTAAAACTTGCTTTAGCTTGTCCCAGGGGATCAGAAAGCCCCGGAACTACATCTCCCCATTGCACCAAAAAGGGAGGCAGGCAGGCACTTGTGTGGCAGAGCCTTTGTAACACTAGTTGTCAAGACTTAAGCTATTTTTGAAGCTGACCTTGTGTCACACCTGACCTCGTGGGAAGGAAAGTAAATTCATACAGCTCCCACTTTGGTTTGCATCAAGGCTTCTCCCCCCCTCTCTCTGTCTCTCTCCCCCTCTCTCTGTCTCTCTCTTTTTCTCTTTCTGTCTCTTTCTGTTTATGTCTATCTCTCTTTCTCTCTCCCCCTCTCTCTGTCTCTCTCGTTTTCTATCTCTATCTCTCTTCCTCTCTCCCTTTCTCCCTGTCTCTCTTCTCTTCTCTCTCTCTCTCTTTCTCCGTCTCTATCTTTTTTTTTTGTCTCACTTTCTCTCCCTCTGTCTCTGTCTCTTTCTCTTTGTCTCACTTTCTCTCTTTGTCCCTCTTTCTCTCCCTTTTTGTCTCTGTCTCTCTCCCCCTCTCTCTCTCTGTCTCTCTTTCCCCCTCTCCCTGTCTCCCTCTATTTCTGTCTCCCTCTATCTCTGTCTCTCTCTGTCTCTCTCTATCTTAATCGCATCCCCGTCATCCTTTGCTTGTTATGCAAAAGTTACATTGCTTCCCATTTAAACTTCGAGAATGACTGAAAAGTAAAGTGCAAACAAGGAAGAATTGAATCGACAACGATAGATATTTTTACGTGTTTGATGAAAAGTCATCAGCTGGGTGGAAATAGTTCAGGCAATTTTTTCTATGGATATCATCTACCAGTGTTGCCAACTAAATAAATATTTTTGCGCTCCATTGATTGCCAAAACAAGAAACGTGCTGAATTCAGCGCAAAAAGAGCTAAGTTGGCAACATGGTTATTTACCGTTGGTTACGGTCAAAATGCGTTCGACGCACCGATTTTCGGACGATGGCCGATGTTAAGCAACGTCGAACCTGGTCAGTACTTAGATGGGTGACTGAAAAATCTGTTACCGTAAGCAGCTGGGGATCATGTAGAAAAACTTCTGGAGCGATCATGTTAATCCTCCTAAGTAAGACAATTCCACACAACTAGATAATTGAATGCCTCAGAATATCCAAGAAGCAGTGGCCAGATTCATAGCCAACTCTGGAAAGTAGACAAGACAATCTGAGGAAGAAACTTTACAGAGGTTTGCATTAAAAAAAGGGGAATTTTCAAGGGGACAATTTGCCCCCCGTACTATTTGTACTAACCATGATTCAACTTAACATATTATTGGAAGACAGTAAAGGATATCTATCCTCTAAAACGAAGACAAAAGTCAATACTTCATGTATCTGGACGACATAAAGCGATTTGAAAAGACCAGGCATGAGCTTGAAATGTTGTTCAACACAGTGAAAGAATACAGCGATGATATTAGAATATTGTTTGGAATACAACAATGCACGCTAATAGTAATGCTTTGAGGAAGAGTTACAACTGCAGACGGAATCGAATTACCGGACAACAAAAAATCAGATCACGGACTACACAGGATCATTATAGATACCTAAGGATTCTCGAATGTGACACGATAAAATTGGATGGAATTAAAGAGGAAATAAAAAGGGAATACCTTAAAAGGATAATGAAATATTAGAAACCAAGCTAAATAGTAGAAATATGATAAATGAGCACATGGGTAGCATCAGTAGAAAGATACACTGGTCCATTTTTTGGATGGACAAAAGAAGGACTTCAGTCAATGGACCGACGAACCAGGACGCTTATGACAATGCACAAGGCTCAACGCCCCAGAGATTACACAGATTGTATGTGAATAGAGAAGGACGTGACACAGGACTCATCGCCATAGAAGACTGTGTTCAAATGGCTATAACTGAAAAGTATATGTAGGCAAGCAAAGATGTGCAAAATACCCGAAGCAGTGCAATAAACAACGCAAAAAAAGTAACGAGGGTGGGAGTAGCAAAGCAGTCAACATGGAGATAAAAATGGGAACAGAAAATGGGAATTTAAAAGACAGATACAAAATATCGCAGAGGTAAAATCATGGATATTGATATGCAAAGGACACCTAAAAAGTGATACAGAATCGCATATCATAGCAGCCCAAAACAAATGCATCAGGATAAACTATGTGAGGGCGACGACCGGAAGAACCTAAACAAATAACAAATTCACTCTGGGTAGAAAAAGGGGATGAAACTGTAAATCACATAACCAGTGAATGTAATTGACTTGTGTAAAAGATATACAAGAGCAAACATGCCAGGATTGGAACAGTTATACGCTGGGAACTAAGCAAACGACTGGGATCCAACCGAGTAGACAAATGGTATTAGCACCAACCTGAGACAGACCTAGAAAACAGAAACCATTAATTACTCTGGGACTTTGACATGCTCACTGATGATCCCATCTAAACGAGACTTGCGGAAAGTGACCTGACTAATAAGAAACTTGGCTGTGTCAGCAAATCAGTGTGTGAATGAGAAAGAGGGTGAAAAACTAGAAAATCGAATGAAAGCTGTGGGAGACCAGAACTAGTGCACTTGGAACTTCTAAGTAATTATCATTAAGAAAGCGTAATCAAAGCAAATAGACCCGCTATAGTAATAAAAGGCCACCATAAAAGAAACTGTGAAACTTGGCAAAACAATTCAAGATAAGTGTGGAATATGAAGTTCAGGGCAGTTCAAATAGTAAGTGCACTCGGAACCGTGCAAAAGACACTCAAGACGAAATCAGAGGAAGTTTTGAGACGATGCAGACTGCAACACTACTGGGGTCTGCACGAATACTGAATCAAATAGAATAATAGCATCCAAGGATATCAGCATAAACTGCGGCATATACTTCTTTCTGGTGCTCTTCATATCACTAATTCCCCTTTCCATTAAGATATACAAAACCAGATATGGATACGAGATGTACAGTATAGTATAATCAACAAGCTATTTTATATGGATGACCTGTAATTATATGGCAAAGATGACGATTCAAAGACTTTAATTTTTTAGTGGTGATATAGAAATGGATATGTGTGCCAAGACCACGTTCAAGAGAAATGCACGGGGTAAAACCAAATCCATAGAACTAGATATAAAAACAGTAATAAAAGAAGTAAAACAAGAAGTTGTATACAAATATTTAGGAATTAATGAAGGGAGCAGAATTCAACGAGTCAGTATTCGAAAAATAGTGTAAAGGCCGTCAATACGCTTGCTATCCTTGTGGTAACATATAGCTTTAATATAATCAATTGGAACCTAGAAAAATTTTCTTTAAATTACACAAAAATCGAGAAACTACTAATGTGCCACAAAATTCACCCCTCTTAAAGCAGACATTGATCGTTTCTATCTGCCAAGGAGTAACGATGGTAGGGAAATGGAACAACTCAACCTGACATACAAAACAGCAACAAAATGATTACACCAGTACCTCGAAATCACTCAGGACAGGATGTTAAAACTAGTTAAGGAACATGAAAATCCCAAAAGTGCACTCAATAGTAGAAGAAAGTAAAAGGTTTGCGAGAGAACTGGGTATAAACTTGGACAATGAAGAGTATTCTCATATTATAGTTGTGAAATAGATAAAGCAACATGCAAAGAGGCAGGGCCATAAACAACTCGAAGTAAAATTTAGAAAAAAGTACCTGCACGGACAATACTCCCTCCAAAGCAAAGATGCTGATGTAAACTAGAAATTACCCACCAGTCGAAAGCTGAGGGAGACCAGAACAAATACACTCGGAACATCTAAGAAATTATCATTAAGAAAGCGTAATCAAAGCAAATAGACCCGCTATAGTAATAAAGGGCCACCATAAAAGAAACTGTGGAACTTGGCATGGACAAGTCCCCGTTATTGTCGAGGTGCTGGGGATAATTATGAATGACACGGAAAAAACATACCTGGTGATTTTTCTCTCAGTGAAATCCAGAAAATATTTCTTACTGGCACTGCCCAGGTATTGAAAAGAATACTATTGCCTGTTGAATACTGATGTAAACTGTATCACAAAAGAAAAGAAAACTGCAACATACAAAATAAGACCGCAACATACATATGCACTCACAAAAATTGTACATCACTTCAACGTTCTTTTGCCCTAAACTCTTGGTAATAGATTGTAACGTCGTCGGCGTAGTAGTAATAGTAGTAGTTGTTGTTGTTGTTGTTGTTCTTCTTCTTCTTCTTCTTCTTCTTCTTTTTAATCCTTTGTTTTGCATCCGGGTAGAGCTGGGTCAAATTTAGGATCCTAGGGTACTGTAGAAGATCAATTATCTTATCGACGTTACCTGGCGTATCATTTGAGCTGGTTCGAGTACGGCGATGTTTTGGACAACGAGGATGATGATGTTACCTGGGATACTGTTAGCGAACTTTTCCTCTTGTTCACGAGTCCTAGAGCTCAGATGACCACCAGTGTTATTCCAGTCTTCATACCCTACATCCTGCATCTTTACATATATATATATATATATATATATATATATATATATATATATATATATATATATATATATATATATATATATATATATATATATACTTTTGTTGTTGCTGTTGTTGATGTTGTTTCCTTTATGTCACCTATTTAACATTCTGTGCAGTTGGGTTCAAACCATGGTCCTGAGCATATATAGGGAAGAAGATGTCACTCGACTGACGATACTTTTAGTGGTATGTGTGTGGTTTAGTCCGAGTAGGGTGATCTTCTTGGCAGCGTAGATGCTGATGTTGGCAGGGATATAGTTTATGAATTCATCAATTACCTTTTAGTCTTAGATCTCCGATCACCACCAAATTATTTTAATCTTCCCAACTCCTGGTTGATCTTAATCTCAAGATCTTTGCACTTAGAAAGTTCCTCTGTAACTTTCACAGAGGTTCTTTTTTGTATTATCATTTGTACTCGTCTAATTTTCACAACTGAATTGACGGATGGCTTTCACTGGAGAACAAATGACAGCAGGTCTCCTTATTATTTCAGGACTTTCCAAAGTATTCAAGTCGATTTCAGTAATGCCATCGATGGCATAGCCCCAGCTCTTCCGAGGATTCCCACTTCCTCCCGCCTTTTTGCAAGGTTTCTTCGAGACTATCCTTAGGACTCAGGCCACTATTGACACTACCGTCACCTTCATGTACCAGAATTTCTTCAGATCCCTGGCAAATTCATGATACTTATCTACACTACATCTTCAATTTCATTCAGCTTCATCCTGCGGTCTACTGCAACAGCGAAATCCACTGTCTGATACGTTCTTTTTTTCCCTGTCCCTTACTGGTACAAGATTCGGGCTAGTGACCAGGATTGGATGAATAATTTGGTCAAAATCTCAGAGTATTTTATATTATTCGTTCTCTAAACTGAAACAGATTCAAGTTGTGTGCGAAGCATTGGTTTGTGTCGTTGAAATTCAGTCGCTTGCACAGTTCCTAGTGGATCATCCTCCCCATGCTCCTGAACTAATTTGATATACTGGTTTATGTGTTGATTATCTCATCCATTTCCCTGCATTCTACATTGGCTGCTCTTTTGTGTCTTGTTTGTCTTAGACTTTCTGTAGTTCGTTCTTATGGCGCACTTCTGGGCTGCGATCAGGAGCGACTCAATTCCTCTCTCGAGGTTCCCTTTGCGCAGCCATGTCCATGAGGATTTATCGGCAATCCCTTCGGCTTGTCCTCTGAAATGCGTGTACAGTTGTTCCACTTCCAACTTTTTGATTCTCGTTGTTCTCGTCTTGTTAATTTTGTTGCAGTCTTTGGCAATCGTGAAGTTTTTACTGTACCAATCATTCATGTGTTGAGAAGCTGCCACCCTTGAAATGGTCGGCATTCTGCTCTTCTGATTCGAACTCTGACCACTGACGTCGATTATAGGCACGCAAAAACGCCAGCCTCAATGTAATCTTTAATATTACATTATAAATACCGTATCTACTCGTGCATAATCCGATCTTGTGTGTAGATCAACCCTTGATTTATGGTCACAAAATCATTAATTCATGGTATTTTTTGAAGCCATGGGTTGGTCTTACACCTTCTCATTATGCTTAAATTTCAAACTTTATTCATGTACAGGCCAGAACCCAATTTTTGCCTTAAAAGTTAGTCTTCAAAACGCGATCCATACATAAGTAGGTACGATAATAATCAAGCTTAGCTTAATCTGACACAAAGCAAATTGAGCAAATTAGTGTTAGGAAAATTGTTTTGCCTCAGTTTTCTCAAATGGGGAGATTTTGGCTTGCATCCTCCGTCTAGCTCGGTTACTTAACTGGAAATCGACAAATAGAACGAGCAATTTCGAGCAAGTGGTAACTAGATATGATATGAGAAATTGCTGAGTTCTAATTTTAAAGAAATTCTCTATTTTCTGAGGTTCTGTTATTTCAAAGTTTTGAAAGGAATGTATGGGGGTGTACGCTGGAAAGAATAGCAACGAAGCGAGAGTTCCACGTCGGATAGGATAACACTAGCAATCAGAGGAATGTTCTTGGAAGAAAGAGAGAAACCAGCCTGTTAGACCATAGATGCACTATTGTGTGAAGATCCAACAAGTGCACTGTTCCCTACTTTATCTTTACGCTTACATCTAAAATTGAGTCAAGCAACACCTTGAAACGTCTAGAACGATCTAGATTCTCCAGATATATCTAAAATTTAGGAAGTATATTAAATATTACTGATAAGTTGAAGGAGATTTTTATCAACATTTAAATTATAAATATATTGCTTAGTCTATTACAAATATTACTTATTTTATTAGTATAAATCAAGTAAAGATATTACCTGTTTTATTTTTAAATCGTGCAAATAGCGATTTCTGACATCTAGATACAGCAAAAAACATCGAGATTTAGATATTAAAAAATCGAAATTGGCAACACTGAGGAAGGGATGTAACTCATATTGCCGGTTGTCAGTCCGTCAGTCAGTCAGTGTCGGCAATCGGGTGTTTAGGCATCTAGGAAGTAAAATAAACGTACTGAAGAAAATAAATTAATTTTTAAATAAGAACTAGCTGACGTACCTGTCAACGCCTGCAAATACTCAAGGAGTAAAAAATAAAGCCCCAAATCTTTAAGATTTGTAATTAGATTTTAGTTTCACTTTTGACCCCTCAAAGGAATAGGAAATCTCCCTTCATTGTTGCCCACTTAAGGGGCTGAGTTTTCCTTCACTATCGACATATCAAAGGGACGGAAAAGTTCTCCCTTCACTTTTCATCTCTCAAAGCAGAGGGGGTGTTTCCCTACATTTTTGCCCACTTGAAGGGGGATAAGTCTACCTTCAGTTTTAAGACGCTAAAAGAGAAAAAAAGTTCTCCTCTTCTTATATATATATATATATATATATATATATATATATATATATATATATATATATATATATATATGTATTAAACAGAAAGTAAAATTCCACTCGAAACCCCACCCCTCTAAATCTTTCGAAACTTTTTACTTTAAAACATTCCCCTAGATTCATCAAGTATGTGTGCCAAATTTCAGTTGGGCTGCACTCACGTTTACTTAGTTTCTATAGCGTGATAGACAAACAGGTAGACAAACAGATAGACAAACAAACACAAAGACAGGCACTCGCTTGCACACAAACAGAGTCTCGGTTAGACAGGAAGAATTTTTTTTTAAGAGAAAGAAAAAAAAAGGAAGAAAAAAAATACTGGTAAATAGAGGAAGAAAGAAAAGGACAAGCGTTCAAAAAACAAAGGAAGAAGAACATGGAAAAAGTAGAAAAATGAAGAAACGTAGAAAAAAAACGACAAAAAATGATAAAAATAATGAAAAAAGAAGAATAACTGAGTAATCAAAAGTATAGACGTATGAATTTGTGGAAAAAGAAATTAAGAGAAAAGGCATGAATAAATGAGTAGAAAAGAAGGAAAAGAAAAAGGAGATTTTTGAAAGAATGAAAGAAAGAAAGAAGAAGAAAGGAAGAAAAAAATATATGTATCAAGTATGACACTTTAGCCCGTCACCAGTCGCACACTTCATACCGGAACCACTATAAGCTCACGCTTTGTACTTGTCGATTCAAATATGACCTCTGACGCTGGCTTGAAGCGTCTTGTAACGGAATATCGGAAATTGTGAAATTGGACGTAGTTTTAAAGTTCGTAATAATTGATCGTTTATTTTTTTTTTTTTAAATATCCGAAAGGATGGTCCGGTAATTACGAACTCAGTACCGAAGATCGTGGCCGGCTATGAGCGTATATATGGTAAGGCACTAGTTGAGACGGGCTGTAACACCAAATTCTGTTTATGTTTGTTGTTAGTCTCAAACTTTCTCGTGATTCTGAGTACAGATGGACTATCACGATATCTTAGGAGAAGAGGAGAATGAAACCTAATTCGACTTACTACGACCACTGTGACACGTATCTTAGAAACGATACAATGATTGCGATGATAGCAAGAAAGGAAGGAAGAAAAAGAAATATAGGAGAGGAAGAACGAAATAAATATTAGGGAAAAGATGAAAAATAAATAGGATATATCCGAAAGGAAGATTCTTGCTTTTACCTCGACCCGAATACCGACAGGGCACCATTACTTAACTTTCTCACCGAAGAAAGCAGGTGGCTTTTTGAAATAAATACAGTGCACCACAAAACTTAAAGCTCAAGTTAAAACAGCTGGATACATTTATTATTATTCGAAATGATCCATCACTGTTTTAGATTGTGGGGGTTGGTCATTTAAAAAGCCATGACCAATACAGAAAAGTTCAGCAGTGCTCGTAAGTTAAGTAGTTTTAACAGAATTTTGATCCCTGAAAATTGCATTACAACGAAACTTTAAACTTGTTGACAATTGATTTAATATAAAGGGTTTACAATTCAATTTATGTTACTGTTGTTGTTAAGAATAGTGTCAAATCTCCACAGCGGGGATGCCAGTAGCTTTTCCTAAAAAAAACAAGATTCCCACCTTAAAATAAACCAAAATTCCACGCAAAAACAGATAACATTTAACTCAGAAAAAGGTTTTAAAAATAGTTACTTATCAGATACTACATAGTGTTACAAATAATTGTTACTGACTTTTGATTTTATTACTACTCGTCAAAATCTTCTCGAATTGAGACCATTAGCAGGGGTTGGGCGCGGAGCTGACAAAGGCTGTGCACGGACCCCCCTGCATAAACTGTCCCTAAAACTTTTATGAAAGTACAGAAAATTACCCAAAGAAATTTTTTTCAACATTCGCAGGGAAAGTAACGGGAAATCTTCGTATCAGTACTTCCGAAGGTAAAGTTCCGATTTAGCATTGTGGTTACATTGTAAATAGAAACACCGCAAGCAAAATCTTTTTGAATAATTTTTTCAGAACATATAAATTTCCTGAGGAAACGAAGGTTTTATTGAGAGAAGACATACAAATCACATGAGAAATTTTATTTATCATTTCAAAGAGACCTGACTCGGCCTGTCAGTGGTGGCCTTTTCAGTTGAAGATCAAAAGGTGAAGAGAGAAAAGGTTGTTCGTTTCAGACGAAAATAACTCGTACAAATCGAAACTCATATTGTGAAACATATGAATACATAAATATTACAAACATTTAATGAAATTGTTTGGATACACAATATTTGCAAAGTCCGATTAATGTGGGACACTGTAAAGTCAAAAAGTGTTTCCAGTTGCTAACCCACAGATTCAATCTATGACAACTTTGGGGGAACTGTAATATGTGGAAAAACTTTTTGAAAAAAATTTTAAAGTGAAAGAAAAAAACTGAAACCCCTGACAGGTATTGAACACCAATGCGGAGGAGACTAAAGCAGTCCGATTTCGAATTTGGTAGGATTTTTTAACTTTGAAATTGGGAACCATCACAACTTGAAATAGCTGAACAAATTCGTTGAAGTCAAACAGTAATGAGAATAATTTGCCGGAACCTGTTAATCATGAAGCCAAGAATAGAAGGGGTAGACCCTAGAAGATGTCCAATCTTGATGAGTGGACAGTTTTCAGAGCACTGCTGTAAAACCTCAATCAGTCCACGACTCGTTTGCAGGCAAAACCTAGGGTTCAAGTTTACTACGAGGCCATCTGACATACCATTAAGAGGCGAAAATACAGGCATAGAAAAAATTGCAGTGTCCAGCTCTAAAAACGATTTAAAAACAACGAGAAATTTGCAAGACTTTAACAGATATTATTTTTTCTACAAGAAGATCGATAGAATTTTCAATAAAACAATAAAATTAGCGACGAGTTTGAAATATTGTTGCATATTTCAATTACAATAATTATATCTCTGTTCTAAATAGTTGATTCTAAATCTTGTCAAAATAGTTTTGTTCATGTATCTATATTTATAACTTTAAATAAGGCCAAATGAATGTATCATTAATTAAAAAAGTAGAATAATGAATTATTTTGCAATTTTTGCTTAAGATTTGGACATTTCCCCAAGTTTTGTACATGCACTTCGATTAGCCTTTGTCAAGTTTGATTGTAATAGTAACAGCTTTTTATTACCGTTGTCTGGGCAGGTAGGGTAATTATGGGAGAGTGCTTTGCTCAAATATTTATCCAACCATTCCCTCCTTCTTCCATCATAGTTATATGCCTCTAACTTGGAAGTTTGTCAAGATAACTGGTGATGGGAAGTAACGCAGGGAAAAGGTGGATTCGTGCCTCTCTCGAAGAAAATCGAAATGAAGCAACTTTTCTTGTCGATAAGTTTCCTTATTTCCAGCTATATGTGATGATATTCTTGGATAATGCACGATCATTTCTTGTACCGATTTTCGCCACTGACTGACTGACTGACAGGCAGATGTACTTTCTGGCTTGTATTCACAAAGATTTGTAAATATCGAGGTTAAGTGGTGTGGATTAAAGGGCTGCAAGATCGTGTAGCGCTGATTCTGGCTTTTATCTGGGCCAGAACACTGGTGTCGTTAGCATATATGAAAATATTTAACCCACCAACCTAATCGCTCCCCAATTGAATATATGCACGTAGGTATACTTGTACTAAGAGGGAAACAGTTTATTGCAATAGCAACGTGCGTACATGTGTGTGTGGGTGTTTTTGTATGTGTGCATGTCCATTGGAGTTCATACGCCTCTATGTGTGTGTGCATGTGTGTGTACATGTGTGTGTGGGGTGTATACATGTCTATGCAGGTGTTTGCAGATGTGTGTGTGTGTATGTATTTTTGCATGTGTGCATGTCCATTGGAGTTCATGCACCTATGTGTGTGTGTGTGTGTGTGCGTGGGTGTATACATGTCTATGTAGGTGTTTGCACTTGTGTGTGTGTGTATGTGTAAGTGTTTTTTCATGTGTGTATGTCCATTGGAGTTCATGCGCCTATGTGTGTGTGTACATGTGTGTGGGGTGCGTATACATGTCTATGCAGTTGTTTACACTTGTGTGTGTGTGTGTGTGTGTATGTGTTTTTTCATGCGTATATGTCCATTGGAGTTCATATGCCTATGTGTGTGTGTGCGCACGGGTGTATGCATGTCTATGCAGGTGTATACACTTGTGTGTTTGTATGTGTTTTGTATGTGTGCATATCCATTGGAGTTCATGCACCTCTGTGTGTGTGTGTTTGTATGTGTGTGCGGGTGTATGCATGTCTATGCAGGTGTTTGCACTTGTGTATGTGTGGGTCTGTGTGTGTGTGTGTGTAACCTTTGTCTTTCGTAGAAATGATTTTTACACGGCATTGTCAGATCACATGCTGTTTCTGTGTATCTCGTGACTGGTTATGCTGTTCTCGATCCCCCCTTCCCCACTCCACCCTGTATCTCACCTCTTTTTTCCCCTGCTTGATTGCACAGAGGCGGACACACGTTCGTTGCTGCCGCACATATCCATCCGCGCTACGAACGAATCGATCAACGTTTTCAGCAAGACACAAGATATCCCTTCTTTTTTTTTTCCTATCATATTTTGCCCATATCCCCTCGCTTATCAGGGCGATCTAGCGGGTAACGGTACCGAGAATGGACTCGGCGAGACGAGTTCAAACTCCAGCTCAGACAGTTTATGTTAACTTTGCACTAATGCCCTTCAGAAAAACACGAAAGAATCCCCTTTCAGCTCAGGGCAAAATATCACAGAATGAAGTGTGTGACGTCACTTCGCATGCCGGTTTCTTCTAATTTTATTTCACATATTGCAAACTAAGATGGGTCGAGTAAGTAGTAATGTGATACGTCAAGCCCAGGCAGGGCTGCAAAAGCTGTGGCCAGCGGAAGGGCACAAATGATTCACCTCAGGTATTATGTATTGAGGATGATTACCCACGGTTGTTTAAATTTGATTCGGTGCAACAACAGTTTAGCCTAGGTGGATTGTGCTGCCTAAATCTCCCATGTTTGGAGACCCTACTTTCCTTATTAATATTCACCCGTTATCATAGCTTTTGTTTGTGTTCAAATACCGACCTCAAGCTCTGATAGGAAATATCCAACAATCTCTGAACATAGATCAGAGGGTAAAATACCAAATGGTCGAGAGAATATTGTATTATAACGATTCTCCCAGGGAAGAGGGTCTGCTTGGCGGACTGTCTTCCTTGAAAATCAGCAATAGAGAGAGAAGGGGGGTTCAATAAACAAGGATAAATGAATCCGTAACGACCAGATACAGCACTGCAACGAATGATGTATTGTCAGACTCGAGTCCAAGTTGACTTTGTTTTTCTCCCATACCCAGAACAAGAATAATCCTCACCTAATTCTGGGGAGTAAACTCTTCGGTGTTAGTCTGACCAATCACTTTCAATCAATCAATATATATATATATATATATATATATATATATATATATATAAGATTAACACTTCCCTACCTTGATTTGAAATCAACTTAACCACTAAACCAAACTAGGAATCCACTTACGTTATTTAAAATGCAAAGGTTGCAGTAATCTACTCCCGCTGTATCAGAATTAGGAGTGGTGTTTGACCCTGAAGCAGACTGGCTTGTGTATATATTCTGCATTTATGTGTATATGTACACACATACACATATGTATATGTATGCATATACACATATATATGTTTATATAAGTGTATGTGGATGTGTGTGTGCCCATTTCATGCCATGTCATTCAATGAGAGAGCTCGAGCCCTCATACATTTGGAAATGTGTTTATCAGCTTCTGTGCTTTACCTCGATTCATTCTGTGCAAGATGTGTACAACGGTATTAGATAATTAGATAGGCTGAAATACTTTTATATTGAATCTTTCTCCTGTCATATGCTGGGAAAATCAAATCAGTTATCACACTAAAAATGGGTTTTAGAGCAGCGCAAAAAGTACTCGAACTGGTCTTAACGTCCGTCTATTTCAGTGTATAGTAGCAGCCCTGCATTCTGTTTAGATAGCAATATACTAGAAATGCTATGATAGGCTGGTGACCGCTGTCTCAACCAATCTGTGCATGATGACTGACCAACACGCAATTTTTAAAAAGTTTTGAAAATTGCGATCAAAATTTTGACGAATTCACGATATTTCTGTTATTTGTACACATATAGAGCTCAGTTGTTGTTTTTTTATCTGGAAGCAAGCAAACTTTATGATTCTGATACATATTACAATGAATCTTGAAGGTTTACAAAGTAACCATGCATAAAATGAGATTTTTCTTTCTTTTTTTCTACAAATAAAAAAGCCCAATTTTTTTCCCCATCTACGCAATAAGTATTTTAGAAACATGAAAACAAAGACTAAAATGAGCATCGCAACTCATCAAATAACGAAATCATTCGAGCAGAAACTTGATAAAAAAATGAAACGCGATTTCCGCCAGAGTTTTGACAAAACAAAACCAGTGATTATGTTCGAATAATATGCCATATTTGGAAGGATGCAAAGTGTTCGAGCTTTTAGAAACTGAGCATTTCTGCTCATAAGATAACGAAAATATGGCGCGCAAAAGTTAGTCAAACTTTGATCACGATTTTCTCAACTTTTCAAAAGAGGCATTTACGCATAGCAACTACACACACACACACACACACACACACACACATATATATATATATATATATATATATATATTGGTCAAATTAAAACTGCACAAAGAGCTTGGGAAAGAGCAATACTAGGCATTACTCCAGGAGATAAATCAACATCCAGCAGCGGACTGGGGCAAAGGATATTTTTTAAATAATTTAACACCAAGGCTGGACACGTAACAAGAAGAAATTGCTACAGATGGTGCACAGGGTTAATCGATGGGGCCTAATGGATGACTTACCAATAAGACGTTGCATATGTCAGCACAATCATGGTCGTCATGGAAGGAGACTGGAAATACTTTTTCAAAACAATAGACATTTGATGCAAATTTGCTTGTTCT
Source organism: Thysanoteuthis rhombus (assembly GCA_963457665.1). Taxonomy (NCBI): domain Eukaryota; kingdom Metazoa; phylum Mollusca; class Cephalopoda; order Oegopsida; family Thysanoteuthidae; genus Thysanoteuthis; species Thysanoteuthis major. The sequence goes on from OY735221.1 coordinate 33,407,780, forward strand.
GTCCATGCTGTTTTGCATCTACTTCTGGATAGCAATTCAGCTACTAAACCGGATAGTTGGCCATACATATGTATACATACATGAGTAAGTACATCAGTATGTCCGTAGCATAAGAATAAATGAGCATTTATTTCTTACAACAAAATATTTTTACACCATGATATATTCCCGTGTCAATTCGCTTGATTAGAAAGTGGATGTTATTCAATGTCATACAGTGAAATTTCAGCTGATAACTATGTAACAGCCCACGGACTTATTGATCCTACCTTGTATAGATATAATTGTCCTTTGATACAACTTGCACACACGAGCACACACAAACAGAAAGACATATGTCTTTTGATGTATATGTACACCCCCCATATATATATATATATATATATATATATATATATATATATATATATATATATATATAACTATGTATATGAAAATGACGAGATGTTATACATATGGATCGACTCTTCCACCTCAGATCCGAGTATCTGTGCCGGCTGCCTATAATTATAATGCAGTAGCCGTGAGTTCATTGATATGTGTTACACACACATACACAGACGCACGTATGTACACACATACACACAGACATATATATATATATATATATATATATATGTGTGTGTGTGTGTGTCTGTGTGTCTGTGTGTCTGTGTATGCGTGTCTGTGTGTATGTATATATAATATGGGTTTTCATTGCCTTTGATGAATATATATAGACAGTAGGAGAGAAATAAAAAGAAATAGTAGGAGTCAGAGAGACTTAAATGCATACAAGCACGCATATCTGTAAGTGAGAGAATATATATATATATATATAAATATATATATATATATATATATATATATATATATATCGCTGAGAGAAGGGAGAAATCGTAAGTATCAGGCGGCAAAATCAGGTGGTAGAAACCCGACTGGTGTATCAGATAGACAGACCAGGTATGCATGCCCGTCGTGAATCAGCTGACTTGTTGTAGCAACAGTTGTAACAGCTGCAGCAGCAGCAGCAGCACAAGCAGCCGCTGCGGTGATATGAACAACGTTCGCCAGGGTAGCCAGCCAACTGCAACGGAAGGCAATACATACCATGAAGTATCCACTTTCCACTTTCTCCTGTGCCACATCTCTTACTTCTCAAACAATTACTTTCCGATTCGATTGCTTACGCTATCTTTTTTTTTTCTTTCCCTGAAATCTCCTTGTCTATTCTTCCAAGGTGTTCCTAAAGATTGAGGTTAGTTCTCCAGGACAAGTATCTTGACCATTTCCATGATGCCCCACATCGACAGCTCAGAAAATCCGATGTCCTCTTTGAATAACATTCACCACCAAATCAAGCTATAACAGCACAATTTTGGAGTTGAAAAATGTAAACTTATTGATTGAAACTAATATAAACCATTAAGAGAGAATGATTTCGAAAGAAATAAACAGTTTCAAAACATTGTTATTATTATTATTATTATCATCATCATCATTATCATTATTATCATCATTATTATTATCATTATTATTATTATCATTATAATTATTATTATTATTATTATTATTATTATTATCATTATTATTATCTTCATTATTATTATCATGCACAGTTTTGTAGAATAACACTTAAAGTTTATTACAGCAAATTTCTGTAACCGAAGGTGTGTCCAGTCGCGCTGACACTAGATTAAAAGAATTTGAAAAAAAACCCCACAAAAATTCTTTTTTTTTTAAATTTACAATTGTTAAAATATCCAAAATCTTTTTCAAAAAACTGTTTTTAGATGTTCAATGGAGTACCAATGTAAATTCTCAAGGTTCTTGAGGCGAAAAGTATGCCTGGTAGAGCTGACAAAAGGATTTATAATGCAAAAAAAAAAAAGTTTTCTCTTTAATTTCCCAAATCCCAATAACCCGTGTTTAGAAGATGTCTAGTGGAGTACTCATGTGAATTTGCAAGATTTCAGGCTAAATGGTGTCCGATAGCGCTGTAACAAGATTTTTCAAAAAGTGGACAGGAAAAAAATCCTTCACGTAAATAGGGAATGTACCAATCGAGCAACTTTTGTCAAGAAGCAAATTTTTTGTAAAAAAAAATAAAAAGAAGAAATACAGATTTATAAACATTGAAGCAGTTACTAATTTTATTTTGTTTCTTGTGTGAAATTTAGTGATAACAATGAAATTACCCCATTGCTACTGTATCTCACGAAGTTAATGACTTGAGCATTAGTCACTTATCTTAAATCTAGTGTAAAATTAGTAATCAATAGTATTGTTCAATTAGGAATTACTAGCATTGTATACGTAGGAATTCATTAGTTAGGCCTTAAAATGAGTCACTTGTCAGGTATGTAACGCATTTTGCTCTTCATATCCTAATATCTAATTCCGCCCCAATCTTTTTGAATAGCCACTGGGTGAGGGTATGTGCCCCTCGTTCAGAATTACTGTCCTACATCAGAGGTACATTCCTTCTACTTCCAATGAAGATTGGACTCACTATCAATGAGTTACGAGGCCATGACGCTGTTACGTGAATTTTTAGCTGCTGCCTTCATCCAAATAGTCCTATCTCTAATTTTGTTCGGAGTCTCTTCTGCTTTTTCCTATCTATCTATCTGTCTATCCATTTCACTTTATACCTAACTAATAATTTCAGTCTTACCATGTCTATACTTGGATTTAGCTTATTTGACTCTTCCTCCCTACATAAATATCCATAAAATCACACTTCAATCACCATTTCAGACCAGACGGCCGTAGATATGGTACCGTCACCGATTGGGGCTTTGCCTCATGAAGCGTGCTACTGCTCTGTATAGTCAAGTCCAAGGGGCTCAGAATTCGTTCTAAGACTTCAAGACCAACGCTCCTATGTCCTTGTGACAATAGTTGCGAGGACTGAAAATAATAATAAGCCTACCCACACGTTCTCGTGTGTAGTAGCCCCACATTAAACCGACCTTGTGTCATATTCTGTTCACGTGAGGGCTCGGAGAAATATATAATTTACATACACTCTCATACTCGTATGCGTACATGCACGCGCGCACACACTTATACCAGAAAGAAAATAACCAAAATAACACCCACTTCAACATTATCGAAGAAGTGTGAAACAGACTGTTGTGATATTGTCCGTGTTATAAATAATTGTATATATATATATATATATATATATATATATATATATATATATATATATATATATATATATATATATATATTAGCGATTGCATGTAATCATGTAAATATGACAACGTAAAAATAATTTAATATGTCCTCACCACAAGGTTTCGGTCAAGAATTAGTTCAATTGTCAGAGGAAATTCATTGATATGCACATATATATATATATGAAAATTACAATGTGTATCTATATTGTTCAGTGATAAAGTGTATTTACACACGAATATATCGTAAACTACGCATCATAGAACAGAAATAAAGGCATGCCCGAAATCAGCTGGTCTCAAACTGCCTAAACCAGCGCATATATTTTGGTTGAATTTTGCGATAAAATATTGTCGACTCCTTTGAAGTCTGCGTTTGCGTTCTCAGAAAACATCTGTCTAAATAGTTTTCTATCTTGCACTTTCTCAAAAACTACTCCAGTTACATCCGTAAATTTTTTTTTTTTTTCAAAATTTCGCAAGGTCAAGGCTTTACGTGGGGATAAATGGATCAACCCATCAAAAATAGCTTCAGCCGACGCGACTGTGGTTGCTAAGCAACTGTGGTTGCTAAAGCAACTGCAGTCACGAAAGCGTCTGGACGAGCCCAACCTGTCCCTCTTTGTACAATGGGACAGCGCCCCCGGGGTCAACTGTTTCCCAGCAGCTGGACCGAGTGATTATAGAAGAGCCCAAAGACAAATCCAGTGCGCTTATATTTTTGAATCAGCATCATCCCGAGGAAGTTTTTTTCCACCATTTATCTAAAATAACATATGTGAAGGGGGTCAATGCTGTGCAGTTAATTTCTTTTGGATACTTCTTCGTAGGCTTCAAAGTCATGATCGTTCAGAAGCCGAGTATTAGAGTCATAGGAAACGTAATTGTTGGACCGACGTTGAAACTTTGATTTTATTTATACTTTTGAGGAAAATATTTCTTCAAGTTTTTTTTCAGAGGGTTCTATTCATGATGTAGTTATTATGCAAAACTAAACCCTCACTTTTTGTTTGTCATGGGAAAACTGTGGATGCGATTTTCTCTTTGTTTCCGTGCTAAAGTAATTTTGACTGTACCGATATTATATAAAGTACTGAAGTATGTATTTGTGTTCGTGTTTTAAAAATTCTTGAACGACATATCATAGAGGAAAAGCAAATGCATATCCAAAATTAGTAAGTCATAATTAACCTTCAGTATTCATTTTAGGGTGGATTTTTCCAACAAAAAAGTGTTTATCCATGGGGTCTTCGTTTGTACTCATATGAAAAAAAAAACGTTTTATCGCCGAAGTGAGAGATAAGTACAATCGTCAGAACAAGTTCAAAACACGATGGAGGAAATATTATTTTTTCCCTTTTTATTTCATGTGCATTCCTGAAATTTGGTAGTTATGAGAATAGAAATATTCAAAGGTTTTATAAGCGGTTTTTGTTTTCAATGAAAGTATAATGCTAAACTTTGCCCTCACTTTTCATCAGTCATACGTGACTATGGACGTAGATCTCTCGGTGTTTGGGCCAGTTTGGCTGTATTTTTAGGGAATCTAACCATAACCAGACAAATATGTTTTTCTTCAAGAGAGAAATGTAACCATAGTCCAAACGCAGACGCAACAATATCCATCGACACAATTTAAAGCTGATAGTCCACTTCGACGCGCGAGCCTTAACGCCAGAAGAGATACGATGAATTCTCAGTTTCTAGAAAATCTGTATTTCTTGCCTATGATTGCATTCTTCCGGAAGAGTGTATTTGTCCAGTTCAAAGCTATCTAACTAGTTTTCCAACTCTTCTAGATAGCAATGTTCGTTAGCCTTTTCTATCTCTTTGATTGATTCTTAAGAAGATTCTTGCAGGATAGAAAAGATACCTGGTTTGATTCATTTCATTTTGTGTGAGTGCGCACACATATGTGTGTGCATGCGTTCTTTATGGGAGACTACTGTCCGTGGAGCAATGTCGAGCGTTTTAATCCCCAAAGCCATTGATCATGTCTCACTTTTAAATCTCAATAAATGTGGCCTCATGTCGAGACTCGTTATGGTCAACAGATACTGTTACATTTTGATACACGATGAACCGTGTAAGACCCTCAGCGATTCCGATGAAAATGCATTAAAAATAAAATATACTCGCCATCGCAGTCAATAATCGAACAACCGTAGCGTTGAATTTTTGAGCCATGTAATGAAAATCCCGTTGAATGAAAACTGCGGTCAAAATAATATTTATTTATGGCATTAATGGCGTTACCCCAAGAAAAATGTCTAAAGACCAGTAAAAAAAAAAAATATAGAAGTATCTAGATTCTGGAGAATCATGATGTTAACAATAAAGATGTCAATGAGGCCTCGAAAATGTCAAAAAACAGGTCATAGTCAATTATAGCATAAAAATTTGAAGTCATGTTTGTTCTGTCAAATTATTGATATGATCAGAGTAAATTCTGTTTATGACATCATTACCGTTTTCCATTGGAAAACATTTGAAATGAAGCAAAAAAAAGACAAAAACATCTAGAAGAATCTGGATTCTGGGGAATCTATATTTGTTAGAATAAGGTACAAAAAAAAAGATCAAAACGGCCTTTATTACAAAAATTATTTTTGGAAAAAGTATAGTGGATGCCAGTTTTCAAGTTTGTGGACAAAATGGTATGGCCAGGGGTATTGGGACACACATATACATAAACAAACAAGCATATGCGCATATAAAAAAAAAAGATAAAACTCTTCACCATTTTAAATGGCTACAGTTGTTCATAAAGGTTGTTAAAGTCAGCCGGGCGTGAGAAAAAGGTGGAGGAATTAGCTGCATAAAGGCACTATATGTAGTCTCTGGTTCATATCCCCGCAAAAATTCCTTGAAATGTTTCATCACTTTCTTGAATCCTTTATTTAAGCAATGCATATTCTGATTTCTTTGCTCACGTTACGCACACCTCTGTGAGCTACATGTCGCAGTTCTGATTTGCTATCTGATTAAGAAATCTTAGTTTTCCCAATAAATCTTGTCAGTCTTGTAACGTACTTGACCGGGCCAGTAGACTGGAGGTTCCCTTATTTAAAAAATACAAGTTTTTTCTTTCTTTCAGGTAAGCTTTAAAGACCTTCACGATTAATTTCTAAGTTCTATCCACGAACTTCACAAGCTGAAAAAACTTATGTTATATTAGTTACCAAAAAATAAAATCAGAACCTTTTATTTCTGGAATACGTGTAATGATTTCTCCGGACATGTTTCAGACTCATCAGCTGTGATATGCCTCCGTGTATGTTACCTCACTGGCATGTCACATTGATTGATGGAGAAAAAAATAGATGATCGATCACCTGGGTAAACCACACTACATGCTCAGTGGTTGGCTCGTTGATATAAAGCTGTTATCGCAATCGTCACTTTTGAAAGCAGCTAACTCTCTCTCTCTCTCTCTCTTTCTCTGTCTGTCTGTCTGTCTGTCTGTCTGTCTCTCTCTCTCTCTCTCTCTCTCTCTCTCTCTCTCTCATATATATATCAATCTATCTATATATATTAAGAAATAGATGTATGTAATCCGACAGAATGGTTATAGATTGCGTTAGATTACATAGAAACTCATTTGAAATTGTCTCCGGTCATAGCAACGTTAATGTATCACTCACCCTAGACAACATGAATCGAGTAAACAATTAAAGAAATGGAACTGCTGCAGGACTCGAACCTGCTACCGATTCGCGTTGAAAGTAGCGAGTATACCGAAAATAAACGAGATGAGAATTTGGGTTGAGAGCAGCTAATTTAGCCTTTGCATTACCGGCGGCTATTTCGCTAAGTGGTAAGAGCATCACTACGGTGAAGCGGCTACCCTACCAGTGACAGGTTCGATTCCTACTGCAACCCAATTTTCATTAATCATTCATTCAATTAATGTTGTCTAGGTTAAATGATACATTAACTGTGTAATGACGGGAAATCATTTCAAATAAGTTTCTACATCATAACTGGCCATTTATAATCATATATATATATATATATATATATAGAGAGAGAGAGAGAGAGAGAGAAAGAGAGAGAGAAGGAAGGGGAGATAAAAAGAAAGAAAGGGGATATTGAGAGAGAGAGGAGGGGTGATTGACTCTGAATGAAATGGGGAATTTCACATTTACCTCATTTACGGATGCACGCATATTCCAGGTTTTCTGCAGGCAGTTCCACATGAGTCCGTTCATTCATAATATTGTATTCGTCTGTTTTTGCGGCTGTCATCTTCTCTCCATCCTCATCGATTTTTCTCTTCTAGGAATGCCGGCCACTGCGACACCTGCTTGCTTATCTCTCGGACGTACATACTGGGCCTACCTGTGTCCGCTAATTACCTTTTGCACGCCTATTCTTATCCGTAAAAAAATAGATAAATAAAATGCTGTGTATACTCATGTCATGTTTGACTTTTTAGACTAATTTTTGAACCTATATTTAGGGTTCAGAACATAACACGAGGAATGGTTTTGAAACAGTAAAGCCTTTTGGTTTAGATTCGGCCGCAGATTCGTCGGCCAACGATTTAGTCCCGTTTCAAATGATTTAAAGATAATGTTAATTAAAAAAATGTTGTTAGACTCAATGTATCCAATTATCGAACCACCGTAGCCCCCTAAATGGCTCCACGACAAACCAACCAACCAACCAACCAACCAACCAAACGAGTGAGCTACAGATTCTTCTTTTTTCGCTCGCCTGTATCTATGTGTGTGTGAATGTATGTATGTGTATGCGTGTGTATGTGTGTGTGTGTGTGTGTGTGTGTATCTACGTGTGTATGCTTGTGTCTGTATGTGTGTCTGGTCACATTTTGGGGGCTACCACCTTGAAAACTGACATTAGTGCACCACTAGGCACCATGTCTGAAAGTTTTTTGCGGGGGCAGGGGAATTTTTTTTAAAGAATGCTTATTTTGGTCATTTTGGACCAACAATCTGATAACAGTTAGATAATTTTATTCAAAAGATCTATTTTTGTTATTTAGATAAGAGTTCTATTTATTAAGATAATTTTAGATATTTTTCTAAATAATTAGTTCTGGTACACGCTCGGGCTACAATGATTCATTTATGCAAGGCACGGATATATACTGTATATGATAGCTTTTTATTTTTATTCATAACAATATTTCCGAATGGTAAAGAGGTGTGAGAAGGGTGAATACACAGCTTGCATCAAGAAAGCGTAAGGTTAGGCATAAACGGTACATATTGAAGTAAACACATTCCACCGTTCAGTGGCAGAATATTAACCATATTTAAATGGGGCATAAGGATATAAGCGTGAAACACCCATTAATTATTTACTAAGCTTAGCTGTGTCTGGCACAAGGCGACACATTTGGTAATTATTTACTAAGCTTAGCTGAGTCTAATCGCACAAGTAAGTACTGCTGAAAAATAATTTGAATAGTCTTCTGAGATTTCCCGAATATTAGTAAAAAGAAATTGCTGCAGATTTTTGCATCAATCCAATACATGCACATACACATATAATAATAAAAATACTAGCTGAATACCTGTCCCACGGACTGGTTATTCGGCTAGTATATTTATATGTGTATATGTATGTATTGAACGGGAGATAACGTTCTAGTATTGCATTATAGTTACATAATTAATAACCACCGCCTCCAAAACGCTTAAAAAATCTTTTAATTTTGGAAAAAGTCTCTTCCACTTTTGATCCCTTAAAGATGGGTTTCCCTTTACTTTAAACCCTTAAAGAATTTTATATAAGACGTATGGAATAAGAAGATATGTATATGGGCGGAAAGTAGTTTCCACTTTGGCCTTATCGTTATATTGTAAACATTTAAAATCCTTTGAGAAATATTTCAAAATCTTCCCCATCCAAGTCAAATGAGTCGATATGTCAACATTGGTTGGGCTGCACCTATCGTAAAGTCCTTCTCATAGCGAGATAGACGAACATACCAACACGCAGACAACTCTCATATATTCAAGATATGCAGACAGACATGTGTGTTAGTATACCGTATTTGAAAGCATATAGTACCACTTCTACTGACAAAAAAAAACTTTAAAAATATCACCTGGGCCTTATATTCGAATGAAAGTTGAATTACTTTCCTCTTAAAAATCACATTAATCTACTCTAATAATGAAGAACGTAAATAACTTGGTTAGCCGGCTGTAACTCAGGAAGCGAATACCTCTGTTAACGCCATTGTCAGGGTGGAATTACGCTCGGACCTGCATCAAAGTTTAGTCAGTCCTTTCAAAGCATATTGTCTACCTTTCCATAAAAATGACATTGAAATTTGTTTAGAACTTTTGAAGATATCGAGTGGACAAAAAATAACTCTGACAAATTTTTGGAGAGGGTATTCTTTTTACAACGTAAGTATAATACCAAAGTGTGACTTACTTCCCACCCATATATATTTCCTCTTACTTTATTTGTTTATACAAAATTCTTCAAGGGGTGTGAAGTAAGGGCAATCCTCTTTAAGGACTTAAAAGTGAAGACCTTTTCCTAAAATGAAATTATATACTACAGTATTAGCACTAAAAGAAGGTTCTTTCAGAGGTAAGGGCTTTTATAAGTGGGAGCTTTGAAAGGAGTAAGCTTTTTAAAGGCATTAAAGAACAACTTTTTGCATCTTTGGCATGACTTTACTGTAATCAGTGTTACATATTTCAATAACATTAAATGCTTACCCCTAAATAGAATAGAAAGTTTGCTTAATATTCCTGGCCGAGAGGTGGGTCTTATATGCAATCTGATAAGGTGCACATACACCATTATCATCATCATCCATTATAAGTCCACTGCTGGACAAAGGTCCATTCCCATCTGCTTCTTTCACGACATGCACGATTACGCTAGCTTTGGCCATGTCTTACCGGCAAGCCCTCCTATCTCATCTCTCCATATTGCATCTATCAACCTACTCTGTTTGCTGTCCCTCGGGCACCATCGATTAGTCTTTGGTTCCTTCAATTATTCTTTATTCTTGCTATGTGCCCTGCCCGTCTCCATTTTTGCAGCCTAATTACTTGTACGGTATTCTTCACCTTTTGTCCTCTCTCGCGCCTTTATTGATCCTTTTCTTTTGTAAAGAATTATCCCATGTTTTTTCCGTTGTCCTCTGAGTGGTTTTGTGTTGGTTTTCGAGCATGTTTTTGTTTCCAGATTTTGCTCCCCTACGTCATAACTGGTTTTATGCATTGATTGAATCCTTCACGTTATAATCATATCGACAATTTGCTTTTCAGCATGCCTGTATTTATGCCAAATGCTTTCTAGCCGATCATTATTCACCGTCTCATTTCATTTTTGTGGTCTTTCTTTTTCTGGCTTTATCGCCTGACCCAGGTAATTGTATTCTTCCACGACTTCACCCTCTAATTTTATGGTCTTTTTTGGGACTATATAATTGAACATAACTTTTGTCTTTGTTCTGTTCATTCTCAATCCTATATTATGGCTTTTTTTTAAAAATAGATCACTTTTTCCCCTATTGTCTAGTTATATTTATTCCAAGAATTGCTATTATGCTATTGGTTTGAAACTTATTAGAAACCGTCAACCAAAACTGTCACCAAATGTTCCACTCAGTCCGATATGTCTGTCTAACTATGTATGTATGTATGTATGTATGATGTGTACAGACCGTTCCAATGGAGCTAAAGGGCTCAAATTATCAATATTTTCTCTTGATTATCTCTAGAAAATCTTCAGATTTTTTTTTATTCACCACCGAAGCAGTTTTTTTTGGAGGGGGGTGCATTTTGCAATTTAACTTCATGCCAGATTGATCCCTTGGTTTATGTCTAATAGCATTCACGTTTGTTTTTGTTTAGTTCGTTGGGGTTTTTTTTTAAATTTAGTGTTCACTGCCCAGCAAAAGGTGAGAGGAGCAACTTATTCATTGATCATCCCTTTGCCAATTTTTTTTTTCAAAAAGAAACGAAAGACGAGACATGCGAATAGATTTCTTAGTGAGATACAAAAGGAAGATAACGAAAACTTAAAAAAAAAACGGAAAGTTTGTAAGTGACCATAGATTTGTAGCAAACTGAATTTAATAGGACTCCCGAATGGAAAATAACAAAATGATCCTAAAGAAGAAAATGTTCTCCAGTAAAAGATAATTAAAGAATCTGCACGGATGGTAGGTGAGACAATTGGAAAGACAATCCTGGGAAATATTCACAGAGAACTTTAAAACTAAATGGAAATGGGAGAAGTAAAGACTACTGAAGACGAAACTAAAAAAAGCAGAACTTTATGAACGAATAACCATAGAAGATGGCACAAGAGAAAATGGAGAAAAATATTGGGACGAAAGTACTGACGATCAGAATAAGGAAAATCTTGAAGTGCGATCTAACCGCTGATCACAATGGCAAACAACCAATGCTGGTATCAAAAGACAGATAAGACAAAATTAACAAAAGTATGAACTTGATGTTAAGAATAACTTAAGAATATTATAAGAACCTCAAAACCTCGAAATAGAAGTACAACCGACAAACACTTCGATAGAGAACAGTGATGTTCCAGACGTAACAGCGGGTGAAATAGTTTTTGTGATTCTTAATATGAAAAGTGGAAAAGACCTAGGCGGAGAAAACATAAATAGATATTTTAGATTATGCAATGGAGGTCAATCACAAAGGACTAGCGCAACTATTCACACTATTTTACAAAAAGAAAGAAGAGTACCCCAAAGCTCCTGTTTGTGAATAGCGATCCTTATACACAAGAAAGGACACCTTTACAATTTCCTCCAATTACTTTATTAGTCAACATGTAAGAACTATTTCCGAAAGTACTTACAAATAGATTAACCAACGCTTTATATGATATATCATCATCATCATAAATCATCGTAAGTCCACTGCTGGAAAAGGGCTTTTCCGATTGTCCTGACCTCTGCAAGGTCTTTCCGGCAATTCGATGCCCCCATCTTGAGTCTGATCTTTTCCTACGGCATTTACTGTCACCACTGGGCACCAATCGGTTCGTCCTTTGCTCCATCTGTTATCATCTTTTCTTGCTAAGTGTCCTACCCCTCTTCATTCTTCTTGCTTAATTATTTGTACATCACTCACAGTAGTCTTCCTTCTGATTCATGTTGATCTTTTTCTATCTCTTTGAGTTATCCCTGGCATTGCTCTTTACATGGCTCTCTGCACGATTCTTAGTATGTCTTTTAAAGCAATGATATTTTTAAATTTTTTCATATTTGATTTTTTAAAATTATTTTTTACTTTCAGTTATTGGATGAAGATTTGTAACATTATTATTAATTTCTGTTATTTGTTTTCAACCTTTTCTTGGCTTCTAGTTGCTCTTTATTACAACTCTGAGTCGGACCATAATTCTACAACAAAGATTGAACTACGTAATCATGAGCTTACTCTTTTATTTCCAATGACGCTATTCAATCTTTGTCGTAAAATGGCGGCCTGGGCCAAAGCTGTGACGAAAAAACAACTGGAAGTTAAGAAAAAAGTTTTTTTAAAAAATTAGTATTAATTGATAAAAACGATTTTAAATTGGTTCTTAGTTTGTTTGGTTAATTTCCCTGTTTGGTTGAATGTATACTTTGCTCTGTATGACAAATACTTGATAAATTTTAGAATAGTATTCCGTTCATATAGTTATGTTTATATTTTCATGACGAATCCTAGGTCGTTTTTGCATTTATTCTACAATCTTTAAGTAAGCAGCGTGTTTTGGAGACGTAGAATAAACCTTCTATCACATCCCTCATCTTGGTGGGGATCAGTTTTACCTTGGCAGTGCCATAATATATATGACCACTCCACCATGACGCGTTTTAGATGCACAAGTATCTCTATTACCAATTGCTGTCACTGACTGACTGACTGGTTGATTGTCTGACTGACTGGTTGATTCACTGACTGACGGACTCGATTACCAAAGAAAAATATCGCTTACCGAAATCAAATTTTAAGAATGACATTGCTCCGGTTTCCAGAGGTTATGCCGGTGCAATGACGTGACCGATTATGGTTTACTGAAGCTTGGTACTGCTAAGCGCAAGTAGCCTAGGATTTGTCCTGAGGCCTCAAAAATAACCCGGCCCAGTCTCGGGGAAGCAGTACGCCCCGGGGTAGCACCGCCCAATCTCACTAAAAAGGATGGGTTAGGCTTGCTCTGATGCCTTTGTAACACCAGTTGCGAGGACTGGAGTTATTTTTGCAGCTTTCCCTTGTACGATGTTGTGTAACATCTTGCTCTTGTAGGGGAGCGAGTAAATAAGGAAAAAAATTGCCGATTTAACTCTTTTGAAGATGGATCTAATTCCATTTTATTACTGCGTAGAAAGCTCGGGCAGGTATGGTCAGTCATTCAGACTTGTTTTTAATTACAATAGTAATATTAGATCAAATATCCTTCGAATTTCTTATTTGGAACACTGTCAATTTTTACGATTTTTTCTAATACATCTTTCATCGTATTTCTGTTGCTTTTTACCAACATTATGTATCTTAACTTATATTTGAGAATCTCTGTGGGTATTTGTGCATATTCATCGAGATAACTCGATAACTTGCCATTGCACGAAGTTGATATTCGCCATATACATTAGTCAGTATACAAGGTATTGCAGTGTCGAATTTGAAGTTGTTTGGATCAGCCTTTCTTAGGGAGTCTTTTCTTTTTCGTCAAAAAATTATAAATCTTTTGTGTGAAATTATAGATCTAAATCTATACATAAGATATCTAGATTGGAAATAGATCTAAATTCAGACATAAAAGTATTGCTATCTATGTAACCGAAGTAATTCAGAACTGTAGTTTCGCACGACGGGCGGAAATTATGGTTGACTTCTCTACACACCGTCAAGTCCAGATTCTTTAAAAATAAATATTCTAGGTACGTTTAAAAGTTCCCAGCACTTTTTTTTTTAATTAGAAACTAAATACACATTAGAAAACTGGTTTTCTGCTCGAAACTTTTGCACTTACAAAACATATTTTCTAAAATGGTCAGGCTGAGTGTACAGTGCAGTCATATAATCTTATTAGGTACTGTCAAATATTTACGTTTGTGTCGGTTCTTATTCAGTTACGCCAATGTAAACATTGCTATTCCTTTAAAATATAATTAGAATAAGAAAATTCTTGGAAAAGATTGTTTGGGGCATTTTTGGAAAGGTTTTCAGATGTCCAAACACGTTTCTGAAGTGGATCAAAATTTGAAGAAAAAAAAAAAAGGATTGTGGCTCAATTTTCAAACTTTACTAATGTACTTACTTTATTAGATTAAGTATTGCAAATGATCTTTTCTTTTTCTTTTTTTCAACTATTTACCTGCATCTCAATTTTCGTTGCTTCTTATTGCAACTAAACTTTGGCCGGATTCCCTTCGGCAGTGAGTGAATAAAAAAACGGCGCAGATCAGAATAAAGAATAAGTTATAGGTTAAAGTCGAACTCACGACCTTCTAAGCAGGAAGGTAGCTCAGTTAACGCCCAAAAGCTCTTACTACAAAGTTACAGGAACTAATGAAAGCCGCAATTCCAATTCACACGCTTAAACTCACAGCCTATCCCGATTTATTCTTTGTCATATTTATCATGAACAGGTAGTTCAACATCGATAGTAAAATTTATTTGTTTATTTTATCAGATAAAATCTAGTGAATTATCCATTTTTGCTACCACTTACCTTTTTATCGCAACTGAACTCTGTCTTCTTCCCCTCATCATCATCATTATCAGTCTTTAAACATCCGTCGTTGGACACAAACCTTCCCCAGGATTCGCCATACTTCTCTCTCGTGGGTGCCGCAGAGCCAGCACTTTCTGAATTTATCTTGCTCGTCTCTCCATCTAATACTTTGCTGGCCTGGATCGCGCATATGATTTCTGAGGATCCATATCGTGAGTCACAGCGCCCATCAGTTGTCCACCATTCTTGCAACATGGCCAGCCCACTGCCATTTGAAATTTTTAATGGATTCTATGATGTCCCTGATTTTTATTTTCTTCTGGATGTACTGTGCAGCTCCATAAGTGATAATTGGGATGATGCATTGGTTCACACAGAATAAGTTCCAGATGAGTATCGAACCAGAGGGTGGCTCATTTAACCGCCGACTACTCTTACCACTGAGCAACAGGAACTACAAGCACTAATTCAAATTAACCCTTACACTCGTTCCTATTCTGATCTCCTCTGTTCAATATCGTTAATCCAATTGATTTGTTTGTTTAATGAGAGTCAGGTTTGACTCATGCATGCCCCTAAATCCTGTGCCTAAGTGGCAAGAGTGGTCGGGAGCGTCTGAGTCTGATTTTCACCAGGAAAAAATAAGCAGAGAAGAAGAAAAGGTAAAAGATATTGGCCTACTAATAACCGTGGAACATTGTACAAAAATTTTGAACAAAAATCATCATTTTATCTACCTCAAATTTTACTGAAAATCGACATCCAAAATGTATTTATATTTCTATATGAAATCTATAATTAAAATTGAGTAATATCTAGAGGTCTGCAAGCATCTTTTATACAAATTTAGTTCTTTCTTCCTCAGGTATCGATATCCCGTCTAAAATTTTTATTCATAAAAAACGTGACACCAGATTCAAATCAACATCCCGAACTATCTAAGCTATCGTACTTATGGATCACGGATTAGTAAGGCTCAAACTTCTGTATACAGAAAAGGCAGCAGCGTTATATTCTGTACGTGGATTCTTCAGTCCCTCATCAAACAAAATTCATTGAAATGATCAGTGAAATTATGACTCGTAGGCGCACGCCCCTGAGTCTAGTTAAGGTACATCTTTTCCGTCTACTTCTTTAAACGGGAGTGTGCTTGATTCGTACCATCGATGAGTAGATTCCGACATGCAGGTGAACAGCTTTGCGGTCGGAACGGTTTGGGCTCTTGGCCATAGCCAGCGAACGATCAGGCAAGCCAATCAAGATATTTCATAAGTATTCATCTATTTTTGTATTACGATGGATTTGGGATAATGGACCTCACTAAACTGGAATCTTTCGAGGAACTCCTGGTACGTAATCTGGAAGTTGAGAAAAAAGGCATACGTATATGATCTATGCATAATTTTCCAGTAATTCGGATTTTTTCGTTACTTCCGGTAATTTGAATTTTTTGTTACTTCCGGTAATTCGGATTTTTTCGTTACTTCAGGAAAAAATTCTCTTGAGGGCTTTTTCCCTGAATTTATAAAGAGCAATTTGTTGAATGAATATTTGCAGAAGGGAAAAGAGCTATCGATGGATGGAAAATGTAGTTGGTGGTAGTGCTGTCGAGAAATATCATGGAAGTATTCGCTTATGTATTATAGGTCAGTTTGTTTGATAAATGACCATATCTATCAATATCATAAAGTACTAATGCATATGTGTGTCTGTTCTGCAAGGAGTCGAGAACTACGCATCATAGGCATGTCTGAAATCGGCAAGTCTATGAATACCTATAGCACACATCTTTTGGGCCGGATTTTGCAAAAAGAGAAAAGTCAATTTTTATGAGGTCTGCATCCACGCTGTTGAAGAATATTGTTCTTTGCGTTCCTTCACCTAAGATTTTCAGAAGAACTATTAAAGTTAGATCTATGAAAGCAAACTATACGTATATTTTGAATCAGTATCATCCAGAATGTTTTTTTCCATTTATTCATGGACCTGCTCACACGCAGGGGCAGGGGGTAATAATATCTTTTGAATTTCTATCTAAAATCTCGAAACTATTAAGGTTGGATCTATGAAATTAAGATATATATATATTTTGAATCAGTATCATTTATGGTTTTTTTTTTTCAAATATTTTTCAAAAATGTAATTCACATATGAAGGTATTCAACCCCTTGAAAAATCGAGCGTGACACTTACTTGTCGTTCCAAAGTCATGACAGTGTAATAGCCGAATGGTTAAATCCTCAGAAATTAAACATATCCGAAATCAATCGATCACAATATCCCATGTAGCACACATTTTAAGGTTGAATTTAAAAATTTTAAAAAAAAACCTTGTTTAATGCTTCCTATAAAAGTCTGCTTTGCACTCTCAATTATTAGCGCCTTTTTTTAGATTTTCTTTTAGGGTTGAAATTTACAGTTTTAAAAATATGCCGGTTCTGTAGCCGTAGAAAATAGAACAGGCAGAGTTCAGACAATCAAAGATCTTCTCCTCGCAGTGATAATGTAATTTGGGGTATTTTTTTATCATACATAAAGTACTAAATTTAAATGTTATCTTTAAGTTTTATGCGCTTTCATTTCTTTGGACTTTAAAACCTGAAAATTTTATAGGTTTGAGTAAAGGTATACTTGAAGGTTTGATAAGAGGGAGTTCTATTTACAATCTAGCTTTGATGCTGAGCTGCACCCTTACTTTCAATTCATCATAGGTGACTTTGGATGTGAATTATTCCTTCTATCGGTGTTAATACCAGTCTGATAGAATCTCTTTTGAGAATCTAACCCTAAACTGACAATGAAACATCTTTTTCTCCCAACAAAAACGATAACCTTAATCTGACTCAAATCAAAGTCCAAACAGAACTATAAGATATGGGTAAAATTAAGATCTCGTAGTCCACTTTGACATGCAAACTACTAACACAAAAAGTGATCGAATTGATTCTCAGTTTTCATAAAAAATAATCTACGGAGCTATGATTGCCTAAGCGGATTTTTTAAAAAACTTCTATGAATTACCCTTTGTTTCCCACTGTTTTTCAAGTTTTTCCCTGACGCTGTCTCAGCTAATACATAATAAAGTAGTAAAGTATGTATGTTTATACTGTTATAAGTCAAAACAACACATCACAGAGGAAAAACACATCGTTGAATTTTGTAAAGAAAAAAAAACGTCGGTTTCTGCAGGGTCTGTATTTGCACTCACTGAAGAGTCTGTCAAAAATATTTTTGCTTTTTTTCTAAAATTTTCTCAAAGAACCCATTACAATTAGACTCTCAAAATTATATATATATATATATATATATATATATATATATATATATATATATACACACACAAATATATATATATATATATATATATATACATATATATATATATATATATTATGATTCATTATCATCATCCAGGGAAGGTTTTTGTACTATTTATTCAAACCTACACACTTGTGCAGGAGTCAATGTTATTTTTATTTCGTTTTTCTGCACTTATTCGTAAGCTTCCATTGAAATATTAATCTATATGATTAAAATCATGGTCACTCAATGGACAAATACATAAAATTTCGAAAAATGTTAACGGCAGAGTGAACTCAAACTCCGATGAAGCACTTTAATTTCATACACTTCTAATCTATTTGAATTTCAAATATTCCGGAATTTTCTCAGTTGAAGGAAAATAATGTTTCCAAAATTTCTAGGTGGGGTTTTATTCACAGTATAGCTATGATGGTAAACTGGATCCTCACTTTCCATTTGTAACAGTGAAACTGCAGATGTGCAAGTGTTTTTCTCGATGCACTAATGCAATTTTAGTAGTCTGTCTGTCACGCCGTAAAAACCCAATAACCTGGACACACCCAATGAAGTGTGGCATGCATACTGTAGACCGAGGGGAAGTTTTAAAGTAAAATGTTTTGAGAAATTCTTCTAATTCTTTTATGGGTTTTAGAAGGGGTTCTATTTACAATTTAACTTAATGCTAAAATAGAACCTCACTTTCTGTTCAATACACATATATACATTCTTGTTTCATATGTAATTCTCTAAGCGGTCGAAAGTGGAAGGAGACATTTTTTTCCCTTCAAGGGGTGAAAATTTTGAACCTAACCAAACTAAGAACCATGCAATGTCAATGTGCACAAGAGAGGATAATGTTCAACATCACATGGAGAGACCACAAGACTGCACATTTCAAGGCGTCACAGATAGCATAGAGTCATCAGAAAACTCATATAGCAAAGCAGCAAGCATGGCAGACAGCCGTTGGACATTACACGTGGATCCCCAAAGACCACATGCGAAACTGGCCGGCAGAAAATAAGATGATGTGTCGATCTAAAAAAATTCAGAAAGTATTCGTTCTGCGACACCTATGATAGAGAGTTCTGATGGATCTTGGGGAAGGTCTATGTCCAACGACGGAAAGTAAAGAGCTGATGATGATGAAGTGGTCAAAAGTGAAAGGAAACTCTTTTCCCACCTTCAAGGAGTCACAAGTATAGGGAAACTTTTCCGCCTTGGAAGATTCAAAATCGAAGGGAGACTACCCCCTCCACTCTTTACCGAGGTCAAAAGTGAAGGTAGACTTTTTTCAACTTTGAGGGCTTGGAATCGTTGGTAAAATTCTTTTGCATTTAAAGGGGGAAACGTGAACAGAAACTTACTTTACAAAACTGAAAGCTTGGATGCCTTTTTTACTTTATAGATATTTAACTCAGCTTAGACAGGTACATCACCAAGTATATTTACAAGCAGTCATGTATGCGTGTTTGTACTCTTATGAGTCGGTAACTACGCATCACAAAAAAAATGAAAGGCATATTCAATATCAGCAGGTCTCGATTTACCTACAGCAGACGTTTTAGGTCGAATTTTGCAACAAAAAAAAAAGCAAACAAAAAAAAACGCCGATTTCAATGCTACCTATGCCCCCGTTCGGGTGGAAATAAAATTACTTCTATTTCTGAAGAAAGCAAAAATACAGCTGTGTTTAGAAACAAGATAAATACAATCGGTTGACCGATTTCAAAACTTGGTAGAATTTTTTCCTTCCCTTTTAATAGCAGGCAAGCGCACCTCCTCATTTGATTTCATAGAATCTCTATAAAATATCATTTGCTTTCCAGTATTGGTAAATTTGAATTTTCCCCCAGGCAACATCAGGTACACCAGCTAGCACTTATATATAAACATTATTGTTTTATTTCCCTTTTAGTTATTCCTCTAAATATTCCTGTTTTAGTGTCAGTTACTTTACACTCACTCACTCAGCCTTACACACACATATACGTGTGTGTGTGTGTGCGTACATACATTTGTATGCCTGTGAGTTACTATTAGTATGTGGTCACACACAAACGTGCACACACTTGGCGTGAGCACTCACATATGCACAAATGTACACACACACTCTCACATATATATATATATATATATATGCTATTATGCATTGATTGTGTACTTTACGTTTCAAGCATCGAGAACAGCGCAGATGACAATGGAAAGAGCAATGTGAGGAATGTCCCTATTCGATAAAAAAAAGTTCAATATGGATCTGAGACAGAACCAGGATGAAGGACATCTATATGCATTCCTCTCTCATCGGGATATATTTAGGCAAAGACTTGACCAGATTCAGAGACCATTCTCTGAGATCACTGACATGTTGTAAGAGTTTAAAACACGCCTGAGTTGGAGATAATTCCGGCAAGCAACAGATACTTGCACTAAGGAACAAAAATGGCAAAGTTATCAAATGTAGAGACAAGCTATCCAGGATATCTGAAATATACTATGAAAATGTGTATGTTTCATAAATAGAAGTACCATAAACTGATACATTCTCGTCATATCCCAGACATAACTGAAGACGAAGTAGTGCACTCGGAAGAGCTCCAGATGAGGATGCTAGACCTTCTTGAAGATGCAATAGAGATGTTTTACTAAGGACTATCTCAGCTACTCACACTGCATATAAGAAAGAAAAGTACCTTAATATTAACTCTACCCTTCTAGAAAGGTGATGCGAACTCGGCAACAACCACCCTATTTTGCTATTACGTAACAATCATGAATTATTACAACTGACTGAGAACCAACTTAGAATCACACGAAGGGCCATGGAATAAGCAATGCTGGGAATAACTCTGGGGCGAAAAGGTTCAGCATTAATCAGAGAGAAGACCAGAGTGAGGCATATCATATAATAATTAAGTAAAACCTGAAGATTGGCTTGAAACTTAGCCAGAAGAGATGCCAAAAGATGGAGCAAAAGGTTAAACTGATCGGTTCCCACTGGACAGTAAACGCAGTAGAGAAAAGACCAGACAAGATGGAGGGATGAGATAAAATTGTTTGTGGGTAATACATGGTATGGTTAGTGTAATTGCAGTCGTCTTGGAAGGAAAAGGGGAAGACTTTTCGTCGAGACTGATAATAATAATATATATATATATATATATATATATATATATATATCATTGTTCCAACTATCCTCATCTTGGTTGTTTTCCATAAAGGATAGTCCGAACAATGATAGAGATAATAATAATACCTCATCTCAAAAATTCAGAGAAAGAAAAAAAAATATATATATATACACATATACATATATATATATATATATATATATATATATATATATATATATATATATAATTTCAGGGGTCTCGATGGATGGTCTCTGAGTCTGGTCCTACCTTTTGCCCAAGTATATCTCAGAGAAGAGAGATAGATAGATTGAGAGATACATAGATATATATAGAGATAGATAATGAACAGAGAGAGAAAGAGAGGGGGAGAGGCGATCAGCTAGATGCCGGTTTGGTGTCGATCCTTACAGCGAAAGGGTTAAAGTTACCGAATTCCATTTCGGTTGCGGGTGATGGTGAAGGAGGAGCGTGGCGTGTATGGAAGACATGACGCGAACGACGGGAAGAAAGAAGGGAATTCGGAAGAAATCATTCCATAACAATGAATGTGTGCGCATACCGAAAATAACTGATTGAGAAAGAGAAAGGGATAGAGAGATAGACACAGAAAGAGAGAAAGAGATTGGGGGTTAGAGAGTGTGTGATCGAACTCCGTGCAATCTGTTGGGTGGAGGTGGAGGATTCGTGTTAGGTGACTGTTGGGGAGGGGGGCGTGCTGGGGAAGAACGTGAAGAAGGGAAGATAGTAGTCTGCAATGGAAGGCAACATAATCTCATTGAAAATTTCTGATCAATGAGTGTATTCCATTCGGCACGGTTTTTATGTGGAGAATGCGGCCGACAAGTGAATGGAGAGAAAAAAAAGCAGCCGGTTATAGGAGGGACGACAGCCGTATGAGAGAAGAGCGGGCGAGGACGATATTTGGAACAGCCGCACTTATGAAGTTCTTCTTTCATTTCTTCTCTCGTCAAATCATCGGGATTTTTATTCTTTTTTTTTTCCTTCCCTTTTTTTTTCTTCCTTTTTTTTCTTCCTTCCCTCTATTTTCTCGTTGTTTTTGTTTTTGTTTCATTTTTAGGTTTCTATATTCCTTCTTTTCCTCCTTTTTTTTTCTTTTCTCGTCAAATTATCAAGATTTGATATTATTCTTTCTTTCCTTTTTTTATTCAGCTTTTTTCATTTTTCCATTTGTCTTTTTAGTTTTCACTTTGTTTCTTTTTCTCTCTTTTTTTCTTTTTCTCTCTGTTTTATTTCTAGTTTTTTCTCATTTTTTTCTTTTTTCCTTTTTGTTCCTTTTCTTCTCCCTCTTCCTTTCTTTTCTTTTCTAGTTTACTTTTTTCTTTGATCTTTCTTTTTTCTCTTTTATTCTTTTTTCTTTTTCCTTTTGTTTTTTGTTTTATTTCATTTTCGTTTTTTTTCTCTTTTCCTCTATATTTCGTTTTTCTTTTCGTTTTCTTCTTTTACTTTTCTTATTTTTCCAATCTTTTTTCCTTCTTTATATTTGTCTTAATTTTTCTTTTTTTTCTTCTTTTTCTTTTTAAATCTTTTTTCTCCTTCATTTCTTTTTTCATTTCTTTTCTCAGTTTTTTTCATTTTTATTTGGTTCCATTTCATTTTCCTTCTTTTCTTTTCCTTCTTTTCTATGTATTTTCAGGTCATTTTCTTTCTTCCGTAGTTTTTTTTTTCATTTCCATTTTTTGTGTCCTATTTTTCCATTCTTTTTCTTTTTTTCCTCATTCCTTCCTTATAGTTTATCCGTCTTTCATTCTCCCTTTTCTTTTTTCTTTTGCTGTTTTTAACTTTTCTGTTTCTATTTTTCAATATTTATTGTTTTTTTTCTTCGATTCTTCTTTTTCTTTTCCAATCTTCCACGGTATTTTCTGGACTCCTTTCGAGAATTTCCCACTAATATTCACTAGTTGGTTTTTGAGACCGAAATAAGCAGGGGGGGAATTATTATGCAGACAGGCATCTGACACGAAAAGAACTTGCGCAAGCCCCTTATTTTCTCCCTATTTGTGCTTGTAAATTATCAATACTGAATATATTGGTAAATATCTACAATATTACCAAGACTCTTAATCAGGGTGCCCACTCCAGCTCCGTTGGTACAACCTGTACACGTGCCATATACATAGATAGAAAATGCAACTATTTCAGCCAATAGGCCGAATTTTCAAAACCCCACTAAACTGTTTCCCCATTCACTTAAGAGCTGTACAATAGACACACTTTGATAGAAGAATGCAACCATTTCAGCCACAAGGCAGAATTTTGAAAAACTGTTCAACCCTATCATTAGGGAAAATAAAGTCAACTTCTCTAGTAGGAGTTTGACAAAATTGTCTCGATTCAAATTAGTTCGTATCTATGTTATAAACTCGAGCAGGATATTTTAGATAAAAAGTAGCTGATAATAATTTACTGTATGATGAATCATATTTAATCTTGGCATTCCAGCAACCTTTATTTTAATTATGCTGCACCTTGTATAAAACATATGCAAATGAATTGTCCAGAGCAAGATGTCGATACATGAAGCCAATGACAGGGAACAGCAAATCTGCTTGCAGTACATTCTGCAGTAGCCTTGAATCGGTCCAATGTCATAGCCAAAGCCAAAGCAACAAAAAAAACCCTGCCTAGTCTTGGGGGATTAGTAAGCCCGGTGCGGCTCTTTTCCGCTGCACCAAATGGGAAGTATCGGGCTCGCTCTTCCAACACCAGTTGCGGAGACTAAAGCAATTTTTTTAACTCATCGTATACGGGACCCTACATTGAACCGACCTTGTGTCACATCTTACTCTCGTGGGGAAGTGAGTAGATGCGAATCTGCTTACAGTACGTTCTATGGTAGCTTTGCGACGGTGCAATGCTCAATTAAATGATGGCTCACTGAGACTAGGTACTGCCAAGAGGCCTAGGATTCGCCGTATGGCCTCAAAATTGTCTCAGTGGATCAGGAAGCCCCAGGCAGTACCTCGCTATTGTACTAAAAGGGAAGGGTCGTGCCTTCGCAACACCAGTTTTTTCAATTCCCGTATACGGGGCCCAGTATTAAATCAATCTTGAGACATATCTTGCTCTCCTGGGAAGCAGGTAGATATGAATCTACTTGCTGTACATATACTAAAATCGGAACGACCTAAAGAACATATATTCAATATTCAATATATCCATAAGATAACGTAAAGACAAGTAACCAGAACTAATAGGAAGAGTCCATTTTATGGACAGAGAAGCAAACAGAAAAAACATTCGTTCATATTCTAGCGTATTTGTGCTTCAGATAGTTATCCATCGTAATGATTAAGAGTAACCTTCTATACGTTTGAGTTGTATATTTTACACCGTTGCAAATGATAAGTGTTCGAGGTCAAATCAAACAAGGATTTCTACTTTTTTTTGCAAGTCATGAAGGTTCTTCCCAACTTCCTGAGATTGGTGTTACGCAATCTTCCTTAACATAAACTATTTAGTAGATTTTTCGTTTGTTTCAAATACCGGTTTATTCGTCCTGATCTGATTTATTGGAAATATCATTTTGAATAACTAACATAATTGTATAATGCTTATGCAAATTCATAATTTCTAATCATGCAAAGATATCAGAGTTTTAATCCAACAAAAATTTATGTTTTTTTTCTTTTTGCAAGTTATAATGTTCATTTTCATGTATTACCTATCATTGTATAAATGATATATCTTATTAATTACCTTTATCATCTTTGTATGATTCACCAAATTTCTCTTTGTCAGTCTTTGTAAAAAATTCAAGAACGGCAGCAGCCCGGGCCATCAAATTTTTGTTTTCACTAATAGGACTGCAGAGCAGATCTTCAAAAAGATATTTTTGTGAATCCCCACCCAAAAGAAGTTTTAGTCGTGGGTTCAATTTAAAATGTAGATTTGTGCTAAATCTGTGTATGATTTGTGTCTGGCTACGGTTGCGTATACCTAAAATATTTACGATTATTACTTTAGTTCATCAAATGTCGCTCAGACTGTTTTTGCAACCCTCAAGAACAACCACAACTCTGACCATAAGATTTTCTGTGGTCTCTCATTAAACCCTGGAGCACGGCTTTTGTATAGTTTCGGGAAATTGATGAAAATGTGGGATCTGCGTACGTGCAATAATAATGATATGCCTACCCGTATAGATGATACCAAAAGTCTGATTCTATTCATGTGTAGGGGGAGTTTTCAGCTAGTAACCTAAATGATAGATCTGGATCTTTGATAGAACAAGGGTTATGCAAGGTGTGGTCGGTTCTCTTAAAAATGATAGGAGTCCCTTTCCGAAAAGAATCCTTTTCCATTGTACAAAGTTCTTTAAAGTTCATTTTAACCCTAATCTAACCGAATCTATTTCAACAATACCTAAAGCAAAGCCAATTCATAATAACTCAGCTTGCTATCGTCTCTTCTTTTAGAAAATGTTCAACTCTTATCAGACCGAATTTATTTCTACTGTACACATAACCCGGTACAACGCGATGTTTTTTCCTGGTCATTATTCCTTCAGATTTTACTTTTGTAGTCAGGATAGTGATATTAATGAGTTATCATGTTTCTTACCTTATGTTATTGAAAATGTGTACAAATATTTCAAATTATTACCGTCCCGGTCGCAAAAGCGAAGTCTGAAAAGAAAAATTGACATTTTCTATACTTTTTAGACACAATCAATTAGAAAATAATACTCATTACCCAGGAATATTTTTCAAAGTCACATAGTGTGAGCAACTGAAAAGCCTATTGAAATTAACAAAAACTCGCCATCTCAGTCAATAATTAAATAACCGTAGCATGAAAATTTGAAGTCATGTAAAAAGATTCTGCCGAATGATAAATATGATCAGAATAAATTCTATTTATGACACCATTGGCATTTTCCACTGGAAAACATTTAAATTGAAGCAACTTACAAGTTATTTATCAGAATAAGGCACAAAACAGGTTGAAGAAAACATTTTACAAGTGGTTTAGTGGTGTACTGATGCCTATTTTCAGGTCTGTAGACAAAACGGTATAACCAAGAGCACTGGAAATGCAAACAAATAAAACCCGTCAGAATAAGGGGTTTTTTTTCAAAAAATAAAAATAAAGATATTTTCTAGAAGTCACGTTCTGATGCTAAATTTCAAGAAAAACGGTAGGGTCAGGAGTGCTGGAAAAAAAAAAACAAAAAAAACAACAGGCAAACAAACACAAAAAAGGCACATATAAAAATCGATAGAACCCTTTGCTTTCATTGGTGGCTATGGTTGTCGAATTACTAACGTTCTTTTCACTAATTTTAACCTCAATCCAGCCTGATAACTTTGTCATAGTATGATCGAGAGAAGATATTTAGCCAATCATGGAGTCTAATTTTAGTGGAACAAACAACCCTATCAAATTTCTCAAAGGGTTTCCAGGAATGAATGAATATCTAAATATCACTTCCCCTTAACATGAATGGATTTCACGTAAGGCGACCCCTAGCAACAGCAGGGAGATTATTTTTACGAATGACTATAAAAATACGACGAAATGTCAATTTAGCGCTAAAATTCGGTCAACAAGCTTGGTGTCAGCTAAAAATGGATCTTAGGCATCACTTATATTTAGCTCATCGCACTCGCTGACCAATAATACTGTTTAGTGAGTTTGACCTTCACCGGGTGTACCACCCATTTAGATTAACAATCTGATCTCGCAGACCGTTACTACTTTAGTGATTTCTACTTCCACTTCGAGCCTCGCATTTGTGGCCTTGTGTATTACTAAACATAGTGATTATAAGGATACCTTGTGGATGGGTAATCGTTAGAATGCTAAGCACGCTAACCTTTGCTATAGTAGTGAGTCCTGTCCTTAATAGGTGCCCCACGTTTGTAGATTTGTGCTAAACTGATTTAAGCTTGGAAAATTAAAATGGCAAGGGGCTGGACATGTTGCAAGAATGTCAGGCAATTGCTGGACATCACGACTCACAACGTGGATCCCCAGAGATCATGTGCGAAATTGTGACCGACAGGAATGAAGATGGCATGATAAGCCAGATAAATTCAGGAAGTACTGGCTCTGCGATGCCCATGATTGAGAGGTCTAGTGAATCTTAGAGGAGGTCTATGTTCATTGATGGACGCTAAAATGCTGCTGATGATGATGGTGATGATGATGATGAATTATGAGTGGAGTTTCATAAATGATTTGCAAGCTAGTCTCAGAAACCAATATTACCGTAGTGATTTACATCCTTAGTAGGTACCCACTACTTGTGACCCGGTACCGAACTAGACTAAGTAATTATCATGGGTGTACGCTGTGGGGCAGTCGTAAGCAAAGTACCCCAAAAGACCGTAACTACTATAATGAGTTCTTTCCTCACCGGCAACCCCAAAATTATGGCCCTTGTGACTAAGTAAGTTAAGCTGAGCAACTCTATTTCGTACATTTCAATATAGTCACAATGTTTTGGTTGATTCACTTCTACGGCCCTCTTCCGGTGTAAATTGTAGTATCCGCGAGGAAGGAGAGTCTCACCAACCGGTCTCTTCTTCCGATGTTTTTTTTTCTGCAGGGGGGGGAGGTACTTTTGGACCATCGGAAGAAAAGACTGATTGGAGATACTATCTTCCATTACGGGTATTACCGTATACACCTGAAGAAGGCCGTAGAAATCAATTGGCCAAAACGCTGTGACTACATCGAAAATGAAAAGATGAGTCTTTTGGATTTTGAGGCTCATGAGTTCGATTCTCACTAGGAACCTTTTCTTCATTTTAATCTGCACTGTTAATTTATTTACCACTGCCGAAGGGTACCCAGCCTGAAATCAGTTGCGATAAAAAAAAGTAACAATAAGATGAAAGTAAATAGTAGCAAAAATTAATAATAATTATGTTTACTGTTGTTTTGTTTTTTTATCACAGCGCTTTGGTCTGTGCGCACTCCGACCGCTACACTCTTCAGCCTTCCACTGATGTAAGAGAGAGCAAGTGGAGAGAGTCTGACTACCTTGAAATTACCATTAGGAATGCTTGCGTTTTACCTTTGGTCGGACACCATCCTCAAGCATCGTTGGAAAACACTTGACTATTTCAGCCATGGGGCAGACCATATAGTGTTCTATGTGTTACTAAAATGACGAGGCTTATGAGCTGATAACCAGTACTTTTATTGAGCTAAGCTTCGTCTGACTCGAGGCCATCATAGCAGGGCGTCCTATACTGATGATATGATACTATTAGAAAAAATACATATTGAAAGTGGCAGTTGAGCGAAGATGAAAAGTGGGATTCATTCCTGTTTAAATGTAACTGGGGGGAAAGGAAAAAAAATAACTACTTTCACTTTCGTTTTAACGACTTCCTTTCTTTCTCTCCATTTTCTATCATTCTGTCTTTCTTCCCTTCATTATTTCCCCCTTTCTTATTTCTTCTTTCTTTCTCTCTTTTTCTCCTTTTCTGTCTTTCTTTCCATTTTGATTTACTTTCTTCGCTTTTTTTCCCCCTTTTTCTTCCATTCTTTTGTCTTTTTTCTTTCTTTCCCCTCTTTTTTTAATTTTCTTTCTACCCTTTATTCTCTGTCTTAATCCTTTTCATTTAACCGGTCTGTCTTTCTGTCGGTCTGTCTATCAGTCACTCTGTCTGCTCGTCAGTCTGTCTGTCTGTCTTTCAATCAGCTGATCTGTTTTTCGGTTTTTACATTCTTCTTTCTCGTAGTCAGCTGATCACAATGTTTTTACTTTTATTTACAGTCAAATGCTTTCTTCTTCCTTCGTTTCTTTTTCTTTTTTGCCACTATTTCTTCCTGATTCCTTCTACTTATCATTTTTTTTATCACAGCTGATCTGAATAGGGAATCATTCTCCTTCACTGATAGTTTTTCCTCCTCTTTTTAATCTCCAACTTTTTCTTCTTCTTCTTCTTCTTCTTCTTCTTCTTCTTCTTCTTCTTCTTCTTCTTCTTCTTCTTCTTCTTCTCTGCCTACGACGTCGTTCTGTTTCTTTCTTTGATTCTTCTTTCTTTCTCTATCCCTTTTTTCAGGCGTTCTTCTCATTCACAACCTTTTGTCTCGGTGTTCAGTTCACTCACACTCCTTGACAAGTTCTCCTTCTTTTTTTTTCATTTTCTCTTTTTGTCTTCCTCTTTTTTTGTCTTGATTTCTTCTTTTTTTTCTTCTCCCTTACTCTTGCTCTTCTCCTTCTCCTTTCTATCTCTGTTGCCTTGACTTCCTAGTTTCGTGTTTCATCTCTCTCTTGCATTCTTCTTCTTCTTCTTCTTCTCCTTCTCCTTCTTCTTCTTCTTCTTCTTCTTCTTCTTCTTCTTCTTCTTCTTCTTCTTCTTCTTCTCCAGTTTTCCTCCTTTTTTGCATCCACGCATTCCGTCGGTTTTCATGTTGAAAGTAAAGCGTGGATTTCAAATATTTTGACAAACGTTCTTTCATCATTCAGTATGAAGACTGAAGAATACAAAAAAAAAACGAATTTGTGTAATAGACGAACAGAAAAAAAATATTAATGGACGGATCTAGGTAGTCTCTGTGAAGAAACCGTCATGGGACTAACGTGTTTCAGTAAGATGCCGTGTTGGGGGTGATCAATTAAAAGATCGTCCTTTGTCAGGCAGTGATCACGAAAAAAAGTCTGAAATTTCAAGCATGAATGCTCCCAGACACTAACTAAGGGACCATTTTAGCTAGAATTACATTGCAAACTGAACCTTCCTCTAAAATTCTATTTGGGAGTATTTAAGATGAAGCAGAAAATGTTTTCTGTAGACATGATTGGAAGATGATATTCAAACGTTTTTCAGGCCTACATTGCTATTGTTGCGACCTGTACGCGTGCTACGTAGCCAGCCAGCTAGCCAGACCAACCTAAAAACTGAAGAAACCAATGTTGACAGTCTTGGTTGACAGTTTCTAATAGAAAAATGGTCACAATATTTGAAATTATGAGAACAGTTCATCTTAGAATAGAACAAGAAAACTTCTAAGTATTTTATCAGTACTTATATATATTTGATTTTCTTTCCACCGGACGGACTAATCTTTCTTTCTTTTTTTATTATTGATAGTTCGGCCTCGCTGATCAACACCGTTTTCAAACTGAGTTA
The DNA here is from genome assembly GCA_963457665.1 of Thysanoteuthis rhombus. Taxonomy (NCBI): domain Eukaryota; kingdom Metazoa; phylum Mollusca; class Cephalopoda; order Oegopsida; family Thysanoteuthidae; genus Thysanoteuthis; species Thysanoteuthis major. The sequence goes on from OY735221.1 coordinate 33,438,191, forward strand.
GGACTGTTACAAAAAGAAAGATAAGGGGAGCACTTGAAATACAATTAGAAAAAGTTAAAAATAAAACACTCGTGGAACGGGGTGACGGGTAAATTGATAACAACACAATCTTGGGTTCCATTCCTGAAAAGAATAATTAAACAATTGTGTCACAAGAATGATAAAACGACCCTCAACAAGAAATGTTGTAACCTTCCGAATTCAGTTTGAAAACGACGTCAACCAGCACGGCCAACATACCACCAATAAAAAATTGAATTAAGTAGTACATTCGCCCGAAAAGAAAATCAAGTATACATGATTATAATTAAAGAGCAACTAAGTTTAATTAAAACAGTTTGTCAGTACTGAAAACTACTTTTTTTTATTCTAAAGTATCATTATTAACAAATCTAAAAAACATTTTTTTTTTTTACAATAACATTATGAAAACAGTAAATGTTTTTGTTGTTGATTTCTCTGTCGGTAATATTGGCCACTTCCGCTTAAGGTGGACAATTTTGCCGATAGACAAATCTCCTATCAAGTATCAAAACAATGGACTAAAATCAATTCAGTAGTATCTTTCCTAGAAAATCACCTCATAGAAAAATCAAATATATCCATGAATGCTTCATTGATATAAATAGTGTTCTCTATTTTTAAGTAATATTTTAACAGCACAAATACTATTTTGCACCATATTTAAAATGTTGAACTATTACCGACAGTATTTGCACCATTAATCTGGTAATGTGCCATAATCTTTTTGCATACAATATTTTTTCATCAGTGAATAGCGTTTGTTCTGAATTGTGGGATCTATTTTCAATTCCACATTTCTTAAAATCTCCTATAGGTACAACAGACCGGTTTAAACACAGTTGCTGAGTTTGGGTTATTCGTGTGATCTTATGTATTATCTCAAGTACCCTTGAGTCTGGACTTCGCACAGCTCTAACCGTTTGTAGTAGAAACTTGAAATTTTACACAACCACTCTCTTTGATGAGTACAGAAAACTAGTTTTTTGAAACTTCTCAACGACAAGTTTTTAGTGGGACTCAATTTACAATGTAAATTTATGATAAAAGGTCCCTTTATTTATGTCCATGAGCATTCATGCGATTTCTTTGAAACTTTGAGCTTTTTAGTGATCACAACCCAACAATGGGCTAGAGAAAAAACTTATTTCTTGATCACCCCCTTTTCGATTTTGTTTAATTGATCCCCCTGACATGGTTTGCTACGTAAAGCCATTGGTCATATACCAGTTTTTATTGATTGACTTGCCACACCTGTTTTTTTATCATGAATTTTCGGTTCAAACTATACCGGTAGTATTCTCATCAAAGTAACTTAATTTCACCACCACCACTGCTTAATTAATAAGGTTAAAAGAAGCATACATGGATATTGGTGATTCTTAATTTCCCTTGGGATGTTAGTTTGTTTAATTTTTTTGTTTGTTTTTTTTTCCAAGCCTCAATCGAATCACCTAAAGAACCCATTATTCCCTGACCCATTCTTACTTACATGATATGCTTTCACAAATAAGTTAGGTAGGTCAGTAGGAAGTCAAGGAATGAGAGAGGCCACGAGTGAAAGTTAGATAGTTTAATAAGATTGTTGGAAGAGAGAAGCCAGAAGGGAAAGTTTGGTAGTTTAGTGAAAGGGAAAGAAAAGAGAGGCCATGATGGAAAGTTTAATAGTTTAGTAAGATTATAGGAAGTGAGAAGCTAAGGGGAAGTTTGGTTGTTTGATAAGAGGACAGGAAAGGAAAGGAGAGAAAAGAAAGTTAGGTAGTTTACCGAGGGAGTAGGATGATGTACGCATATGAAACGAATCTGTGATAGAAAGCGTCACAAAAACTCTGAACATGGGTTTCTTCAGTCTTTAAATTGGTCTGTCTAGCTGACAGTATATGTATCATGCGTTTAGGCCGAGGAGCAAGAGAACCTAAAGTTTAAACACTCACTCCTTATGACATTTGGAAAACTTTTTATCTGATTCTCTATGAATAGCTTCTTTTGTTCTGGGAGGGAGCAGTATGTAATGTGAGTTTGGGATGTGTCCGTTTGTTTTTTGAATATTCAGACTTTTCAATAGATCACTGCCCAACAAAAGGTGAGAGAAATAACTTATTCATTGATCACTCTTCGAATCTTTTTAATTGATCACCCCTCCAAGCAAAGCATGCAGCCAAAAGCTGTTGGTTGCATGATGGTTCCTACTGAGTGACTAATCAGACGTACCCCTTTCCTTACTTTCTTTTGTCGTTGATTCCCTTATTCCTTAACTCTATCTTTTACGTCTCTTTAATTTATAACACTTAATTCCTTTAGTTTCCAGCCTCCATTTTTCTTTCTTTCTTTCTTTCTTTCTTTCTTTCTTTCTTCCTTTCTTCCTTTCTTTCTTTCTTTCTTTCTTTTTTCTCTTCTTTCTTTCTCTCTTTACCCGGGCGTTTCCTTTCATTTTCGTTTTCAACCCTTCTCTTTCCTTTTCTTCTCTCTCTTTTGTTTGACTCTTCTTCGTTGTTTCCAATACTTCCACACAATTTATATTTCAATCCACCATTTTGACGCAAAAAACTTTCTTCTCGTTTTTAGAAATTGTCAACCTGAACTGTTACCAAAACTGTCAATATAAGTTTCTATAGTTTTCAAGTTGGTTTAGCTGGCTGGCTGGCTGGTTATGTATGTATGTATGATTCATGCATATAGGCCGCACCAATGGAGCTAAAGGACTAAAAATTCTAACATTCTCTCCTTGTTTTGTTCAGAAAAAAAATTGTCACTTCTTTAGTAGGGTTGTAGTTTGCAGTGTGAATTTATTCTGAATTGATCTCTTTAACTTATGTTTTTTGAAAATTTAGTCTCATTTCAGGGACCACTGCCCAACTAAAGGCGAGTTAAATAGATTATTCATTGATCACCATTTTTCCAATTTTTAAACGATCATGGCATGCTGCCAAAAGATGTCGATCACCTGACGGTTTCTATTTGGTGACTAATCGGTCTTATTCTTCGTTTCATTCTGATACATTCTCTCTTCCTTTATTTCTTTCTTCCTTCCACTCTCTTCCTTCAAATCTGTTCTACACATACCTGTTTTTCTTTTCTCTTCTCTTCCTCTCTTTCTTTTTTGTTTCTTTCTTCTTTCTCTTCTTCCTTCCTTCCTTTCTTTCTTTCTTGTTTTGGTCCATTTTTTCATTTTTCATTACTTTCATTATTTCTTGATGGTCTTCTTTTCTATTCTTTTCTGCTTTCTTCCTTGCATTTTTCTTTCATTCTTGCTTCATTTCAACCTCTTTCGATCTTTACTGCCTTCTTTCTTTCTTTCTTTCTTTCTTTCTTTCTTTCTTCCTCTTCTTCTTTTTCGCTTGCTCCCTCATCTTTCTCTCTATTACTTCATCCGTCTCCCTCACACTCTCACCATCGACCGCCATTTTCCCGTCAGCTGACATCAGCTGTAACGTCCGAAATTGGTTCATCGATCTTTAACCAACACCAGGTCAGGCTTGTTCGTAGGTGCGTGGGCGAAATGAAAAGACATAGAAAGAGAGAAAACAGGCGAGCGAGAACAAAAGGGAGACACGGTGTGATAAATAGAATTAGATATATATACACACATAGAAGAGAAAAACTGAGGCGAGAAAGAAAGAATATGAAGAAGCCTTAATACCTGTTAAATGTGCTAAAGAACATAGAGAAACACACAATGGTGGAAACTATGAACAAGCTTACACACACAAACATATATATATATATATATATATATATATATATATATATATATATATTATTGCGTCATCCACGGACAGCTGTTCCGATGCATTACATCTCTTCAGAGTGGCTATAGACTTTATCCCATCCAGTACCACGAGGCAGAATTGAAACCCTCACATCGGACCTGGAGGCCGATATTCTACCTCCAGAACTGGGTGGTCAGTAAGGCTGATATATATTTTTATATACACAGTATATGTGATACAAATCAGGCTAGCAGTATAACATGATATAATGATATATCAATAATATAAAGCCACTTCTGAAATGTAATGGATTTATTTCATAGAGCGCTCGATACATACAACATTTACTCATGAAGTTAAGTTATTTAAGCTGGAAATATGTAGTAGATTGTGGATTCGCTACACAAACTAGCTCATGTTTCTGCCCTCTTTGGGCCTCTTCAGGCGAAACGAATCCACAATCTACTATATATATATATATATATATATATATATATATATATATATATATATATATATATATATATATATATATATTCTTAACTTGCAAAAATGAATCGCTGTAGACCGCGTGTGTACCAGAATTAATCCTCTGAAAATGATCTAAAATTATTGATATATCATGTAAAAAAAATACCAGCGCAAAATTTGGGTATTGCTGGTCCAAAAAGACCATGGAGTACCCAAAAGGCAATCTTCGGAAAAATAACAACAACAAAAAAAAATAATAATTCGATTTTAGATGGTTCCTAATGATGCACTCACGCAAGTTTTTACAGTTTTTACCCGGAACACCTAAACACACACATTCACACGCACAAAATAAGACGGGCAAAGAGAAAAGTGACTGTAGCCCTCTTGGTGGGTTTGGCCATTTGTAGGGTAACGGTGATGCATTATATATACATATATATGTATAAAACGAATCCTCATGACCTAACAAATATATTATCATAATGTTTATACTTACACTTTCGTAATTTTAATACATGTCAAGTAGTTTCCGATCCCTGTAAATGTAGAATGTTCAGACATTTTGTATTATATTTGGAAGATTAAATTTTATTATTGTTGTTCACATTAGGATCCAAATGCTGTATGTTAGATATTATAATGAGGATCATCACTACTCTAATATCATCATTAACCACGGACCTGTTTCGGGGATTAAAAATAGTACAGAAATTTACCATGGTAATTTTGCCGTGTTGATCAGACACAATATATATATATATATATATATATATATATATATATATATGTTTGTGTCTGCGTGTGCGAGTGTATATATATATATATATATATATATATATATATATATATATATATATATACGGGGTGGTGTAAAAACTTCGAAAAATTTGATAACGGAAAAAAAATAATTACGTTCTTTTTTATTATCTATTCTGATTAGTTTTTATCTTCATCATATTTTTTAATTGCTTTTCCATCCAAGAGGTAGTTCAGTATATGCCTAGCAACTTTCAATCGTTTTATATACTGTTCTGCCTCAAAAACTTGTCTGACTAAAAGAGGTGAATTCGATTCTCACTGAGCACCCTCTTTATTTTCGATCGCACTGTTTACTCGTTGCCTTAGAATCACAGTTCGAGTCAAAGACGAAAACAACTGAAAATTTAGATGGAGGTAAAAAAAAAGTAACAAAAATGATAATAAAATATTGTGTTGCCACACTTCATCCAATTATAAGAATTGATGAAATATCGTTTTTACTGCGTCCTTGTTCACATTGTTTTGTTTGTAGCAATACTTTAACATATCAACCCTCATCATCCTATTTTCACTGCGTCAAGCAACGAAAGAACGATTAAGACAAGAAATGTTCAATCCTAATGGTGAAGATATTCTGGGCACAAGACCAGCTTTCTCTCATACTCCGACACTAACCATGGAACCAAGGCAGTGTCTTGGATGGGTGTGCAAAATGATGATTGTGATAAGTATGTGATTGAACGACGGCAAAGAATGATATTGTCAAGAAAAATGCCACTTATCTACTTTCTTTTTTCTTTTTTTTTGTGTGGCTTCTTTCTTTAAAACCAGGTGTCAGCAAACTACGGCCTGCAGCTTCACTTCATTCAACCCACCGACATCATTGAAAATATGATGTTGTATATAAACCCCATTTTTCTCATATGTCTTTGATTAGCAAACAATAAAATTCAATATCTTAAAAAATAAGGGAAAAGTCTCATTTTGCAGTGACCTCAAAGGAATCTATTTTTTTTTCTTCAGCTGAAACATGTTTTAATTCTATGTATCTATATTATTCTATCGATGTGCGTAAAAGTTGAACTACTAATAAACAATATTTTTTACCAAAAGAAAAATGACATATTTCCCATTTATTGATTGTACATGAAAATCTATGTAAGTAAATACAGATATTAGGGTGTTCCGAAAGTAATTACCTATTTTCGTGTTTGGAAAGTAACTACATATTTCACAGCAATAAATTATAAACCAACCAACGGAGGCAAGGCAAGGGTTGAACGACGTCTAAATTTAATTCATCATCTCTTCTATCCCAAAGTCTGTCGTTTAATAGTAAAGTTACACCACTCGGAGGATACAGCCTTTAAAGAGCAATATATTCGTCATTGCTAAATGCATGAATTTCGAAAGGGCAGCACTGTTTCAAATAAACATCTGTGAAGCGTATCCGGGTGCAATGGAGGCTCAAAAGGCGATCGCAATCTCTCTGATGCGTAATTACTTTCTGAACACCCTGATATAATAGGAAAAAACATTGAAATAATAATCATAATAAACAAAAGAAGCCTGTATGATCATAGTTTAATTTTCCTTCGCTTTGGCCCGCAGGACATTTAATATTTCAGACCCCCACCCCCAGCCAAATGGAAAAAAAAGGTCTACGGATCCCTGATCTTGAGGGGAAATCATCGTTCTACACCAAGCCATCAAAAAGCAAAGAAACTTTAGATAATTCGGCCGAGTTCTGGATGGTACAGTGTCAATACCTGTCAGGTTGGAGACCTGGGTTTCATTCTTCTCCGGAGATCAGCACTGAAATTTAGATCTCCAATTAGAAACTGTTAACTAAACTGGCTATGTATGTATGTATGTATGTATGTATGTATGTATGTACCAATGGAGCTAGAAGGCTGAAAATTGAAATACTTGCTCCTTGTTACATCCACAAAAACCGGAATTAAGGCACGCATTATCGGCAGAATAAGGGTTGTGGCATTTATAAAGTAATTGCATTGCAAATATAATCAAGGTAGATTTATATCAATATATATTTAGAAAGGCGTTGCAAAAAGTTTCACTAAAGAAATATATTTCAAATAATTTCACAATAAGAAATATATTAGAAAGAGTTCACAGGTAATTCGCTGTAGAAATCCATTGCAAAAATTCTCATGCAAATGATTTTAAAACAGAAGTGCTCTTTAGAAAATTTTCTTGCAGAATTGCAGACATCAGAAAAAACTGTGAATAGAAACCCCCAGCTCAACCCCCAAAATCGTGCTTTTTGAGGAATGATTCCTTCAATGGAGCAAAAGGAACTGAAAGCAGTACTTGGAATCCGAAATTACGGAGGATAGACAAAAAGCGAGGGTCCAGTTCGGCAGTATAGTGACATCATAAAAAAGAACTGCTATATTCCCTGAATTCTAATTTATAATAAAAATGAGTCGCTAATGATTTTACTATATAGGAATGCATTGAAAACTGAAAATGACTACGGATTACAAACTGATTCTTTTATATCCTTACTAGTTTACCAAGGCCAACAAAAATGACGACAATATTTGAATCGTTTTGCAATTACACCGTACTTCAAAAAATATCAAAAACATTTTGTTGCTCTGCATTTCCTAGTTTATTTTTTACACATTTGCAAAAAAAAAAAGAAGATAATAATAAATGAATAAAGGGGACTACCCTAAATTTAACATCTAACTGTTATGCCCCTTGACAAATGTTATAAACAAAACCTATACACAATTCCATGGAGTATCACATAAGTAGATTGCATCCCAAGATGTTTTAGTTTCCCTTTCTTCACTAGTCGAAAAGTGTGTATTTGCCAAAGGGTTTTGAGCGGAGGTTCTCGACCAAGGGGAATCCCCCGGGGAAACTTTAGGCTTTCAGGGCAGAATTGGGACCTAAGGATGGCAGATTTATACTTTTCAAATATTAATATTTCGGTTCTGTTGATATAGTTAAATTACTTTTCTTTCTTGAAAAAAATATCAGTAAACGTATATAGAACAAAATAAAATAAATTTAATGTATGCATGTTATTTCGAATATTTTTGAATCAATCTTGGAATTGGGGGACAATATTCTGATACAGGTCTAGTTAGTCACCCAATAGAAACTGCCATGAGATCATCATAGTTTGGCACCATGCCGTGTGGGGGTTGATCAATTTAAAATTGGAAGAGGGGGTTATTAGTGGGAAAGTGAGTTTTCTCGCTTCTCGATGGGCAGTGATCACTGAAAGAAATCTGAATTTTCAAAAAGCAAGTGTGAATGCTGCTGGACACAAACTAAGGGATCAGTTTATTTAGAACTTACATTGCATATTGACTTCTTTATTGAAAACCTATTTTGGGGGGTTGGTTTTACAGAAATAAAAGAAGTTTTTTCTAGACATGATAAAGAATAAATGTAACTCCACTGGTGGCACCTGTAGTCTTAATATATATATATATATATATATATATATATATATATATATATATATATATATATATATATATATATATAAGAATTATGCAGGGACTCACATGGAGAGACCACAAAACAGCACAGTAAATCAGAGAAAAGACGAAAGTCAGGGACATCTTAGAATCTATTAACAATCTCAAATGACGGTGGGCTGGCCATGTTGCAAGAATGGCGGACAACCGATGGACATCACGACTCACGACATGGATCCCCCAAGATCACATGCACAACTGAGGCCAGCAGAATATTAGATAGAGAGACAAGCTAGACAAGTTCAGGAATTACTGGCTCCGCGTCGCCCATGATAGAGAAGTGTAGCAAATCCTGGGGAAGGTCTATGTCCAACGATGGACGTTAAAAGACTGATGATGATATCCGGCTAGCCAGCTGCACCAATTTGAAAACTGGGGCAATCTAGGTTGATAGCTCCGGTGACAATCTTGACTGACGGTTTCTGAAATGGTGAAAAAGGTGCCTCGACAAGGAAAGGTTGGGAAGCACGTTTCTGGGGAAATGAATGACTAAATTGGATCAGTGCAAAAGAACTTGGCCGTGGGGAGCGCGTCAAACTAAGTGGACATTATCGTGCACAGTGGGCGTCACACCCAGTTTAGAGGGAATGAAATTCTAAGGGATGACGTACGCCGTTCGCTCATTCCGATGGCTGCCAATGCCGACATTCCTTTCGTTGGTAGATGGAGGGGAGAGGAAAATGTTTTAGGGACGACTCCACCCTTACATCGAGTCACTTGCAGAAAATTTTGTCTAAGATCCTTAGGTTTGGTAAGAGATGATATCGCTGTGCTTTTTTTTTTTTTGCAGGGTGGGGGGTCATAAGAAATAAATCTATATAATTTGAATGGGGTGGGAACCGTTTTTTTTTTTTTTTTTGCTTTTTATTTTTACTACCCCAATTTACTCTTCGTACCCAGGTAAATGTCACGATTTTTAAGTCTGGATGGTACTCAATATTTAGATGATTGATGCAACAAGATTTTCCCCAACTTACGTTCCTCTGTGCTAGTCCCCAAGCTGTACTGAATACGCTCATGACACAGAGACATACACACACGCACACGCACACACACACACACGCACAAACACACACGCATACGCAAACACACGCACGCACAAACACACATGCACAAACACACATGCACACGAAGACACACACACATATGCACACAAATACACTTGCGCTCTTGCACTTACACGGACGCACGAAAACACATATATGCATCTATATACATAGTATTTTTTTAGTATTTTGCTGTATATTATCTACTTAATATATTGAGCACTTTTCATTTTAATCTAAAAAAAATAATTAAATTCAAAAATTGAACTACTCCACTTGGCTTATCAAATTTTTGTATTGAAGTTATTTTTCAAGAAAGTAGCATTTTTGACACGATATATATATATATATATATATATATATATATATATATATATATATATATATATATATATATATATATATATATACGTGTGTGTGTGTGTGTGTGCGTGTATGTCTGTTTACATATACAAAATTACTCACCCTAATATATAGTTTCTATAGTTTTTTTTTCGTAATGTGTACGCATATATAATTGCTTGCATGAGATTACGTATATATGTGTGTGTGTTCATGTGTGTGTGCGTGTGTGTGTGTGTGCGTGTGTGTGTGTGCAAAAAATAGGCCAGATCCCAGGTCACATTCTTTCCCTTCTGATCCCAGGTTGCCTTCATTCCGCCCTCATCTTGAATTGGGGTGCCGTGAGTTTTTCTCAATTTTACTTTTACATTTGTAATGATTGAAACATTTTATTCCAACCCAATTCCTCTCCCGACTAAAATTCCTCCCCTCAGATTTGAAATTCCTCCCCTGGGAGGCTCTTGTTTAAGAATAACCACCCTAGACAGAACATTTCTGATTCAAAACTCATAAGTCCTTCGCTTTCGAAGGTATGCATGCTAACAATTCATATATATTTATTGTTTAGACGCCGAACCATGTTTCCAGTTATATCATTAGTAGAGCGACTATTTTTTTCTTTATTCATAAATGCCTTCTAATAAAGACGAAAATCTTTCCTCGCTGGCTAAGATAAAATAAAAATAATTACTAAGAAAATTTGTTTTTTCTTTTTTATTTTTTGTGAACTTTTCCCGTTGGTTCAAAGAAAATATGGCGGACTTCTCTCATGATTACGCCATGCATTTAAGGCTAGACACACGCATGCGCAAACTCACACAAGCAGTTTCTCATTCAGTAATCCCCTTTTGAATTCATTATGGAATCAATACCTAGGTAGGAAGGTTCGGGTTTAGGGCTCGATGCAGCAACAACTGCTGTAGCAGCAGCAATGACAGCAGTAACAGCAGCAGCGGTAACCAACATCCCTTTTACACCCTCGTTTTCCTTCTTAGTGGCACATGAATGAACCTCGTCGACAGGCAACTTCATGAATGAAGAGCGAACGAAACAAGGCCGGCATCTAGCAAGGCAGATCTAAGACAGAGGTAGGGAGGAAGGAAGGAAGGAAAAGGGAGGGGGAGCAGGGTCACTGAGTAAAACGAAACAAATGAATGAACGATTTGATGAATGAACGAACAGCAAATTGAAAAAAAAATTTTTTTTCTCATAGATGAGAGAAAGAAATAGAGAAAGAGAAAGCTGGCGAACCTTCCTCTCATCGACGTAAAAAAAAGGAGATAAAATCTGTTTTGTAAAAAGGAAAATAAAATCCGATATTTTTCCTAAAGAAGACAAAGGTGCGTTCGGATAAAAAGTTTAACCAAAAAGCAATCATTCAAATTATAGCAGTCGTCGTACCAGCTTCTACGGCGAGTTTCATTCGAATAACAATGCCTGTTACAGAGGAAGTGAAGTGTCATTAATTGCAATAGTACTTATTTATTGTTACTCAACAAGCTTATCTTAATACGGCATTATACTACAAATCTACTGTGATATGGGGAAACCTAGTAAGGGTGTTAGAGTCAATTTTGAGAAAACAAGTAAAAACTGTTGAGCTTCAGGATTGAGAATGACAGACCTATTACGTTCTTTCATGGCAAAATCTCTCAACAAGGAAGAGTTTTTCACACCTTAACGTGGAAAAAATGGTTTAGCCTAAATATTTTTTTTAACCGAATTTTGACTTAGCAGTTTTCCCAAAATACAATACAGGGGTCGGGCAGCTCGCGATTATTAAACTCAGCGCAGTAATAATTTCAATCATAAATGCATTATCTGAAGATATTTAATATACTCATAATCTTGCGAAAAACTGTGTGGCACCCCATTAGTATTAACCCTGCAAGTAATGACAGGCAAGATGAGATCGATAAACAAGCTCCTACAAAAGTTATCATAGTAGCCGTTACAATTCATATAGCTTGTAATACCTCCTTGAACCTTAATATGCCAAAGAACTGACAAGGGAGCAAATACCCTTTTTTTAGAAACACTATCAAACTCTATGTATGTAAAGTTTAAGAATACAATTCTGTGTGTGCATTAAGGAGTGTGTTTTTAACAATCAGAACTTGTGGAAAATGCGTGACCTTATAGCTCAAGTGGTTTACTCATGACATCAAAAGATGAGGTCAGTATTTGGATGATTTCGCATTTGCACTGTAATTATAAATCATGAAAAAAAAATCTGCGTTTTCTTTATTTCCAACCAGGATGGACCCGGATTTTTTATGCATTTGCAAGATAAATAAATAAATAAATAAATAACATTTGAATAGAAAAATTGAGGACGATTACTTTAAGATTAACATTCAATGGTTATCTCCCTTGATAAATGTTACAGACAATCACAATCAGAGGCGAAATGATTAATGCATTTCAATATAGAACAAACAGGTCCGAAGAAGAAGAAGAAGAAGAAGAAGAAGAAGAAGAAGAAGAAGAAGAAGAAGAAGAAGAAGAAGAAGAAGAAGGAGGAGGAGGACTGGAACTAAAAAAAAAAAAAAAGAAAAAGGTTGAAGACGTAAAAAGTTTTAAATCTGGGATTTGAATGATTTTTCGGTTTGTTTGTTTTTTTCAATTTCCTCCTTTTCTCTTATGTTGATTTGCCCGTAAGGAGGACTAATCAAACTGAATAAGACAGAAAAAAAAATTTTGAATCCTAAAGATGACTCGAGGGTACACATCCGAAACTTTGTGAAAGAAACAACAGCATTTACTAGGGAAATAGTTTATCTTCAACACACAAAATGACTAAAAATACCCATTTTAACAAAGTTCGGACAAAAACTCATTTACTCATCTCGGTTCATATTCTCAACACAACGTATAGGTTGTTGTACCCCATGGTTTCCACCAGGTTCAGGGTATAACGGCCGAAACGTTGTGTCCAAAAGATTTGGAATGTATTTTAATAACTGGCGCATTTTGATGATGAAACAAGATAAGAAGCGATCAACATATGTTAAAACCTGTTACAAGAAGCCATCACTGAGGCCTATATGCCAGAATATTATTATTATTATTATTATTATTATTATTATTATTATCATCATTATTATCATTATTATTATCATTATCAGTAATCTCACACCAGCTGCCTGGTGGTATCCGCTGGAGTTTGAGTGACAGCAAGTCTCCTCAAGTCTCCAGCCCTTCTCTCCTAGTGCTCATAGGTCACAGTAATACTGTGGTTTATTATTATTATTATTATTATTATTATTATTACTACTGAAAAAGTTACCTTATATGTCGCGTACATTGTGAATGACGTCACCATAACGCATAAACGGGAATCACCGAGGTTGAAAAGTATTGTAAAACTGAAGACCAAATAACATATACGGTTTTTCGATGATTTTGGTTATGGCCAACAATATTGGACAACTTTTACCTTCATTGATTTGAGATGTGATCCTTTGTAGGTAAACCAACGTTGATAAGAAAATTAAAAACATGCCATATCTATCGTCTTTAATCGAACTTGTAATAATGAAAGACTGTTGCCTAAATACACGTGTTATATATATATATATATATATATATATATATATATATATATATATATATATATATATATATATATATATATTGAAGCGTCTACCTTATAGGTCAAAGGTTCGATTCCTAGAGCAGGCCTATTTTCTTTATCCACCGTGTAATTACAGATCATTTCAAAGAGAGTTTCTCAATAATATAACGCATCTATACATATTTCTTTTGGATTATGTATCCATTTCTTTATGAATATATATATATATATATATATATATATATATATATATATATATATATATATATATACATATATATATATATATATATATATATATATATATATATGATATGATTAGACAAATTGGAAAAAACTAATTATTTCTGTATATTTATTTCCAATAACGCTTGTCGCTGACTAACCACGTTATCAGATCGGTTTTTTGTCGATCATTATTGGAAATGAATATATGAAAATATTTAGTTTTTCTAATTTGTCGAATCATATAACTTATACATTGTCGCAAGTATCCTTCAGCTTAAGAAACAAACTATAATAATAATAATAACAATAATAATTGGTAATTCAATGAAAGACTGGAAAGTAGATTTGACAGCCGCAGGGGACAAACTAGCCGAGGTAGGGATAAAAAGGGGAATCTTCCAAGGAGACTCGTTGTCCCCACTATTATTTGTTCTAACAATGATACCGCTTAACAGAATCCTGAGAAACAGCAAAGGATACCACTTCTCTAAAACAAAAGGAAAGGTCAACCACTTAATGTACATGGACGATATTAAATTGTTTGCAAAAAACAGGGGAGAGCTTGAGACTCTGTTCAACGAAGTAAGGGAATATAGTGAGGACATAGGAATGGAGTTTGGGATAGAAAAATGCGCAATCATGGTGATGCATAAAGGAAGGCTTTCAATGACTGAGGGAATTGAACTTCCGGACAACAGCAAGATTAGGGCATTAACTGCACAAGACCGATACAAGTACCTAGGTGTCCTTGAATGTGACACGATAAAACGGGAAGAGATGAAGGAGAAAATTAAGAGAGAATACCTCAGAAGGATAAGGAAAATATTAGAAACCAAATTAAATAGCAGAAATCTAATAAAAGGAATGAACACCTGGGCTGTGTCAGTAGTTAGGTATACAGGACCATTCCTAGGATGGACAAAGGAAGAGCTCCAATCAATGGATAGGCGAACAAGGAAACTTATGACGATGCATAAAGCATTACATCCTAGGGATGATACAGATAGGCTATACGTTAAGAGAAAAGAAGGTGGTAGGGGGCTCATCAGCATAGAAGATTGTGTCCAGAGAGCTAAGGTAGTCCTAGATAGATATGTGCAAACAAATAATGAAGAAATCATAAAGAGCGCGAGGGATAGTGCGACAAACAATAAAGTAGAAAACAATGGAACAGTACAGCAAACTAGAAAAGAAAAGTGGGAAGGGAAAAAATTGTACGGCGAGTTTAAAAGACAGATAAAAGATATAGCAGACGAGAAATCATGGACGTGGTTACGAAAGGGAAACCTTAAGAGAGAAACAGAATCGCTCATCATGGCAGCCCAAAACAAAAGCATAAGGACAAACTACATAAAAGCAAAAATCGATAGAACACAGACAAACAGCAAATGCCGCATGTGCGGTGAAAGAGATGAGACAGTAAACCACATAACTAGTGAATGTAGCCAACTCGCCCAGAAGGAGTATAAGCATAGACACGATAGAGTAGCAACGATGATACACTGGGAACTAAGTAAACAAATGGGATTCAACCATGGGGAAAAGTGGTATCAGCACAAGCCAGAGGCAGTTTTGGAGAATGACAACCACAAACTACTGTGGGACTTCGACATCCAAACTGACCACCTCATCCAGGCAAGAAGGCCAGACTTAGTAATAGTAGACAAAAAAAGGAGGGCCTGCCAAATAGTAGACGTTGCTGTACCAGCAGACCATAGAGTAAAAAAGAAGGAGGGTGAGAAAAGGGAAAAATACCAGGACCTAGCAAGGGAGTTAAAGAAAATGTGGAACATGAAAACCAGGGTAGTACCGGTCATAGTGGGAGCACTAGGAACTGTCCCCAAAACGCTGAGGGAGAGACTGGAGGAGATCGGGATTAGGGGGAGGATAGAGACCGTACAGACCACAGCACTGCTGGGCACTGGACGGATACTGAGGAAGGTGCTAGAGATATAAGGACTGCAACGAATCGTAGCTCTGTCATGATATGCGAAAGAGAGAGGAGACGTTAGCTGAAGACCTGAGGAGACTTATTGTCACTCAGCCTTCAGCGATAACCACTGGGCAACCGGTGTGAAACCGTAAGTCGCAAAATTACTGCGATCTATGAGTACGAGGAGAGGAGGGCTGGAGACTTGAGGAGACTTGCTGTCACTCAAACTCCAGCGGTTACCACCAGGCAACTGGTGTGAGATTCCTAATAATAATGATCATTATTATTGTTGTTATTATTATTAATATTATTATTATCATCATCATTATTATTATTATTCGATGTCCCAGCAAGAGACGTGAGGAGAGCTTCGTTATTACTGAACACCATTAACCTGAATCACGTGTTCGTTGTTGTTAGATGGGGCTGGGGTGGGTTGTCGAGTAGAAAGTGAGAAGGAAACAGAAAAGACAGTTTTTTTTTCTTATTTTCATTCATTGAAAGTGAGAAGAAATCAATACATCGATCTTTGGAAATTGAGAAGCGGGAGCGAACATGAGAGTAAAAG
>OY735221.1:33464372-33511872 GCA_963457665.1 Thysanoteuthis rhombus
TTCTGGCAGCATGCCTTGATGGCAGTAATAAATTATGAAAATTGGAAAAGGGGTCGTGAATAAATAAGTTACTTTCTCACCCAAGTTGGACATTGATTAGTAAAAAAAAAAGTCAGAATTTGAAAAAATGAAAAGAAGACTAGCGGGAACAAAGTAAGGAATCAATTTAGCATAGACACACATTGCCAACTGAACCCCCTTTGGAAAGCAATTCGGTGGAGGGATTTTGAAAAACAAAACAAAAAGAAACTGTTTTTCTAAGCATAATAAGGATGGATTGTTAAAATGTCAGCCCTCTTTCTCCATTAGTGTGGCCAGTACTTGTGATACATACATAGCCAGCCAGACCAACTTGATTGATTGGTTGAAAGTTTCTAACAGATACATTTGTATCATCTGCCTTCCTATATTATATTGCTGATATTGGTGGATTCCAGGGGCAATAAATTACTTGACAAAATTGAATACTATAACTGTGGAAATATACAGGGTGTATGTAAAGAAATGCAACATCTTGAAGGGAACTATTTCTTTACAAACACTTGAACCAATGATATGACTGCAAATTCAAGGGGTGCAACTTCAAAGCTTTTTAAGAGTTATTTCTCTTTTAAATGTTGCATTTCTTTGCATAGACATGCAGAGAGTAATGCTAAAGCTATAGTTGTCAACACATGTGGAAAATCCATGTTTCTGATAAGAAACATCATTTTTGTGACTATTGTTTCTCATCAGAACCATGAAGATTTATTATCATTTTTGCAATTATTGAATATTTCTATGGTTAGAGCTGGTTTTTCTGTTTTTCTATCACGCATTCGTTTCATTTAAACCTAGCAAGTTGATTACCTATGTTTTAGGTTGACCCACGATTTTTCCAAAGATTGTGGTATCAAAACTAAGATCTGTACATAAGGTAAGCCAAAATAAGTCAGAAACGGTGCAATGGAAAAAATTAAAAACAATAAAGAAAAGATAGAAACAGGTTCAATTAATCACTCAATAGAAACTGTCACGTGACCAACCTCTTTTAGCAGCATACCTTGTTGGTGATCAATTAAAACATTGGAAAAAGGGGTGATCAATGGATGAGTTGCTTCTTTCTCAATTTTTTGGCAGTGATCACTAAAAAGTCTGAATATTTTCAAAAACCAAACATAAATGCTCTTGGACCTGAAGTAAGAATAATTTAGCATAAACTTGCATTGCATACTGAACCCCGATTAAAAATCTATGATGACAATAACTTTAAAAGAAGAAAAAATAAAGAGTAAATGTTGACATTTTCAGCTCTCTTGTCCTATCGGTGTAGTCAGTATACTTGGTTTAATATACATAACAAGCAAGCCTGACCAACTTGAAAACTAAAGATACCCATGTTGACAGTCTAGGTGTGCAATTGTTTAGAGAGAGAGAGAAAAGATTCGACAGAAAGTCAAATGCTAGCAATTTGAAGCTCGCGAGGGAGCAACTTGTAATCAATTTGGGACAGGAACTTTTTGATTCCAATAAACGATTGAAAACGTTTGGAAAAAGATATTCAAATGACGATTTTGAGACCACCTGATTCTGATAACAATAACTGTCCGATATCATTATCTGTTTTTCCAATGAGTGACTCACTCAGTACTTTGTTTTGCGAAAATAATTAATGTGACTTTTAATTATGAAATATTCATATTTTGCAATTGATAACGTATATCAAGAACTAGTCTGGTTAGTCACCCAATAGTAACTGTCAAGTGACCAGCATCTTTTGGCACCGTATTAGGATGATCAATTGAAGACTTGGAAAAAGAGGTGATCAATAAATAAATGGCTTTTATCGCTTTTTGTGGGCCTTTTGTTTGGTAACTAAAAAAGTAGGAGTTATAAGGAAAAAAAACAAAAGCAGAAAAAACGCAAGCGGACAAAAACCAAGTGATCAATTTAGCATGAGTTTACATTGCAAACTGAGCAGCCACTAGAAAACCCATTGGTGGGTAGAAAACAAAAAAAGTTTTTTTCTAGACCAAGTAAGGAGTGAATGTTAAAATTTTAGGCCATCGGAGCGGCCTGTACGCGTGATCCACACATAAATACAAAAACAGCCAGCCAAACCAACTTGAAAACTGAAAAAAAAAACTATTTAAGCATGTTTGGTAACAGTCTCGGTTGATGCATCCTAATTTCAAGACAAAGAATATTTACTCATAAACTGCGAAATACGGAAATTTCCGTCTTTGCAATTCTATGGCTAACTCAATGAAATTTCCGTTTTATTATGATTGATGGCAACTCAGCTCCGACTGTGAGTCAGTGCTTTCATCTCGAAAGGGGGAAGTTTCAATGAATTACTCTCAATGGAGAACATGCAATGGACAAGAGCTTTTATATTTCAATGAATAAATATTACTCTTCGCCACCTGCTGCAGTCAAAGGATTGAGAGTAATCATTTGATTCCAACTTTTTCATTTTCTGCCGATATAAAAATAAATGAGTGGCCGCACATGGTAAGTGATAAACGAACCATTTTTTTTTTTTAAATTGATGTTTCCGTTATTCTAAGACTTACAATGCTCACGTTTTTTTTTAAATTTCTCCAGATTGAACACTCTGTAGCATGATTCATAGGACGCTCAGTTTCAAAATGGAAAAACAACTAATTATCATGGCTATAAAAACAATGGAAATCACAACTTTTTTAAATGGTACATTGGACACTTTACATGTGCGGCGACTCTTGTATGTTCACAATATGAGGCTGGTAGATAAAATGATTCAGTGTGTGAGGCATTTTTTTTTTTTTTGACTGTGAATGCAATTCATTCAGGGCACATGGTAACATCGATCTCCATATATGGTATGTAGAGTGGATTGCTGTTGTCGTTGTCGTTGTCGTCGTCGTAGGCTTTTAATTCATTCAAGAGCAACGATTTTTTTTTTTACGGTACTTGAATAAGTCTTACGAATTTCAACACCATAAATGCAAAAGCTTCTCTCTTTCTTTCTCCACCTTCCCACTATTCATCTTTCTCCCTATCTATCTATTTTCAGTTTATTTGAATTTGCTTATTTCTTCTTTTCCTCCTCTCTCTCTCTCTCTCTCTCTCTCTTAGTCTCTTTTTCTTTCTGTTTTTCTCTTGATCTATAATCTATTCCCCCTCCTCCCCCTCTCTCTTTCTCTTTCTATCTACTTATCTATGTTCTAATAGTTTCAACATATTGTATTTCTCCTCGCTTTTTCATATCTTAAAGGGATAGTTTGAATCCCCCCTCCCGTTCTACTCAGGTCGATTTTCGTTTCTCAACCTTTGACAAGAAAACCCTCTCAGTCCTTCAGTTCTAAAAAATCCAAATAATCATTAATGAATACAAAAATAGACATGGCTAGATTTAGAATACAAACTTATGATATATGCACCGCCCAAATGAGTAACTCAGATTTCGAAATTCTAACGGATGCCGAATCCTGGCTAGAAGGCTAGATCTTTTCTAAGAAACCAGAAAAAAAAAACATTGCTGTTCCAGCAGCCTTGATGTAACAGAGGGGACCTAAATGTGTCCATCTGAACAGACATTCTCTCGTGGTGGTAATCAATCAACAGTGCGACGTCACTGAGTGACCTTGATTATGGTGTGACAGTCGGGTTCACAATGGCCAAACTTGCCCATGCGCAGGTTTTTGTTGCAAAACATCCCGTATAGTCCAGTTTTAGTCCTCTGTGACTTCTGGCTTTAGCTAAAGATATTTCTGACTGCGTACGAAGTTGAGGAAAATGCAACGAAGCAGCTGATGTTGGTCTCGAAAAAGGACTTTGCAGACAGTTTTGAAAAGTGTAAGAGATGCTGGGATAAGCGTGTGAGGTCCCAAAGGGACTACATTGAAATGGACTAAGTCGCCATTACCCTACGTAGGCAATTTTTCGTCAATATCAAATGAATGGGTACTTTCCGGAAAGACATCCTACGCCCGGCAAAACACTTGAAATGTCATGATAACCGATAAAAACAACGAAACGAGAGATAAAAAGCCGACAAAAGTGGGAATCATGAGGATCACAACAACAACAAAATTTGAAAATGAAACTCTCCACGCATAATTTTAAAGAAACTTAGAAGATATTACAAATGAAGAATCATTAACGTGGTCACAAAGAGAATATTTGATTAAAAAAAAGGATCTCTTATCCTTCTCTCAATCTTGATAGACTACAGGAGCACTTGGAATAACTTTATTATTGCAAAGATCCTCTGAATAAAAATAGTATATATGCAATGTGTTCCAAAATTTGTATGTATGATATGGCACTTCTTAAAGGTCGCCTGAGGTGAAGTAAATCATCAAATAAAGAAAGAAAGAAAAGCTCCTGAACGAGATAACATCACCATCGATCTACTCAGAAAAGCTGGTAAGATCATCACTAAGAAACTGGATATCCTACTCAACTTATACCTAAAACAAAGTAAAATTCCAGATGATGAGAACACTGCAATTATACTACTTCTATATATAAAAAGGAAACCCAAAAGACCTTAACAACTAAATACCTACTGGTGTACTGAACTACAGCAACAAACATTTTTCAAAAATCATCACCAACCGAATCACAAAAACGCTGGATAAAAACCAATCATGGAAGCAAGCTGGTTTTAGATGCTGCTCAACTATGGACCATCTGCATTCGATAAATCTGCTGAAAGAAAAGGCAGCGAAATACAAAATGCCACTTGCTGTAGCACTTATCGATTTCAAAAAGGCCTTCGACTCTGAGAAAATTTGTATTGTCATGAAGACCATCACACTATAAGGTATAGACCCCATATACGTCAGAGTACTGCAACACATATATAGTCGATGCAGCTCCTTTATCAGGCTGCATAAAGACTTCCAGCCCCCAAAAGGGGTGAGACTAGGTGATACTAGCTTACTGTAACTCTTGACGGCCTACCTCGAGATGATATTCAGAAACCTAGACTTGGAAAATAAAGGAATCAAAATAGCGAATATTTGAGCAACCTCAGATTTGCAGAGGATTTGCAGAAAACCTACACGACATCCAACTAATGACAGATGAACTAAACGAAGAAAGCCAAAAGTCTGCCTACACATGAACTTCAGCATGACGAAGATTATGTGCAACAACTACGTCGGAAATAAAGATACAACGATCAAAATCGAAAACACAGAATTGAAGAAGGTAGACCACTAAATCTATCAAGAACAACAAATCTCTATGAAACCCACAAGAGAAGAAGAATTCAAGAAAAGAATCACTCTAAGGTGGCAAGCCTTCAGGACAGTAAGCTCAACCTTCAAAAGCAAGAAGATCCCATTAATCCTGTAGAGAAAGGTATACAACCAATGCATCCTTCTGATAGTCATTTATGGTGCTGAAATACGGAAGCTTACCAAGAAATAGACCCGCAAACTGAGAACCATATAACGTGCACATGAAAGAATACTACTCAACCTCACACAGAGAGATTCTTTGCTTAGTAGTCTGGGGTGTTCTAGTAGGCATAAGTAGATTTAGGGAGCAGAACAGTTTGTTTTGTTTGTTTTGTTTTTTTTTGTTTTTTTCGAGGTCAGTGGTAGATCAACCATTAGACTGGGTTAGCTGTTTCTCTCAAAATTCTACAATTGAATTTTGGCTTTATTTTCGCATATAACTATGTCGGATGACAAAAATTGAAAGAAAATGGAGTGACGCTATGCTCGAATAACAGTGACACAGTGACGTACGAAAAAAAATGATGTCAAATTGACTCCCACATCTAAAACGCAACTAAAGGTTGACTTGTTCTGATTAAGTTAGCAAATCCCATCCACAGGGACTAATAATAAAAAGTTGAAATGAGACACGTATTTTTGAAATAACATTGCATGGAGAAATGTACGCTGTTTTCTTTACTTTTTAGATTTTAATGAAGAAAGGGAATTTGACCTTAGCTCAGCAAAGCTTGTATAATCTGAGAGAGCACCATTTTTTTAGAAATTTCTCCTTCAGAAGAACTGGAATAACAGTTGTGAAAAATGACTACCACTTGTCTTTTATGGTTGGCAAAAATTCCGGCGCTTTCAGTGTCAAATGTCACCATGACAGGAACCGCTACTTTTTATCTTATAATTCACCGTCCATCTTCCTGTGTGTATTATGTACTTGTCAACCACAAAAACTACTTGATATAAATCCATGAAATCCTGTGTGGGTATGGATTTGATCACTGGAACGAGTTTCAGCAAATTAGTTTTTGAACTCACCCTCCCAAAATGTGTTTTTAGTGGGTTTCAAATCAGGGGCGGGGTCTGTTCACGTTACTTCTATTCTCTAATTTTAAGAGTATGAATTGAGGGGCATTTTTTTTCACTCACAGGGGTCAAAATCGAAGATGGATATTTT
Organism: Thysanoteuthis rhombus; assembly: GCA_963457665.1. Taxonomy (NCBI): domain Eukaryota; kingdom Metazoa; phylum Mollusca; class Cephalopoda; order Oegopsida; family Thysanoteuthidae; genus Thysanoteuthis; species Thysanoteuthis major. The sequence continues at coordinate 33,470,757 of OY735221.1, forward strand.
GTTCTATAGTACGGGATTTCTTTTAAATCAAAGGAAATTTCTGTTTACTTTCAGAGATCACAATCGATGGAAAAATTATAGATGTCGGAATACAAGGGGTGGTTTTTAAATTTATACGTCAAAATCGAGGCGAAGTTATTCTTTTTTTTTTTTCTCACTTTTTAGGAACAAAATCATAGGGAATGTTAATTTACGTTAGAGGTCAAAATGGAGGGGAAAGATTCTTTTTTTATTTCTATTTCAAAATCGAGGATTGATATTTTTACTTAAGCCCAACCCTTTTTCACATAAGACGCTACATTAGATATTTCTTTTTACATTGGCACCGCACTTCTTCAGCATTAGCCCTTCTTTTCTAACAGTGTAAAAATTAGTGTTAAATCGTTTGTTTTTTTTTTAATCTGATTTCCATTTATCAATCTTTTTATTTCTTTTTTGGACAGCAATTTACTCCGTCCGTTATGGCACGTACTTAGCCAAGTATTAGAAAGAATCTTGAATGGAGCAAAAGTTAGGTTTCTTTTACGACGCTTAGATAGAACTTGTGCAAATCTCCCGTTGAGTACACTCATACTACCAAAACATTAAGAACAACAAAGAGAGGTCAGTCATGAATACCAAATACACCACCATCCCGGCATGAAAGAAAGATTTATACCATCAAGATACCTATCATAGTGGAACTTCCTTCCAGATAAAACAGTTAACTTTATTTCTATTCAAATGTTTGAAAATAACCTTAATCAACGACCAAAAGTAACTAGCTTACCACATAGGTATAGAAATTTGAAATATACCTTAAATACCAACCTCTATTGCATCTGTTTGATGTGTCTTCGGTTCGTTATTTCGTGATATATTAAAAAGAGATAAAACAAAACTTTCAGCCAGACTTTCAACATAAGTTTCTTCAGTTTTTGTGTTGGTGTAGCTGGCTGGTTGTTTGTCTTGCTAGCTATGTATGTATGTATCACGCGAAAAAAGTCGCTCCAATTGAACAAGAGGAATGAAAATTTAAGCATTTACTCCTTATTAAGCTATATTTTTTGCGTTTAGAAAGTTTCCCCTATGGATATTTTTTTGGTGGGGGGCAGTCAATTTGCAATGTATATTTATGCTAAATTACTAAAAAAAATCAAAGAGTACAGTCTCCTACAGTTTAATCCCATATACGTGTCACAGGTCGGTAGAGAAAATGAATGAAGCAAAAATCACTTATACTAAACATATGCATGGTAGTATGTAATTAATTATTTGCTAAGTGTACCAGTAAATTCTTAGAAAATACTTTGGATATAAAAAATATCAATGCAAAAAAAGAAGAATAATATATTTTTCAAGAATTGGTAGGATGATCTGATTTAGGCAGATATGTTTCAAGGATTTACTCATTTTAGTTTTAATAATGCATAGATGAGTATACACCTATCACTTTTTTTATTATAGAAAGTTAATAATCCTCTAAACCAAACATAGCAAGATTATATCATTCCTACGGGAACATTACACAATCAAGCAGTGAAAGTTTTGTTGAGACAGGAACATATTCTTATTTTTGACCCTTGTGTTTGAATGTGTCGTAAATGATACTCGATAGTATTCGTTTTGATTGAGAATTAAGAAAAGTTTTCCGTTGGTTAAGAAGAAGATTAGCCTCCTGCAGGAAAAATGTAAGGGTGTACTAATTCACGGGCGACAGTATATATATATATATATATATATATATATATATATATATATATATATATATATATATATATATATATATATATATATATATACTCTTGTTTATACTTTTGACAGAAGTTTTGGGGAATTTACAATCGAGCAATGCAGAGTTGCATAAGTGAACAAGGCATTGAAGTACATGATAAATAGATAAATAAAAGTACAGTAAATTCAATTGTACTCATCTGGTTCTTGCAACAGCGTTGGGATTTTGTGGACTTCTTCAAGCAGTTGAAAAAATTAAAATTTTTCATTTTTCTTTGCTAAATAGTTCATATCCGACTCCCGGCTTAAACTTAAACTTAAAACTTAAAGTTGGTTTAAACTGTAATATGTTGTAGCATAGACACAGAACTTCAAATAAACTGTAAGTTGGATGTAAACTATTGTTTAATTTCATTTGTTCATTTGATTATCTATGTACACCTTGATCATCATCATTTCCTTTTTGGAAATCTCTACGTTAAGGAATGCCGATCAGCGAGTAAACACTTACCTTTCTTGATCCGCATTTTTTACTCCAAGTAAATACTAGCCTCAAAAGAAATCAAGTAAAGAATCACTCTATGTTGGGAAGCTTTTAGTAGAGCAAATTCAACCTTCAAGAACAAGAAAATCCCATTAGTGACCAAAAGAAGGATGTGCATTCTCCCGATAGTCACCTACGGAGCTAGAACATGGAACGTAACAATAAAATTGACATTCAAACTGGGATCCATGCAACATGCAGGGGAGGGAATCATACCCAACGTAACAGGGAGAGATCATTCAACGTATTTGAGGAAAAAAAGGAGTCAGGGATATCATAGAATCCATTAAAGGAAATGGCAAGACAACGGCTGGACCTTACAACTCACAACGTTGATCCCCAAAGATCACATGTGAAACTGCGAAGGGCAAAATACGATAGCTTGACGAGCTAGACCATTTTAGAAAGTATTGGCTCCGTGACATCCATGATAGAGATGCCTGGCAGATGATTGGATGTTCTATGTCCAACGCTAAAAGGATGATGATGATGATGGTGGCGGTGGCAGTGATGATGATGATGATGATGATGATGATGGTGAAGGTGTTGAAATATTAGTTAAAATGTGTAAAGGTTGACCATGCTCAATCAAATTTTCTGTATTTTCTTCCAGGTGTACTGCGAGTTGTGAAAGGTTTGGGATGGTGGTCGATGGAGTGATGGGTCGCCCTATTCCTGAACAGGACGTGGGGCTTGAGAATTTTTACCACGCCCCCAACCTAACGTTTGTGGGGTTGTCCTCTCGTTCGGACACATGAACTTCTGACATGGGAGGCCCAGAAATCAAGAGAGAGAGAGATAAAAGGGGCCCAGAAAGCAAAAGAGAGAAAAAGGGGGCCCTGAAAGCAAAAGAGAGAAAAAGGGGGTCCTGAAAGCAAAAGAAAGAAAAAGGGGGTCCTGAAAGCAAAAGAGAGAAAAAAAAAAGAAAAAAATGGGACAAGACTGGCTGCTACAGCCAAACTCCTCTTGGGGACTCAATAAAATAGTATCTACACCGCCTTCTACACAAATGACATGAAAGTCTACAGGTAATTCGAGGCAATATAGATATTAACTGAAAACTGGCATCCTTAATTTTTTATTTTCTTTTTCTCGATTTGTCTCTTTCACACACACACACACACACACACACACACACACACACACACACACACACACACTCCTCCCCCTCTCTCTTTCTCTCTTTCTTAATTTCCTCTTTTTTCCTCACTTTTTCTCTCTTTGTTTATTTTCTCCTTTCTTTCTTTCTTCCTATCGTTGATTGATAACATAGAAATAGAATATGTCACTCACTTTTCCCTACCCTCTCTTAACTTCCCTCTCTATCCATCATTTTGGTTTTTTTAGGATGTCTGAATTTGTCATTGTGGCTAGGAGAGGAAAATAGTGTCAAAACTCATTAGGATTTTTACAAAAAGTTACTTCAGACGTAAGGATAGGCTCAGACGACCCGGAACGTCTCTGCGTGTCTCTGTGGTTATACGACACACATATGCCTTTGAAGAAAGGGCGTCGATATTAGTAATTGAGGTTTGTTTTTGTAATTGTAAGTGATCACAAAACGAAAGTTCTGACCTTCATTTTTTTTTTGGCTGAGGATTTGGCAGATTGATGCTGGTCAAAATATTTTGCTCAAGAAGATGGATGAAACGCTTAATGAAACTTATAAGGAATCGTCTAATAAAACTGTGACCAAATCTTTCAAAATAGGTTTCTACAGTTTTCAAACAGGTCTTGCTGGCTGGCTACGTATGTGGGTATCACGTGTACGAGTCGTGCCCAAGGAGCTAGAGGACTTAAATTTTCAACATTTACTGCTTATTATGTCTTCAAAAAACCTTTTTTCAAATACCCTGCTAAAACGCTATTCAAGGGGAATTTTTTTTTTTAATTTACAGTCCAAGTTTATGCTATTTTGATTCAGTTTGTGCGAACATTTATGCTTGATTTTCGAAAGTGCAGAATTCCCTTGCAATCACTACCTGACAAAAAGTGAAAGAAATAACTTATTTATTGATCACTTCTTTTTCCTTTTTTGATTGATTGCCCCTAACACGTCATGCAACCAGAAGGTGTTGGTCACTTGACAGTCCTATTGAGTTACTACGCCTGTTTTTTTTGTTGTTTTTTTTTGTTTTGTTTTGTAATACTTTACTCTTCAAGGAGGTTTGGGGTGACCGAACGGTTAACAGCACAGAATGGACTTGGCTAGCTAAGTTTCAACTCTGGCTTGGACAGTTTGTGTTTACTTTGCACAATGACATTTGGCAAAGGAATGAATCCAAAGTTGCCAACTATGGGTAAAATAGCGCAGGATGAAGTGAGTGACGCCACTTCGGATGCTTATCGCCTCTAAATCTAATTAAGCTATTGCAAACGGGCCGAGGCAATAGGATTATGATACGTGAATACGTATGATTGACAGGGACAGCAAAAGCATTAGCTAGCGTAAAGGTACTACTTACTTTTTACTTTAAACTAGGGTTTCTCAACCTGTGGGCAATTTCTACACTTGTGTGGGCGGTTAGCAATTGAACAGGAAAATGGTGGGTGTTTTGGAATTTTAGTGGGCGGTATTTTGAATATTAGTCACCGGAATCACATCGATGATATCTAAAAACGGAATGTGTTTTTAAGATCGTTTCCGTATAACTAGTAGGGTGCAGTATCCTGCTCGAAGATGCCACTGCCATCATAGAAGACTATAGTCATTAAAGGTGGTACTTGATTACCAATGATAGTGAATTATTTGGTACGTGATAATGAATGACAAGATCCTACGTTTCCCAGCAGAACCCTGCCCTGAACATCACACTGCCCCCACAATCTGATTGTTTTGCTACTGTACATCCTGATTCCAATGCCCCATCCCCCAGCCCGCTGTCGTCTATCTTATTCAGCAAAGAGTGAGACTCGTCGAATATGGCGATATTTTTCCGCGGCAAAAAGGCTCAGTTAGGACGTTTGGGCGACCATCAAAGGTGCGTTTGGTCATGGAGGTAGCTTTGTATGGGGTTACTCTGATTTGCACGATTCTACAGAGCCCCATAAGTAATACATCCCGTGTCCTCAATGAGTCAATGAGACTGAGATCTGGGAAGATTGATGGCCAATACAATATACTCCATATTCATGGCATACTCTTTATATAGCAAGTAGTCATGCTGTTTTGGCTCAATAGTGTAGATATGAATACACTTATATATATATATATATATATATATATATATATATATATATGTATAAATAAATATATATATATATATATATATATATATATATATATATATATATATATATACTTTGTAATAACACCGATGCCAAAGCTTATTGTTCGTTTATAGAATATTGATTACTAAGAAGGGTAATATGTACATTAGCATTGTAAGTACATTTGGGTTTAAGAGTATTTTGTGGAAATTTCATTATATGTGCGTGTGATTTGTCATTGTACGTGTGAGTGCATGTGTATATGCATATGTATATGCATATTCAAAAATATATGAATCTATGAATATATATTCATCTGTATAGATATATATAGACATAAATATATATGTATTTATTTGATAAGTAAATATGTTTATATATATATATATATATATATATATATATATATATATATATATATATATTAGTGAGTGTGTGTTTGCACCTGTATATGTATATGTATGTACTTACAGTGAGTGAAGAAAGCATATGATACCTTTCATAAAGTTTTATTTAACATGCTTATGTACTTTCAAAATTGGACCAAAGATTTCTGATTTCATCCGAAGGCTTTCAACGTTCAATCTTGGTTTTATATTTTCATTTTTGCAATCGTTAATATTTTCTAAAAAGAGTCCGTCAATTTTGAATCTGTATAATGATATAGAAATAACATTTTTGAAATGTACTGGGTGTATTCTGTACTTTCAATATATATATAACATAATGGATGATTGTGTGTACATACATGCACTCGCTTGTGTGTGTATGTAGATATAAGTGTATATATGTATGTAAATATATAAATACATACATATACAGCAGTCATAGTATTCGGTTCAGGGGCAACAGACCATTACAACAAACTCAGGCATCTGCACAGATAGGGGTGTCTCTCGAACCTGTGCTCAAATATGTAAATATGTCTGATCTACACAATCAGCAGACCCCTTCAGACAGCTCAGGTTCTACTTCAGCGTGCTTCCGACCTGAGCGTCAATATATATATTAACACAATATATATTTGCACATGCTGCCGGAGTGTTCACGTCCTGTGGTCTAATTACCCAGGTCAGCATCACTGTCGGAATACTCCCACACAGGGGCAGCCTACCACCACACCAACATCGCATCTTCCAGGAGGAGGAAACTCCTGTCAAACCTAAGATGCTGGGTCTTACTGCTATTCTTGCCACCCAGATGGACCATGGCTAGCAAACCCTAGGAATAAAGGGTATGTCACTCTTCACCTTAAAAACTCCACTGCGCAGGCCTTTAGGCTATACACGTTCGAGCACATCCGACTTAGGACGTGGAAAACCCTCCCTGATCTCCGTTCCCAGAGTCAATCATGCACACGCTCGTATACATACACACACACACACACACACACACACAGACACATGTATATATATATATATATATATATATATATATATATATATATATATATATATATTAGGAAAAAATGAAAGCCAAACATTTTAGTTATAGTTTTAGGGTACATATCTGAAAAATGTAACTGAAAAAAAAGTGTATTTTTTTCACTTCTTGTGAAATTCATTCAACCATTTTTGCCGAAATTATCCAAATACACACACACATATATATGTGTGTATATATGTGTGTGTGTGTGTGTGCATCTGCGTGTGCTATTGTATGTATGGATGATTTCCGTGAAAAAAACACACACACACACACACACACACACACACATATATATATATATATATATATATATATATATATAAAGTGATACCGAAAAGACCGGAGGATTTTAAGAGTGCACACAAACCGATTATAGTGCAACCTTTTGCCGCTATTCGTTGTAGACTGTTAACCTTATGGGCAAGTGTGCCGCCTTAGAAGGCGATTATTTCGAAGGAGATGGTGGAAATGGGTTTTATATATATATATATATATATATATATATATATATATATATATATATATATATATATACGTGTGTGTGTGCGTGCAAATGTTGTATTTCTGTGTATGCAGGTGTGTATGTGTTCTCAGATGAAAGTTTCTCTGTGCGTGTTTGTATGTATGCATAGGTGTACGTGAGATATGGTGTATGAGCTTGCATGCCTGTCTATGTATGTTTATGCTTCTGTCTCTGCATATGTGTTTTGCGCGCATGCATTTGTGTGTGTGTATATGTGTTATAAGAGGTAGATTTTTAGAACAGTAAAATTCATTCTTCACAAGGTGCTTCACATTTCTGACCTTGTGCCAATCTAAGCAGAGGGAACTTATTCTCATATATATATATATATATATATATATATATATATATATATATTCGTATGTATGCGTGTGTGCACAGACGCGCTTGTGCATCCATTTACATAATATGCAACTTGTTTGTCCATATTTTTTGACAGTAATATCAGTTATAGAAGATAAGAAATTGACGCTAATTGTAGAGTAGTCTCCCTGAAGAAAACGATATACTTGTGTGTGTGTTTGTGTGTGTATATATATATATGTATATATAGGCAGTTCCCTAATCACGAATTTTTCTCGCTACACACTCACACACACGCACACACGCATATCTATTCCACACTGATGTATATATATGTATAAATATATATATATATATATATACATACAAATCTGTTTCACACTTATATATATATATATATATATATATATATATATATATATATAATCAGAGAGAGAGAGAGAGGGGGAGCGGGAGAGATTGATGGGGCATTGAGCCGAAAGGTAAAGACGATGTGTAGTTTGCATAGAAGCACAGACACACGGACAGAACGACAAACCGACAGACAGACGCACAGACCGACCGACACACTCGTGATTCGGTGGTTAATATATGCAAACGGCCTCGACAAAAACGTGAATGGACGCGTGATAACGTTCGGGGGGGGTAGGGGGATGGGGATAGGGAGGGAAGGGGGCTTCGATAAAAAGGGGGATAGTGGGGTTGGTGGGTAGCGTGGGCGTGAAGGGTGTGGTCGACCGTCGTTGTGAGGTAACACACGGGCGATGGGTGTGGACGCGGGCGAGAACGGCAGAGGGGGAAAATGCTGGCGATGCAACGGTGGTGCTGGTTAATGGTGATGGCTTGCTCGCTGAGGGTAAGGGGAATGGGTGGTAGCCTGCAGATGCGGGGGCGTTTGTCACGGGATATCGAACTGGCGGGAAGGTGATGGGTGGGTGGATGGGGGGTGCGGCAGGGGCTTGGGGTTGGAAAAGCTATGATGGTTTGCAACTGGTAAGCGAAATCGTTGGTCGCCTGCACGTCCGTGCAGCGTTCCGTTCGCACACCCGCACTGATTTCGATGCACACATCTGCATGTAGATGTGCATGTTTGCAATTTTGACGTTCGTAAACGAGCTTAGAACATTTTAGGATTCTTCTCACCCTTCCCATTCCTCGCTCTCTCTCTCTCTCTCTCTCTGTCTGTCTTTCACACATGTACACACTTGCTCAAACACAAACACGCAAACACATACACACTTGTGAACCTGCATCATTTCTGAAGAGAGAAAGTGATTCCATTGAATTTCACAATACTCCATACTATAAAGACACATGTGTATTTCTGACTTCATGTTCTATAGACTCCCAAGCGGCTGGACTGTACAAGGCTGCAGATTTGTGTATAAGAGGAAACTTGACCCCAGGATGGACAAATGATAGATGGAACTGACCCCTGGTGACCTTCAAAGGTCAATTTAGGGTCAGGTCAATTTAGGGTCAAAATTACTTAGACGAATGAAAGGGAAACAAGTAGATTCACACAAATGAAAGGGAGACAATTGATAAGATGATTATGTTAGTACACAAACACACTATTATATAGAAAAATATCTACCTATTTGTGTATGTATACATCTATCTAATCCCTGTAGCCCCACAAATGACCCGCTCTACCAACCAGCCTAGTGGGCTATGGATTCTTCTCCCTTGACTCGTCTTTATCCATGTGTGTGTGTGTGACCGTGTAAGGGCGCTTCTGGACACATTTTTTTAGGCTGAAACCATTAAAAATTGAATGAGGACACCAGATATAGATTAGCTTTTTTTTTATTCAATGAGGTGCTTTTAAGAGTTTCCACGGTCATTTTGAACTAACAATCCCCAAATCTTGCGCTGATTTTCTGTAGATTATTTAAGATAATTTTTAGTGATTCATTAATACAAGCTCTATCTATCTATCTATCTATCTATCTATCTATCTGTATATTTATATATTTGTGTTGTTATATTCGGATATTTTTTTGCGTTCGATGGGGTTGATGCAGACCCAATAGAGGGAAAGATCACGCTTGAGCATATTCCCCACATTAAAAAAATCTTGAGATCTATATATAATATAATTTGCTTTCCTGTGATGTTATATTTGAAAGAGGATGGCTCATGTTGCATTTGTGTGTGTATGTGTATTCATGTACTTGAAAATAAGTTTGTAGCCTGATATTGAAAAATAATTTTACACAACTATTTACTTTTTAACATAATCTCCTTTCTTGTCAATGCACTTGATCAAACGCTCAATTGGTCACAGATCGAACATCAAACAGTGAAATTTTCATATCAAAATTTAACTAAACAGAATATGGACATATTCATATTCATATTTATTCAGCATCTTATATATGTACAATTGTGTGCGTGTGTGTGTGTATGTGTGTGTTTGTGTGTGTGTATGTGTGTGTGTGTGTGTGTGTATGTGTGTGTGTATGTGTATGTGTGTGCGTGTGTGTGTGTATGTGTGTGTATGTGTGTGTGTGCGTGTGTGTGTGTATGTGTGTATGTGTGTGTGTATGTGTGTGTGTGTGTGTGTGTTGGTGAAAGTGACAATTGAAAGGTGAAGAGAAAAATATTCAGAGAAAAGTAGTTCTTACATCTTGAAAACTTTTATTATCATGTGGGCATGTTCAAGGTATTTCGACATTTGCCAGCCATATCTTTCAGAGAAACTTGCAGCAGTGCAGAGAAAGTTTTATGCTGTTTACATGTTTGAGATTGAGGAAAGAAATGGGGATATTTCTGTATTGTGGGTTGTTTGATAGGGGTTGGAGGAGAGGTGTTTGGATTAGTGTTGGTGAGAGTCTAAAAAAGGAAAGGTCATTGAGAGGAAGGGTCAGAGCGTTTTTTTAATCTGTGTCAAACTTTTCGTACGTCACATATATATGTATACATATATACAGTGCACGTATATATATATGTACATATATGTACGTATACATTATGCATATATATATATATATATATATATATATATAAGTGTTTTAAAAGTAATTAGGAAAGTTTTTAGTTTATGAGAAAAGAAAATGTGTCCAAATGTTACCAGTGAAACTCAGCTCCAGGAAAATTAGTCTAGAAAATTTCACAAAAATACATTTGCTGAATACTGTTATTTGAAAAGGACTGGCAGTGGATTGTTACTGCTGATAAAACATCAGGATGGTTGTTAGGATTTTTTATCACACGTATCAAGGATGTCTCAGTGGTGCAATCGGTGGAGTGGCCGACTGCCAGCAGACAGGTCACACGTTTAATCTGAGTACGGTCACAAAGTTTTTTCCCAACATCTCTTTGCATATATTCCGGTCATTGTTACAGACAAATAAATTTATAAACACACATTTGTGACCACAAACGTGTTTTTGCGCTAATCAATCATACCTTGCAGATATATCCATCCGTTTTACTTTCTGTCCATAATCTAATCTCTCCTTTTAGGATTCAGTCGTTCAATCTAACTATCTCTTAATTTATATCTCAAACAAAAGACGTAATCAGTGTATATTGGCATCATGACATTTAAAAGGTCAAGGATTGACAATAGATGAGATCAATTAGTTCTCGAGTTTGTGTAGCAATTCAATTATGTATATTTTTTCTGATTTTTGACTGGATAGAAAACGACATCTTGGTGTTACTGGTTTCTGTATTCATTCAACCCCGTAAGAGGCAATTTGAGCCTTAATTTTCAAATAAAAAAATCGACCTTACGAGACACGGGTGCCTGCCCGTGGGTCGATTCAGCAATACAATTTTTCACCTGCTTATTTTATCTTCAAATATCAACTCAGAAAATCTACGCTGATCCTTTGTATCATCATCATCATCATCATCATCATCATCATCATCAGTCTTTCAACGTCCGTCGTTGGACATAGACTTTCCCCGGGATTTGCCACAATTCTCCATCATGGGCGTCGCGGAGCCAGTATTTCCTGAATCTGTCCAGTTCATCTCTCCATCTTGTGTTCTGTCGGCCTCGGTTTCTTATGTGATATCTGGGGATCCATTTCGTGAGACGTGATATTCATTGGTTGACTTTCATTCTTGCAACATGGCCTGCCCATTGCCATTTGAGTTTTAATAGATCCTTTGTATACATATTATTCAATCCACCATATGGATGGACATCATATTTATACGTACGTGTGTATGTGCGTGTGTATTTATGAATATACAGCCATGCACATCTATGTACAGGCTTATATATCGTACTTGCATTTCATATATATATATAGAGAGAGAGAGCATATGTCAAACATTTTAGATATCGCGAGGTCTTGGTGTAACTTGGCAAACAGAGGGTATGTTAGTACAAATGTTCGGACAGACACTTTTAGTTTAGGTTACTCAGTCGGTCGAATGAGCTTGTGTATTGTGTGACCCTTATACACACAAGTGAGTCATTCTTTATGTCTCCTTCAGGGATTATGCCTAAACATCACATCACTTGGATCTCTCACACTGCCACTTTACAAAACAGATTTGGCTCCCAGTGATCTTACCTTGGGAACCAAGGGGAGTGTTTGATCTCGCCCCACCACGTTGGTCCATGATGTAGTTGGATGAGATTGGGTGGATTGGGAACAACTGATGTCAATTGCGGTGGCCTTAGAGCTCCACCGGCCCCTTAGAACCCACTTAATCAACTCTTGGTTAGGTGAGATAAGGGTGTGCGCAGCACTGTAAAGGATAAAATCACACTAATTATTTTTTCCGAATGCACTCGGTATATTATGTCAGCAGGTTTATGATAAATAGCAATGGTTACCACGCCGTGTTGACACGTTTACGAATAAGGTATTGAAAGAACGATACAATAAATCGAAAGTTAAGACTGGTAGATTGATTCATCTCTCATATAGTTGAATTGCCGAGAGTCTTCTGTCATCACATGACAGCAAAATATAGTAGAGGAAAAACAGTCTGAGATATCCATCTAAAAAACTCTAATGTCAATGGGCTGGTCATGTTACGAGATTGGCTGACAACTGCTGCACATCACAACTCACAACGTTGATCCCCAGAGATCGTATGCGAAACGGTGGCTGTTAAAATAAAAGAGGGTGTGACGAACTGACTAGTTCAGAAAGTATTGGCTTCACGAAAGATAGAGAGTTCTTGGGAAGGTCTATGCCCAAGGGCAGATGCTAAAAGGCGGCTGCTGTAGCTGATGATGATGATGGTCTTAGCTTTGGAAAAAGTCAAAATTGTCCTAGAAAGGGAGGAGATTTCAGACCGGGGACGAAATTACAGAGGACGTTACAAGGAAGATGGTGATGATAATGAAAAAGAATTTTACAGACATTTAATGAATAAAAGTGACGCTTGGATAAGTCTAAAGTGGCGTACTTTGAAGTGGACTAAAATGCCATTGTCCCTAGGAAGATTAGTCAGAGACTCTGCATAATCCATTAGGAATATACAAATGACAATGGGCAGGCCATATTGCAAGAACGTCCGACAACCGCAGGACATCATGCGAAATTGTGTCCGGCCAAAAAATATGGCGTCATAAGATTAGGAGATATTGGTACCACGACGCTTATGATTGAAAGCTCCGGAGGTTCTTGGGAGAGGTTTATGTCCAACGACACAATTATGTAGTACCCTCATGCTGGCCACCACTTCATCCGCCTTTGCCCGTATTCGTTATGTGATTTAGACGAAGAGGCGGTAGGCACCCAAAGTGTCACTACACTATTCTACCCATAGTCGGGAATGCATGGATTCGTGCCTTTCCCAAGGGCATCAGTGCAAAGTGAACACATTTTTAGCCGGAATTTGAACATAAGTCACTCAGCCCATTCCATGTGCTATTCCTGATTATGCCACTTGCACATCCTCTCAATTTTTAAACTGGTCTGGCTTGCATCTATCATGCGAACTGGCCACACAAATGGAGCTAAGGGGCTGAAAATCTAGATATTCAGTCTTTAATAGGTCTGGAAAAAAACTTATTGTTTTGGGGGTTTTTTTATCCAACTGTCCCGAGTGGGTTTTTTAGTCGTGGAATTTTTAGTGATCACCGCTCAACAAAGTCGAGCGATCACCACTTTTACTTTTTTTCTCTGAAAAAAAAATTCACGGATTCAACGGAAAAGAAGGAAAAAGAGAAAAGGAGAGAAAAAGAGGGAAAGAAAGAGAAGGGGTAGAGAAAATGGTAATGTATGGATGTTAATTTTTAGTTATCATCTAAATTGCCTCAAATTATATCTAGAATTATCTAGATTTTCATGCAATTCATTTAGAAAAATATGTAGATACCATTTTAGCAACTCCTCTCCCCTGGCAAAATTTAAAGATATTTTTCAGTTAACAGTTTTACAAAAGTCGAAATGTTTTAAAAACTTATAAGCTTCTCTAACAGTGGAGTTTGACCCTGAAGCAGTCAGTGATGTCTGGGTACAAAACACATGGATTCATTCGAGGGTTGTGTGAATGAAATTGTTTGATCATTTCTGTTCCGAGGCAATAGTACAAAAATATAGTTTTGCTGGTTACAATAATGTAAATTCTGTCGATTGGATTGTGGGAAAAGTAACTAAAATTAATTTATTATCAATCGTCACTACCCACAATAGACAGTTTACTTCAGTGTCGCTGGGTTCAGGTTATTCACATATTCTGATGTTTTTGTCTATCTTTATAGATCCTGACTTCATCCAACCCTAATAGGTAAAGTGTCCCGTCCCTTAAGAGACAACCCCTAGGGGAGTATGACCGGCTAGTAACGAAGAGCCAATTCCATGCATCAGCTTAGCGACCCTTTCAAGTTTCTAGCATGATCGAGACCAGGACTTTATAATACAAATTTTATGACCATCCCAATTACAGAATACCAGCCTGCCGAAAGGATACCCATACCCTGACCACACAGCTTAGATTCTCTTTGAATAGCTACTGAGTGCACAGAGAATTTGGCCAAATGAAGAGTTCTCCACTTTCTTCAAGAATTGAACCCGTGACTATTTGCGAGTGAGACAGACGTGTGAACTATTACACTATCCGAGAAGACACAGGGTTGAGTGATAGAACGAAATTTTGTACATGCACTCTCCTCAGTGAGTAAGGAAAATGTTTTGAAACCCCCATCACACCTAAAATGTTTTTTTTGGGGGGGGGAGCAATGTGCGATGTAAGCTAACGCTAAATTGGTCACTAGTTTGGACCTTTTTTTAATCATTAATTCATGCCTTTTTACCCATTACCCCAACAGAAGGTGGAGAAGTAACTAATGCATTGATCATCTTTTTATTTCCATTTTTTTTAATTGATCACCCCGACACAGCACATACAGTTCGCAGTGAATTATAATTTCCCTTGGAATGCTAGTGTGTCCATAGTTCCAATATGTGTATCGGAATACAAGCAAAACGAAAGAAAATTAGAGTGAAAAAAGAAAGCGGAATGATCGAGTTGAAAGAATGAATGAAGTCAAGCAAACAAAGAGAAGAAAAGATGGACGAAAGAAGAAAGAAAAAAGAAGGAGAGAAGGAGAAAAATCAAGCAAGTAAGCAAAAAGGAAAAATGTAGCAGTGAAAGATAGACAAGAGAGAAAGAGTGAGTGAATGAATGAATGAAAGAGAGAAATGAAACGCTCGAGCAAAGATTGAAAAAAACAAAAATTGTCACAGTTAAGAAAAAAAAAGAAAGAAAAAGGAAACAGTCCTCCTTTTGTGAAAGAAAGAACGACAATTGTTACAGCGATGGAAAGAGAACAAAAGAAGGAAGAAAAAGAAAAGGATGAAAAGGAGAGGAAGAACGACAATTGTTGCAGTGATAAAAAGACAACGAAAGAAAAAAGAAAATGAAGATTAAAAAGGAAAAAAGAAAGGTCACTGTTTCACTGAACGAAAGAAAATGAAGGAACTAAAAAAAAGAAAGAAAAATGAAAAAAAGAAAGTGACAAAAAGGGAAGGGTAAATAGTAGTCGAACACTCTAAAAACAGAAGGTAAATGTTACAGCCAAAGAAAAAAGAAGGAAAGAAAATGTAGTAGAGGAAGAAAGAGAGCGAGAAGGAAGAAAGAGAAGTAATTGTTGCCGTTAAAGAAGGAAAAAAGACGCAGTAAAATAATGGAAGAGAGTAAGAAAGAAAAGACGAGAAAATAATTGTGACAGTGATAGAAAGAGAAGGAAAGGAATGAGTGAAGCACACATGAACAAAAGAAAGAAAATTGTAGCAATGGAATAAAAGAAAAAAAGAAAGAAAGAAAGAAAAAAGAAAATTGTAGCAACAAAATAGATAGATAAAAAAGAATCGTTTCAAAGGAAAAGAAAGAAAAAGAGAAAGAAAGGAAGAAAATTGTAGTAACAAAATAGATAGATAAAAAAGAATCGTTTCAAAGGAAAAGAAAGAAAAAGAGAAAGAGAGGAAGAAAATTGTAGCAACAAAATAGATGAATTAAAAAAAAAGAATCGTTTCAAAGGAAAAGAAAGAAAAAGAGAAAGAAAGGAAGAAAATTGTAGCAACAAAATAGATGAATTAAAAAAAAAGAATCGTTTCAAAGGAAAAGAAAGAAAGAAAGAAAGAAAGAAAGAAAGAAAGAAAGAAAGAAAGAAAGTGATATTGTAGCTAAATTCTTCTTTTCCAGAAATATTTTTCGGGGAAAGAAAGTCGAAAAAAGAGGCAAAGAGCTAAAGGATCATAAAGAGCAAAAAAGGAAGTGAAAAAAAAACGAAGCTTGATAAAGGAAAAGTTTTCAATTCAAAATGAAAATTCAAATAAAGAACAAGGAAGAAAGATTGTCCGGTTCGAGCTGGCCAGATGTCTTTTGCCACACGAGATCAAATGCGTCTGGTTTTGGGACCAAATTAAGTAGCTTCAGCATCAAAATGATCAGAGAACTTGAAATCCATCATCAGACCAAGCTCACGGGAAATATGGATTAAAATACATATTTCTATCTATTGTTCGTGTATGTTTATGTCGTATCATATCATTCATGTAGAAAGAATTGTTATCTTTTGTAAATTATCCTTCAGTAACAAATCTTTATTTTCGGAACCAAATAACTTTGTTCGGTACCAAATAACTCGAATCTAGTATTGATGAAGCAACCCTGGTGTGAGAATGGAGAACAGAAAAGCCCTGAGCACAATCTTGATGGCTGAATAAAAAGGGGTCTGCATTCTCAACAGTCACCTGATAAATCGAAGGGCACGCTCAGGAAGTTCTCCATATTGTGATGGCGACTGGTAACCAAGCTGCTGCTGCTGCTGCTGCTGCTGCTGCTGCTGTTGTTGCTTTTTCCTAGCGCACGACAGCAACAACTGCAACGAACCTCTAAGCAGTAGCATTTTTGAATGTTTAGGAGTTGTAATAGTTGTTGCTGTTATTACACTTGTTATTTACCTCTTCCAACAAATTCACTTGTGTTTGTCTGTCTGTCTGTCGGTCTGTCCGCGGAATATCTCCAAAAGTGCAGAATCGATTTCAATGAAATTTTGTGGAAAGGTGGGCCAGCGGCTAAGGAAGAAGAAATTTTTAGGCGGATTCAGAATTGTCTAACAGTTGCATCTTACATCTTAGCCATATATTCGTCAATATCTCCGAAAGCTTGCAATAAATTTTAATTAAATTTTCTTGAAGAGTAGACAATACAGTAAGGGACAAATGATTGAGTGATGGATCCAGGTTTTTTTCCGATTGAGACTGAAAAAAAAACAAACAAAAACATACAAATCTATTCTTGTTTATTCACGCAATACTTCAAAAAATTCTCGATTACTTCCGATATTTCGAAGAAGGGTAGACCGAGAAAGAAGTGGTTAAATTTGGGGAAGGAAATTTTTACTGCTGAATGCACAGGGAATTAGGCCTCATGAAGAGTTCTCCACTTTCTCTACAAATTGAACCTATGACTATCTGCAAGTGAGACTGACGTGCTAACTATTACACTATCCAAGTCGACACAAGGTAGAATTGAGACACGAAATTTTGAACACACACTTTCCTCAATGAGTTGTTACATTTCGCTTCACCCTAGTTATATAGCAACTGATTTTTATTTAGTTTTCTTGAAAATTGTATTAGCTGACATATATTCCGAAGTTACGATCAAAAACAGCACGAATCCATTTCATATATATGTGCTGTGGAAAAAGATGCTTGTTTTAGGAACGCTCACGAACTTTTTAGGGTTCCTTCGCCCATATTTCTTTTTTTTACTCACCACCCTGAATCAGACATGTTTCATTATTTTCTTCTATATTCGATTTGTTTTGTCTCGGTATAAGAGGTCTCATAGATGATTAATTCCATGAATCCTCCCGATAGTCTCCTATGGAGCTGAAACATAGAACCAAACCAAAAGACTGGCCCTTGAACTGAGAGCCATGCAATGTGCACAAGAGAGAATCATGTTCAACATCACATGGAGATATCACAAAACTGCAGTATATCACAGAAAAAAAAAGAGTCAAGGATAACTTATAATCCGTCAAAAAATTCAAATGACAATATGCTGGACATGTTGCAAGAAAACCGCTGGATATTACGACTCACAACATGGATCTCCAAATATCTTATATGTGGCCGGAAAAATATGTGATGGGATGATGAACAAGATAATTTCCGAAAATATTTACTCCGCTAGGGACATGATACAGAAGTGTTGCGAACCTTTGGCGCTAAAAAGCTGATGATGAATTCTATTTTTCACATCGTTTACACAGTGATTAATTGGCCAGAGGAGAGGTGATTAAACTCTGACCTCTCACCCTGATGAAAGTTATGCATAGAGAAAAGAGGAACTGATTCAGGAGGGAAACCAGATGAGCACTTGCCACTTTTGCATTATTATTCTATAAAACTGAACATTCTTACAACAAGTTTGCCCGTTTGAATTTTCACTGACAATTGCTTTTTCGTATGAATAAGCAATAAAACCGAAAGTAACACTACAAACTTGCCGATTGAATTTACATAGAGACTGGGTTGGATTTGTGTCTTTCCGAATACATTTGCTATAAAATAGAACATTTATACAATGAACTTGCACGTGTGAACTAGAGAAAACACCCCTGATATAGATAAAAAAAAGTAAGGCAATCTTGGCTCTTCAGCTGGGTAAGGCAATTATAATGCTGTTAACTCAAAGTAAAGTAAAGTGATGTGAGAAGGTGGTCCTTTTTTACTCTTTAAATATTCAACCCGGCGTAGATGGGCACTTCAGCTTGTGTGTCATATTTCGATTAAATATTTACCGTTTTCTGTTGTTTAAATTACCATCCATTCTACTAATAAAATAAAACACTTTATATGTAACTACTCGACATTAATGTTAGTATTAAAATATATTCATAATTACGAATAATAACAGTTAAGACTTAAGTTTTAAGTAGAGAAAATCGAGCGGTTTTCGTTACATGAATAACTAGAAAGCGCCCAGATGTCATATGTCTATAGAGTATGCACGCAGAATTTTGTTGAGTTGCACCCATGCTCATGAGGTTTCTATAGTCTGATAAACACTGTGACACCACTCGTTTATACATACGAAGGAAATTTGAAGTAATAACCTTTTCCAACGATACTCTCATGATAATATGGCATGCCAGTAAAATTGTTTTGGTTTACTAGTCACAAATTCAATAGAAGCACAAATTATGACTCTCTTATTTCCGAACTTCTTATTACGGATATTAAGTTCAAATGCTTGAAAAGATGATAATCTGCTACAGAAATGTCAGGTGAATAAGGATGATGCTGCAAGACTTTATATTCCAATTCTCTAAACTGAGATACAGTCAGCAGAGAGTTGTTGGATATGACACTGTCATGGAGCATTTCATCCAGTTCATGTGAGACCCATTTTCCAACCAAATCTACCCTATTACCTGTTCGCTGTTGAAGCCTTAAAATCTCCAGAAAGTGCTCGAACCATTGTTGCTGGGTGGCTGTCTTCATCATTAAGAACAGGTTTTAATCTTCTTCTGGGTTTATTAGTGGTATCCATATTTCTAGATCTAAACCCATTGCACCGAGGCTGAACAGTTCACACCGTTGTACTGTCCTCTCTAAATGCATTGTGTCTTAATTTGAAATCGTGCTTGAAAATTAGTCTTGCCTCTTGAGTACATACCATAGCTGTAAACGGATCGTAAGCCTCCTATACTGACGGATTATATAATTCTATTTACATTGAATCCATCAAAAAAGCGATTGAATTAGTAAGTCTTTCACAACGATATAAGAAAACATACCATGTGTAACAATTCGATATCAGTTTGTCTCCCATCAAAGCAAATGTGATATAGGATCCGGTTTAATGAGGGTTTGGGCATGCGTCCGAGGTGATGGAGGCAAAATCGACCAGCTCTTTCGTCTGCCATCGCAAAGGTGTCAGAGAGACCTGCAACCCCCTCCATTCAGTTCAGTGGGATGGGGGTGCTTTCACTAAGTTGTAATTGTAATTTCCAGGGTGCAGACACGGCATAAGCGGATACAGACGCAAAACAATCTTGTTGCTGCTTACGGTGCCTGGTATTCCCAGACCGTCACCCAAGTGAATCAACGTCGTTTACCCAGGGTGATCATATGAGAAACTGTATATCCAACACCAAATTAGCATTAGTATTCAATTGACAAACAAATGATTCTCTTAAAACCCTACGGACAAAAAGTTTCAAACATCAACCAATGATACTGTCTATAGCTTTGAGAAGGGTCATTATTATTCAGAGATTTTTACGGACTATTAAATTCTCTCTTGTTGTTTGAGTTGGTTGAGTTCAACTTATTGTGGTTTCCGCTACTCGACAGACATAGAAACCTAACAAGGAAAAGAAAGGTAAACACCAGAAACATCAATTTTGTTCCTTGATGTGTCCAAGGACAGGAGAGTGTTATCCCAGCTCAAAGGCGGCAACAAAGTTATGCAAAATATAATAGGCGCACGGTGAAAATGTTTAAAGTTCTGTAATATGCATTTGTTTACCTAATATTAGGCTAAGATAAGTTTAGTATATAACAGAAGTGTGCAGCGACCGAGTTCTGTCCGGTAAGGCGCAACAGGCCATTTTTACTTTGGTGACAGACCAAGTGAAGTTGAGTAAATATAAGCATACGGTTGCATGTAAGTATTCTGAAACGGGTAACAGTTCTCTTTAGGCGTTATGCTAGACTAAGCTGAACTAAGTAAATCTCAGAGTGAATGACGATTTGTTTGCGTTCGTTAATACGTTAATGCTTTGGTTAAAACTAAAATGAATTATTATTATATTTTTAAAAAGTGATTACTTTTAACGTCCATCTTGCTTTCTTCATACACTTTTTAGCTATACACAATATATCTTATCCACATACTATCATAAATCCGTCAAAATGACAGTGTTACTTTTGTATGGATTGACACTAGGGAGCATAAAGCTTATTCATTAGGTCATTGTTTTTAATAAATCGACTATTCTAATTTCAATTCTTTTTTAGTTTCAACTGAAATCAAGCTGTTTTAAAGAGTGACCGGGCATAATGTCTTATGACAAAATGTTATGTGAGAAAAATGCGACTGATATCGTGCGGTATAAAAAAAAGACATAGGGAAAAACTTATTTTGCAAAAATTTGATTTATTCCATTACAAAATAAAGTTGAATATAATTTTGTTAAAAATACTAGAAAATGAATGGCCAAATGTGACAAATCCGGCATTTCCAAAAGCATTAATTCATCTCACCTTTTTTTCTTTTAATTTAGTTTCAGTTAACACCTGCTTTTCCGTAACGTATTAAACATTCTTATGCCACAACGGACTATCCTATTTTATTACAACACTATGATTGCTTTTATAAGCTATGTTAATCTATTTCACATGGACCAACCCATTTTAACTCGGACAAGGCATACAATTATACAATTGAACATAATGGTTTGCATATATGACTTTTATATGGATAGAATACGTATTTTATTTATATATGAATAATTATTGTTTGTAGTGGTTAATCGAATCGAAATAAAAACAGAAATATTTTTTTAATCATTATTGTGCTCAAGTGTCGTGGAGAGGTTTGAGATGGCATTTATGCTATTTCTTCCCTTTCTTTCTTTTTGTCAATCCCCAGTCTAAGCTGAACTTCAATTTGTGTTTCTTCTGCAGCAAGAACGATAAGAACAATCCTCACCAAATCTAGCGTAGTAAACTCTCCAGCTTTTGTCTAACGCATCAAGTCAGACCAAACCGGTATAAAAAAAAATAGCATTCCTCTACCGATATTTGAGATCCAAACGACCTGATTGGTACGTGGTTCTCCAACCAACCGAGCCAAACTGAAAAGAGTTGTACACCTATACGAATTTCTTCATTCTTTACACAAAGTTACAGTAATCTTCTGTTATAATATAAGTAACAGTAGAATTTAACCCTGCAATAGCCAGGCTTGTTTTTTTCTTCTTTTTATTGTGGAAGATCGAATTGAACTTGTCAGCCTGGTGTTGGTGTCGTTGGTCTTTGCCAATTTTCTGACATCAATTGTTAATGCAGGAATGGAATTTGCTGTGGGCGTGTCCCACCTACCGGTAAATACTCTCCCCATAGATATGAACGATCGGTCTGCGGTACAACTGCACTAACATCTACGCTGAAGTATCAGATCGCGCAAAAATCAATCGATCGTTCGAATTCAAATCAAATTATCCTACAATCCAGTAGATCGTCAGGATACCATACAGGGTCCTCCTTGGCATTCCCTTTGGCAGTACCTATATCCTCTCCGATCGGCTGGTGTAATGGTTGGTACATCTGCCCCACACATAGATGGTTCCGGGTTCGATTCCCGGTATGTGCTAAGAGTGTGGAAAACTCTTCATTAGGATTAATTTCCTAGTGCAGTTAGCAGCTTACAGGGTACTCTCTAAACAGTGTGATTTGTGTGGGGGTATCCCACCGGTAGACTTGTATCTTGCCAAAGGGTGGTTATAGAAATTTGAAGGAGTGGAAGATCACTAAGGTAACACATGCAACAAAAACCGGAACTTTGTCATCGGTCGTCATGCTCCATTGAGAGTGTTTCTTAAGAGACAGACGGTATACCTTTCCTTATATCCTCGCAAGATAACACGCAATGAGTCATATTGTGTTACATGGGACCAGTAACAGGATTGAACCATTAGAGAAAAGTGCATTTATACCTTTTCCGAAACTATTAATATGAGATGAACACAAACTGTCTCAGCTGGAATTTGAACTTGTTTTACCAATTTCATTTTCATGATTTTTACAATCAGGCCAACTCTGCACTTAACGATAGGGTTATGAAAAAATTCCTATTATCCCATGACCTAGTAGATCGTCGTGGTGTCATTTATAGAATTTCTCAAAGAAATAAGTGCAGTTAATTGTCTGAACTCATCTTCTTTCAAATCAACATTTTATATTTAGTAACCTGGTACCAGTCATCCCTGACTTGACCTGTTGGAGGAGTTTGATCCATTCCTTAGGTATTAATGAAGAATGAATAAGAGTTACCTTTGCAACCGATCAATCTAAGTATTTGGATAAATGTTGGTTTAATTCTGGTTAAAGAAAGCTTTATGCTATTTACATTGTAATAATCAACTAATATTTAATTATCTTTGAACACGCCCAGCGTTAGATTAAGTCGAACATTTTTACTACTTTACCGGTTAAGCACCGAACGTTAGTCCCCCTTTTGAAAATTGTGCCGTGTTTTCATTTTCTCCACCGTGCACTGCGTTGACTAATACCCGCTTCATAGAGATGCACTGTTCTATTCTTGGCCTACATCCGTCGGCCCCCCAAAAAAACGTCAGCGCTGGAAGTGTTGATTTAATAATACATTCCCTCTTGGTTGTAGTCATAAATTATACAGTCAATTAGCTAACTTTAGTTAAATCTGGAACGAAGGAAAGGGTCCTTCTACCTGCTCTGAGAGATTTCGAATGTTGCAGAAAAGCAATTCTCATTGAAAAAACACCCAAGAACTAGTGCAGTACAATGTTCCAACTATTAATGCTTCTTTATTCAATCTTGTACCATTCTAAACGAATGTTGAAATCCTTTTTACCTGAGCTCACATACTGGTCAGTTTCAGTATTTGTAATTTTCCTCACAAATAATTCAATCCCTGATGAGGCTACAACAGATTAAAAAATCTACGTACGCACATGTATCAGTGTCTTTTATTCTGGACATAAATATATATACACACACACACACACACACATATATATATATATATATATATATATATATATATATATATATATATATATATATATATATAATTTTGTCATCCACTGACAGCTGTTCCGATGTATTACATCTCTTCAGTGTGGCTATAAACTTTCCATTATCCCATTCAACCTTCACTTCTGACCCGGAGACCGATATCCTACCACTGGACTACGGAACTGGACGGTCAGTATGACTGAATATTAGTGATATATTTATTTACAAAGACATTCCTCATCCACCAGAGTGCTCTATTCTTATGGAAGAGTATAGATGTATATTCATTAGTCTGAGCATCTCTATAGGTATATACTAAGCTGAGGACGAATGGTGCTGATTTGTGGGTAATTATTGAAGTGTGATGAGCCTACCTTAATGTTACATCAGCACCTGAAATTATTACCTTCACCTGGACTCCAATACCGACCACTGGTGAGCCCCAGGATTGTGTGTGTGTGTATGTGTGTGTGTGTGCGTGTGCATGCGTATGTGCGTACGCGCTTGTACGTGTGTTTGTTATATTTTTCAAACTTGGAGACTAAATGAGATGTATGGTTAAATTATTCAGTAAAAAGATCGGCTTAAGTTATTCTTCCAAGTTAGGAGGTCCTATCTAATAGTAATCTCACCATTTAAAATCCTTGCCTTTAGCTGAGCTCGAACGCCGACCTATGTATGACACCGTAGGAAAATACGTAACCATCTCATCCATCTGAGAAGCCACTGTGTATACGTCCGACACTGACTTACCTTAAAGGGCACGAAGGTTGGATAAATGGGACCAGAGCTTTCACTACAGCTTGGCTCAAACGCCCTCTTAAACCACCATTAGGATATACGTAACTATATTATCAATCAGGCACGCCAAAGTGCGAATTTGTTTGAAAATGCCATTAGATTTTAAAAGAGGGAACTCTCGCGAACTTTTCAGGGTTCTCCTATACTTTTTTTTCCTTCTGCCCACCAAATCAAGAGCGTTTCATTTTATTTTTTGTTCTACATTTGATTTGTTTTGCCTTAGTATAAAAAGTCTCGTAGATGATTAATTCTATGAATTCTCCCGATAGTCACCTATGGAGATGAAACATGGAACTTAACTTGAAGATTGGCCCTCAAACTGAAAACCATTCAATGAGCACATGAGAGAATCATGCTCAACATGACATGGAGACATCTCAAAACAGTGCAGTTTATTAGAGAAAAAACAAGAGTCGGGGATATCATAGAATCCACTAGAAAACTCAAATGACAATAGGCTAGTCATGCTGCAAGAATGTCAGACAACCGGTGACAATCACGATTCACAACGTGGATCCCCAGAGAACATATGCAAAACTGTGTCCGGCAAAATAATAGATGGCATGCCGAATCAGACGAGCTCGGGAAGTATTAGCTCCGCAACACCCAAGATGGAGAGGTATGGCGAATCCTTGGGAATGTTTATGTCCTACGACGGATGCTAAAAGGCTGACAATAATGATGATGATGATGATGATGATGATGATCATGATCATGATCATGATGATGATGGTGGTGGTGGTGATGATGATGATGATGATGATGGTGGTGGTGGTGGTGGTGATGATGATGATGATGATGATGATGATGATGAAACTCAGTTTAGTACAAAACAAGAGAAAATGAGAATGGCTGGAAAATTGTGTTACAACTATTTTCCAGATGGGGAGATCCTACCTAACTAGAATATGGCTGATCACGCCTGAGCGGGGATATGGGTTGGGGTCACCTACCCCAGTGGTTCTCAGAATAAAATAGCCACACCGGAGAATTAAAGAGATTGAAAGAATCACCGAACTTTCTAAGCTCTGATTAGATCCTCAGTGGGCCTAGAAATTCCGAGAACCTTGCCGAACACGATAGGCATCTAGACAGTAACAATTAAGACGGGATCACCAGTTCGAATAAATCAGTGTATAATAGAAAATAACCCTTTCGAAATCATAGCTTTTTAGATGGGCTAGAGCCAGGGAGTGCATCTATTTTATCCTCAGGGATCTAACCACTTCGCATAGGCGTATGAGTTGCCGGGGATAAAAGGGGGGATTAACAGCCCCTTCTCAATTGCAGGCAAAAATGTGAAGTTTCGGGCAAATCAGTGTATTTCGGCCAAAACCTCTTAAAATTCGGGGACATTTGCCCCCATAACCAAAGAGTTTCTATACGTCTATATCACAATGTGCATGTGTTTAATTGATTGACCCGCCCTTCTCTCTCTCTCTCTCTCTCTCTCTCTCTCTCTCTCTCTCTCTCCTTTGTTGTTATTGTAACGACTTTAGCGACGATTGATGTTACTAGCACTACTATTGTAACTACTGCAACATGAATAAGTATGTAAATGAGTAACTGCTACTTGAAAGGTGATTGGAAACTCATACCCCTATACCAGTACCCGTTATACAGGTATATCTCCGCTTTACGAGAGTTCGCTTTACGCCATCTCAATCCACAATTGCTTTGAACTGAGTTTTATATCAAATTATAGTGTGTATCCGTTAGCAATATATATATATATATATATATATATATATATATATATATATATATATATATATATATATATATATATATATATATATATATCGCAGAAGCTGGGGTGAATTTGTAAGACTGTCATGCTAGGCCTAAGCTGGCAGACTTGAAGAGTCATTTTGGGGTTAGAAAAATTCCCGTAGTAAATTAATGGCACATGTATACCCTGTTTTTCAAATCCCAAAATAACATTCAGCATTTGTTTTACAGAGACCGGTTATGAGAAGCAGTGTGCAACCTCTTTCTCTCGCCCGTCTCCCCAATTCTCCAAACCTTTGACAATTTAACTTGATATACCATCACCATCATTTCTAGAGTCTGGGAACGCTTAGAAGAATTTGAATCCCATATGAATTAATTATAATTGCTTCTTCGCCTTACGCCATTTCGGTCTATAAAAATCTGCTTTGGGGTTTGTTTTTTTTTTTTCATTTTTTTAGATAGAAACTCTGTCCTTTCAAAGAGCAAGGAAAGCCAGCACAGTCAACCAATTCATTTAACAGGGATCTTTGCCAGAAACCTTTCAACGATTTTCTCTCCTTCGCGTAAACTGTTCGACCCTTACGCGTACTCCCTTCTTTGCAAGGGGATCACGTGACGCAAGTCAGAAAAATTCTGCACTTCGATCCCCACCCTCAACTTCTTTTTTTTTTGTTTTCATTTTTTTTTTTTTCATTCGATCGAAAATCTGGTTGATCATTTGTTCGGCTTGTCTGTTTGTTTGTTTGTTGTTGTTTTTTGTTTTTTTTTTAATAATCTTTTCGTTCACTAGTGATTTTTCAACCATCTTTGGGTTTGTTTTCACCCTTTTTTTTAATTTATCAACCTTGCTCTTTCAGCATCACGAATGTTTCTCTTTTAGTTTAATCTCTCCTTACATCTTCCAAATCACTCCCCCACCGCTCTCTCTCTCTCTCTCTCTCTCTCTCTCTCTCTCTCTCTCTCTCTCTCTCTCTCTCTCTCTCGCACGTGCTCGCACGTATGCAGTCATCCTTTTTCTCTATCTCGGTATGTTTCTCATCATTTTCATTCACTTCACCCATCTCCTCCTCCTCTTTCTTCTTCTTCTTCTTCTTCTTCTTCTTCTTCTTCTTCTTCTTCTTCTTCTTCTTCTCCTTCTTCTTCTTCTTCTTCCTGAAAAATTGTTTATTTCATACCTTCAAATATCTCTTTTTTTCTGTCTCCCTTTTTTGTATACATTCGTATATATATATATATATATATATATATATATATATATATATATATGTGTATATACATATATATATACATATACATATATATATATGTATATATATATATATATACGTATATATATGAATATATATATATATATATATATATATATATATATATATATATATATATATATATATATATATATATATATATATATATATATATATATATATATATATATAATGTCTGTTCGTATCTAATTATCTATATATCTATCTATCCCAATTTGTTCATATCTACCTTTAGAGACCATCAGCCCAAACTACCTACATAGTTTTCCCCGGTTTTCAAGTGAGTCTTACTTGTTAGATAGATGACTGGCTATGTATATATGTATATATGTAAGTATGTGTGTATCAAGTGTACACACTGCACCAATTAAGCTAGAGGGCTGAAATATGAAGATTTAGGCGCTATGATGTCAAGTAAAAACGATTTTTGCGTTTTTTGAAATTACCCCGATAATGTCTTAGTTGGTTGTTGAATTCAAAATGTAAATTTGTGCTGAATTGGTCCCTTAGCTTATGCTCAGCAGTATATATGCGTTTTTTTTTTCTAAATTCAGACGTCTTTAGTGATCAGCACCAAATAAGAGAGGAGAGAAGTAATTTATTCAATAATTGATCACCCCCAGCACGGTATGTTACCAAAAGACGTTGATCACGTGACTGTTTCAATTGTGACTAACGAGAGCTAATTATTTATTAATCTATCTGTATCCGTCTCTCTCTTTCCCTTTCTTAGTCTTCTCTCTCTCTCTCTCTCTCTCTCTCTCTCTCTCTCCTTATCTATCTATCTATCTATCTATCAATATATACATACATATATATTAGTAGATATTGATAGATATCAATATATATGGATAGATATATAAATAGATAGATAGAGAGGGAAAGAGAGGGGGACAGAAAAAAGCTAATATATATATATCTATATATATCTATATATATATATATATATATATATATATATATATATATATATATATATATATATATATATATATATGTATATGTATATATATATATATATATATATATATATATATACATATATGTGTATGTGTGTGTATGTGTGTGTGAGTGTGAGTGCGCATGTGTGTGTGTGTTCATATCTATCAATCTATATATCTAGATGTCTGATCTAAACGTCTCTCTCTCTCTCTCTCTCTCTCTCTCTCTCTCTCTCTCTCTCTCTCTCTCTCTCTCTCTCTCAGTCCTAATTTGTTTATATTTACTTTGAATCCAAGTCAAAGACCAGATTGTTAATGTTGATTTTCAAGGTAGCAGTCCTTCCTCATTCCGAACGTTGTCGCAACTGACGCCATCTTCCGACCACCATAGCAGTCCAAACATCAGCGTATTTGTAAAATCTACACGAAATAAATGTCTCTATTAGCGAATTTTTCTACTTAAATTCTACCAGTCATTTTTCTGTTTTTTAGTTTGTTCTTTTTGTTGTTGTTGTTTTTCCCCCATCACGATGACAAACATCACAAACTAAATACTTCGACCAAGAACCTCAGAATTCTCAGCCGCTTGTCTGCTGACCTAACCGCTGAACCAAAAGCGCACGTGCATCTTACGCTATTGTAGTCGGAGCAGTCGCTACTTGTCATGCGCAACTCCGAACCGACTACTTCATTCATCACACCGCTACATCATTCATTCATTCATTCATTCATTCATTCATTCATTTAATTCATTCATTCATGTGTGCGTCTGCGTGTATGTATCAGTGTGTTTTTGTGTGTGCGGTTGCGTGTGTGTTGCTTGAAGAAGGAAAGGGAAACGGAAGAAAGTAAAGAAAGGCGGCTTATACTTTTACTATTCTAAGGACTTTTATCTTTCCGTGATAGTATATAAGTACTTGAGATAGTGTCCCGCAAGGCCTTACGATCTTTAAACATTTAAGATATAAAATTGGTCTTTTCATGAAACATAAATACAGACCAAGAGTTCATTGTGATAGATCTTTAAAAAACAAGATGAATTAACGTAGAAATAGGAGGTATCGATTACATATCCGTACCTCGCAAAAATGAATCACCGTGTGAAGTGGGTGCGTGTACCAGAAGTAATTACCTGGAACATTAATCTAAAATTATCTTCGAGAAATACATTTTTCATCAAAAGTTTTCTATAGATAATAATATCCATCCAAAATTATCTAAAAAATACCAGCACAAAATGTGGGCATTATAGTTCCGGAACGGTAACAGACACCCCCCCCCCAGGTTTTTTTTGGTAGTGCCTAGTGATGCACCTATGCAAATTCTCAAGGTTATAGTCCCAAAAATGCAACGAAGAGTATCCACAAACACACACACACACACACACACACACACACACACACACACAAGCAATGAGATGAGAATCCTTAGCACCCTGGCTGGTTGGTCGGGTGATCCATTTGTTGGGCTACGATGATTCGATACAAGTTGAATGAAAGTGGATTTTTGTTCAAATAGGACTGATTGAAATAAAAAGTCGAACACTAACATTTTAAGCGAAACCATTGTGGCGGTTCAGAGAAAAGCAAAGGCCCAAATAACTGCTGTATCCCTGTTCTCATCTTGTTCATTCATTGTCCATATCTGCACGATTGTTTCTCAACGAAGACAATTGTATCATTAGGAAAAGAGTCCGATCCCTGCACCAACCTCATTCTTTTAATGATCGAATCATCTGTGTGATCACACGACGTCATTTCAATCCGAATTTCAAATTATATAACTCATTCATAATTATAGCGAATCCTTACTTCATTATATATATATATATATATATATATATATATATATATATATATATATATAGCCACTTTTACCATTGAGCTAAACAGTCCACCGGTGAGGCGAATGCCCAAATAACTGCTATGTGTCTAAACTCTCACATTGTTCATTCGCTGTCCATATCTGCTCTACTTGTTTCTCAACGCAGAAAATTTAGAGCAGATATGAACAGTAAATGAACAATGTGAGAATCTGGACACATAGCCTCATTGACGCACTTTTCAGGTCATTCATATATATGCACACACACACACACGCACACACACACACACACACACATAATATATAAGCTGTGAATCAATAAGTTAGCAACCTGACACGTGGTTATTAGCTCAATTTATAATAAACGTTATGGCAAAGCGAATTGAGCCCAGAGGAATTGTAATAGTGTTAGGTGTTAATCAGGTTATATCCACCAATTATTCTAATTATGAATGAAGAGAATCTCAATGTTACTCTATCCATCTCATTCCTTTTTTTATCTATCTATTCATCTCTTTCTATGTATATCATTATATCTATATCTATCTAACTCTCTATCACTCTCTATCTATCTCTCTACCTCTTTATCTATCGATCTATCTCTGAGTCTATCTCTCATTGTCTCTATATATCACTCTCTACATG
Organism: Thysanoteuthis rhombus; assembly: GCA_963457665.1. Classification (NCBI taxonomy): domain Eukaryota; kingdom Metazoa; phylum Mollusca; class Cephalopoda; order Oegopsida; family Thysanoteuthidae; genus Thysanoteuthis; species Thysanoteuthis major. The sequence goes on from OY735221.1 coordinate 33,501,917, forward strand.
TATCAAGCTATCTTCTTATCTATTACATCAATCTCTCTCTTATAGAGATTGAGAGATAATCTCTATATTTTTAGCTATCCCTCTATCTATCTCTGTGTCTGACTATCTATCTGTCTCCCCATTAATCTTTCTCTTTCCCTATCTCTCTCTATGTATATATGTGCGTATATCTCTTCATTCTTCCTGTCGACATATTTCCATATGATCAATGAACAAATGCATACATGTCGATAGAATTAACTTCAAATTTTTGCTTTATATCCACTCTTCTGTACCTAATTTGGGGGTTTGTTACCTTTGTCTCTCATGATTCACCGGTGAACTATAAATAAATATATAAATACATATATATATATATATATATATATATATATATATATATATATATATATATATCATTATTATTATTATTATTATTATTATTATTATCATTATTATCATTACTATTATTATTACTATCATTGCCTTTGAGTAATGTGTGAATAAAGAGTGCTTAATATAGGGGATAGAGACGATCTGAATATTACATTGGCATGGAAGTCTGCAATTCCTTGGATTTTCTATGTACACACACGCACACACACACACACACACACACACACACACACATATATATATATATATATATATATGTATGCATTGTGTGTGTGCCTCTGTGTGAGTATAGAAATAAATATTCATGCATGTACATATATGCACATGTATATAGAGAGAGGAGGAGAGAGCGAGTGTGACATAGAGTGGGGGAGCAAGGGAGCGGAAAGGTCAATAACCCACTTCCAATTACTCTGAATGAACTAACTCAAATATGGTGGTTTAAAGAATCAAATGTTGCACATTTTAGTCACGTCCACCGCGCGCGTGCGCGCACACACACGCACAGACTCTCTCTCTCTCTCTCCCTCCCTCTCTCTCTCTCTCCCTCCCTCTCTGTCACACACACACACACACACAATGTACAAACAATAATGTTTGTTAATAGCAGGTATGTTTATGGCCTCAAAACAAATAATGAATATTATCGTCAATTCTAGAAAGAAAAATATTTGATGTTTATGAATAAAAGTTGCTTTATTCCAGATGTTGAAAAATATTCAGGAAAAGGGACGTTTCAAGAGAATCATGACATGGGGTTGGCTGGGGACAGTCACCTCCTGGCACAGATGTAAAGGAACGCAAAACTTCTTCTGACAAATAATGCCAGTTACTTATGCCCCCTTTAGGATATAGTGCAACTGTCCCTTGGGTCATCTTTACACAATGCGCTGTGAACCCTTTTTACGCCACAGCTAATGAAATACAGAGATGTTTTGTTGGCATTTTCTCCAATCAAAGGGAATTATTCCAACGATTATGAGAGATTCATCAGTTGATGATTACAAGTATTACTGAACACTGGTTTACCTATGCAGTAAAAACAACTGTAATACTGAAATAATTTTGCAGTGGCATTGTACGTAAGCAATTTAAAAAAACATCATGTTGCTCCGTGATATTTCTTGCATTTATGGACAACCAGAATAAACGTAGATTTTTTTTTTACTTCAGTTAAAAAATATAAGGGCGACTACTCTGTAATTGGCATTTAATCATGACATAGACCTGAGGTATCATATAAGTAGATTCTTATTATAAAGTTATTTTAGTGCACTGTTTAGGAATATAGCTCTGAACCGATCAACAATACAGAGTCAACATTTATCACTTTTATATACATTCTAATAGGCACATTCTTTGTACACCAATATCTTAAATATATGTGTTTGAGAGTATGTTTGTGTTTGTCTGTCACGCTACAAAAAGTACCCGAACATAGGTGTAGCCCAACCCAATTTGACATGCCAACTCAATGGACCTGTTGCTGTTTTAAAACAATAAGTATTGCGAAAAATATTTTCCCAAAGGTTCATATGTAGCAAATGTCTAAGTGGAAACTACTTCCCATTCGTATATGTATATCTTCTCATTTGATAAGTTTATGTATAATTTTAAGGGGTTGGAAAAAAAAGAAATTTCTCAATGAATTATAAAGTTCTAAGGAAAAAGTTTAACATGGCTTTATATTTTTAACGTAGCTATAATGCAGAACTGTACTCTTGCTTTCCGTTCAATATAAATAGGTATATATGTATATATAGACATATATCCATTTCTTGATAATATGATTGTCCACGTTGAAAGGAACAAATAGAGCAGATATGAACAGTAAATGAACAAAATGAGATTTGGAGTGAAAGCAGGCTTTTTCCTTACCGACAGCTCTTTAGTTCATCAGTAAGAGCAACTCCACGTTGAAGCAGCTACCCTATTGGTTGTAGGATCGATTTCTGTAGTATATATATATATATATATATATATATATATATATATATATATATATATATATATATATATATATATATATACATATATATACCCATATATATATATATATATATATATATATATATATATATATCCCCGTATATATATATATATATATATATATATATATATATATATATATATATATATATATATATCCCCGTATATATATATATATATATATATATATATATATATATATATATATATATATATACATATATATATATATATCCCCATATATATATATATATATATATATATATATATATATATATATATATGTATATATATGTATATATATATATATATATATATACGTACTTAGTGTCATCACCAGTACTTCCACTTTTCAAACTCTACCGTTTAATTGATTTATATGACGATTGTAATGTGAATATCTATGGTAACAAACAATTATGTAAGTATTTTTTATGATTCTATGAATTAAGTGATGTCATGTTCCTCATATTCCTTACTGCAACAGGGGAAATATTTGTAACATACGTATTGCATTAGAATAATAATAATTTCCTGGTTCAAAAATATCATCACTTCTAATACAACTGAACATGGTTCGTATTACACTCTCTTACTCATTAATAATGGACTTTTGAACTTATCACTAATGGACTCTAGTAACCAAAACTGCTACTGATAATTTGATGCCTTCTCCCTACTTACGTTGGCTTTTTGAGGAGTAAACGAATGTTGATTAAGTAGCCAAAATGATGCTTTATGGCTTGTGCTGAAGAGTTAAGGTAAACCTGAAACTCAATTTTGATCTCTTACTTAGACCAAAAGCCCTGTCAAGGCCTTCCTCGGGAACAAAGCTGGAAACCCATACATAACCAGCCAGTCGGACAGACCAACCTGAAAACAGAAGAAATCTATGATAAGCAGCTTTGACAGGCAGTTCCTGATGGATAGATATAAATGGACTGAAATAAAGAGAGAAATATATTAAGATAGATTGATTAGTTCACACACACATATATAACTAGGAACACTCAAATGGTACGTTGTGCATTGGAAATCATGAAGTGATAAGGAATTACAGAGAACAACACTGACAAAAAAGAGGTTTTATGTGCATAATGAAAATGCAGTGTTTATGATTTTTATGTAGAAGTGCATTGAGAATATTGAGGAAAAGATTGGCAGTTGTCAGGGATAGATTCAAGCTTTACTGAAAGAATAAGACTAACATATTTGTAACGTAAGTGTATCGCAAATGGTTTTACCACAGAAATGCTTTACAAATAATGTTACTTTAGAAGTGCATTTTAGATAATTTTACACCAGAAATGCATTGGAAAACAGAAAGGAAGGTATTTTCATAAGTCAGGAACTAATTCACGCATAACTAATCGAAAAAAATTATTATATGCATGATGTAGATGCATTCATATGATTTCGTTCCAGAATTGTATGTAAAAATCAGAAATAAAGGATTGTCAGTGGATTATCAGCGTTACGGATAGGGTCCTTGTGTGTAAATCATTTGGATTCTGAGGTGGTGCAATCCAAAAGACAAGGCTGAGGAAGGTAAACAATCTATGTCCTTACCCACAAATACATGTTTGTAGACCTTCATAAAACTTGACCATGTGTCTAATTTGCTATTGTGGGGAGGGGGCGATTCAATATCCGATAGATTAGTAAAGATGAATTCGTATTTTGGGTTTATCATACTTCACCACTCAAAAAGTACTAGTTGGCCTTGTGAAAAAGAAAAGGAGAAAAATAACGTTTGACCCCTAAAAAAAGAGGTAAGAGTTTCCCCTCAATTTTGACCCCTGAAAAGGAAATGAGAACGACAAAATCTTTTAAAAAAATCTAAATTTCAATTCTCTAGAAAATGATCTGAAATAAAAGTTTACAACCTCTAAAATCAGAATGCACATTTCATTGAACCCCTTAAAGATAAAAAGTGGATTCTGCACACATATTCAATCGATTTGGGACCTACTGGAGCAATTTTAGGCACTGGGTAATGTAAAAAAAATCAAAAAGAAGTTCAAACGGAAATCAAACATTGTAAAAAAAACTATGTGTTTAGGTGAGGTAAAGTAACAGATAGATATCGGAATCATAGTTTTGTAGGAAAGACGGGAAACAAAGGCCCAGTTCACCAGCGTAATAACATCGTAGACAACCTGCTTGAAAATGATTTTTCAATGAAGAAAAAGAAACTAATGGCAATTTGTAGTTTTGTATGATAGATAGAAAGTGAGGATAAAATTCAGCAATATTTTTTCATCATCAGTAGAACAATTTTTCTGTTCTGGAAAAAGAATTTTCCCAATGAAATGATAAGACTGAATTCCTCCAAATCGGTATTTTCGTACGATGGGCGGAAAGTAGGGGTCAAGTTCGAAAAGGAATATCGTAAATTGCAACCCAACCTCGAATATGAAACAATTGCAAATCACCCAAATTTCTTCTTGCATTCTTCAAATTACGATTTTTTTCAGTCTGGTGTAAATACGACGTCAGGTAGAGTTTGAAAAAAAGTGTGGTCGGATTATGAGGTTAGATAAGAAAATCAAAATTTCCACCAAAATGTGTACCAGAAAGAGAGGTCAGATCAAAAAAAAAGTTTTGAACATCAAGTGTGCCTGAAAAATGAGATCAGGTAAAAGAAATTCAGAAAGTCTACCAAAATATCAGATCAAGTAGAGAAAAACACATTTTTTTATCATGAAAGAGTGTTGAGAACACGAAGACATGTTAGAAAAAACTTTTGGAAAAAAATTGTGTTAAAATATGAGTTCATGTAAAAATAGAACAGTTTCGTCACTAGCATGCATATACGGTTTGCAGAGACAGGATAGGCTGAGTAAAAACTTGGACGAATCACTCTCTCATGAATATCCTCCTTGCTTGGGCATTTGCAGTAAAGGATACCCATGGTCAACAATGACAGGGATGGAAAAAAATCATACTTAAACTCAATGTTCTCTTTGTGTATGTTTCCCACCAGTGCTAGTGTTATCGCAGATACAAAACACAGGATTTCAAATGATGATTTTCTAAGCTAGAGCTCCCCAGTTGGATGACTAGTGTAATTGGTTTATCCTTATGGCCCATTTTCGTTGTCCAAGATTTCACAGGTCCTTTATTAATCTTATTGTTGACTTTTATAATAATTTTCTTGGTCGTATACCCTCTAACCATTGAAGTAAAAGAAAAAAACTTGAAGCAGGAATATATAAGTAGCTCTCAATGTGATTTCAACTTGCATCCCATACTCTGGCATTCTTTTTAATTCTTAATTCATACTATTTTGTGATCAGTTAGAACAGTGACATTGACTTTGATATGTGAGCAACAATTAATTTCATTTAATAAAGGTAGCTAGCAATCTTCAAAAAAATGGAAAGTTATGTAGATATTTATTTTATATTTATACATATAAGATGCACTGCCCAAGAAATAGAGACAGGCAGTCTGGCGAGTTACATTTCCAGCTCTCTCTGGCAGACAGTCGAGTTTGTGAGTGGAGGAGACTGCATGAGGCTACGTATCCGGTCTGTTAGCAGGGCGTTGTTTCGTATTTGTTTCGTATCTATAATGGCGTTAGGTGTGCCCTATTTGAGTTTTCGAGGACCACTAGTGAAACTGGAGTCTGCCTCGACAGATGTGACATTATTCAGGCGAAGGGAAGAGTTGCTTGCTCTCGCGTAGCTAGTCTTTACCATTTCAGTTTATATATAGTATATACATATATATATTGGCATGTAGTGACTAGTGGGTTTCACTGGAAATCACAACAAGTCATCAAACCTTATAGGTTCCTTGTTACTGCTTTAAGGATTCTGACCACTATTGGTACTTGAGTCACCTTCATGTTTTTTGCTGTTTCTTTTTTATTTTTTTCTGGCAGGGTCAAGTGACTTATCTAGCTTTTCAATTCCTTTCAACTTCACACACTGAACCGTGAAATCCACTTTGTGACACATTTTTTTCTTTTAGTTCACTACATCCGGATCTGTTTTCTGGTCTGGATTTGCGCGAAGGCGAATCTTCCGCTCTCAGGGGATTTTATGTTTCATTCTGATTTGGGTATACATCACATCTTTGCTGCTGCAGCTGTTGTTGTTGATGTTGTTGTTGTTGTTGTTGTTGTTGTCTGAAAAATACCCGGATATATTGAGGCTATAGTCGTCAGCATGAAACTTACAATCATTAGTCCTTGAGTTAAGTGATGATTTGATGTTTTACCACGATAGGCTCCAGATAGCGGGCGAATTGAATGTAGCCTTTTCGGAGAATGTATCAATTGAGATTCGGTTAAAAAAATTTTGTGTGTCTTCTAAATCTTTAATTACAGGTATTCTAATATTATTATTAATGATAATATCTGAAATTAACGCAATGGGATTTGGTCAAAAAATTGGTTTGTTCACATGCATAATGATCATTCTTCGGAATAACTTTTTTTTCATCTACTTCCTTGTATGTTATAATATCTGAACACTGAAAACAAAACCGAACCACTGTCGAAATAAATGCAGTAAACGTAAAAAGTATGAATGATAATTTAGATTTGCTTAGTTTTTATATCAATAAAAAAAATCTTGCTATACGATAAAGATTGTCGTTTTAGGCATCCGTATTCTAAAATTCTAAACGTCACTTTGTATTAAGCTCTTAGAATGCGTTTCTGTGCTTCCGAAATCCTGGAATACTCGGTAATTATTGTTTAAAAGTATCTTCGGGTGAAATATCTGAAGCTTACAACCGTTTATTTTGGGTAAAGCATAATTGTCTGAGAGAAACCTCGTTATAAAAAAGTTGGGCATTTCTTTATGCCTTTAGATATCATATTCATTATTCTTTAGAGGGATAATTTTATTACTTGATAGCAATAAAGAAATGACCATCTTCACACTAATCTCCCAATTCATTTACAGACACTCTAAAATAGTCTGAAACCTGCTTTAGCTGCCCTAAAACGTGTGAATGTATAATATGCATTTCCTTAGAATTTTATTATTGTAGCTAGAAATTAAATCTATGCAAATCACCCGAGTTCACTTTTTTGACTTTAACGGAACTGTTAGTATATAACTAATTGTTTGATCATAGCGAGTAGTTTTGTAGTGAATAAGACCCCGTGGAACAAGATTGTATGTGCTTTATTTCGGGTATGCATAACTATTTTTCTTTCCAAACCAAACATAACTTGGGATTTTGAATACAAACTATGAAATGTGTATTTGGTCCACATAATTGTTACTTAAAGCAATAGATTTTGATGCATTCATAATGGGAAGTCAGGTTATCATTAAGTACAATTGAATTCCGAACACCTCTTCATGCTCACGTATGTCTTACGCTGACGTTTATTACTTAAGAACGATATAAAACTGACCTCCACTTAATTCTTTTGATACCATTGTATTTGCCAATATGTTGGGGATATGTATGCGAGATATGAAAATTCTTGTAGGTCTACACAATTAGATATGAATATAATTTTAGCATGACTAATTTAGCGTTACATAGCCCGAAGCAGTTGTGTTTATAGGTACAGATACTAAGAACTAAATTGAACATCTATTGAAATAAATGCTGCTAATGTTGAGAATTGAATAATATTTTCGACTCGCTTAGTTCTTGCGATGTCAACCAAAATCCACGATACGATAACGATAGCCGTTTTAAGCTCCGTACTTCAATCTTCAGAATGTTACTTTTTACCTGCCTCTTGATAACGCATTTTTGTACTTCCTTTCATGGAATCTTTGAATCATAGCTTATAAATGTTCAGAGTTTACTATCTAAAGCCTACAACCGTTGTTTTGGGGTTAAACCCATTGTTATGCAGACATCTCCCAGCAATTTTTAATGATAGATAAGAATATTATTCTGCTACCTGATGGTCGTCTCAGGAGACTGAGTGAAAGCAATCCTCAAATATCCAGCCCTCCTCTCTAGATGACTTCAATTATACCCCACTATTTCTAATTTTTCCAATTTCTTTTCAAGTCTCTTTGGGTCTGTTCCAAGTGCACCAGTGATGATGAGTCACCTTGATATTCCACATTTCCCAGTTCTCTTGTAAGGTTTTGATATCTTATTTGGTTTTTTCATTTTCACTCTACGATCAGCTGGAATGCAGATAATTTCTCTCTGACAGGTTTTTTTTTTTCTTGTTTATGTTGACTATATCAGGTCAAAGATCCCAGATAATTCTACTTCAGAGCGATTCGGATCAGCTAAAACACTTGAAAGAGAGTGCCGAAGATTTAAGTAGATTTGCTGTCACTTGATCCCCAGCGAAAACCATGAAACACTGAATGTGTACATGTGTGAAAAAATTCAGATATTAATCATGAAGATTAGTGAACGACAGGGTGAAGACGAAAGAGAGCAAATTTGGAAAAATACCAGGACCTCGCCCAGGGACTTTGGAAGCTGTTGAATATAAAGTTTGGAGTCTTGCCCATGATAACTGGCACACTTGGACTCATACCAAGAAAGACTGGAATCAAGAGTGGATGAATTAAAGATTTGAGGATGAATTGAGACTATGTTAATGGCGTGGTCTGCGAGAAATGTGCTGGAGATCTGAGGCGACTTACTATCATTCAGTCTCAGGCGATAACCACAAAAAGATATTTAAATGCATGAAGTGACTTGATGTATGATATCACTACCAGTACTATACAAGATCAAGACTAGAAGAATTGGACTAGTTGGAAATATCAGGAAGGATCGAAACAGCCTTCTCTTCAATATTCTTGCGGACCCCAGCAGTGATGCAGTCAGCAAGAATATTGAGGAAGGTGCTGGAAATATGATACTAACGACCTCTAGTCTCCAGCAATGGTCTAACAGCTAGAATGAACATGTTATAAATGTCAGAAGAAGGAAGGGGTTGGGACAGAACGAACCTCAGCGCTTGAGACTTGAGGGGACTTAATGTCACCCAGCCTTAAACGATAACTCCTAGGCAACTGGTGTGAAGATGCAAACCACAGCACTGAAAACTCAGCACTACTGAGGACTGCACGAATACTGAGGAGAGTGCTAGAAATATGAGATCTAAGACCCCAGCTGTTAGCCATTGCCTAACTGGAAGAAGAGGAGGAAGAGAAAGGAAAAATATGGTGGAGAGGGTGCAAACCACAGCGCTGCTATGATAGGTGAGGGAGTTATGAGAGGAGGGCTGAAGACCTGAGGAGAAGAAGAAGAAAAGGGAGGGGAAGGAGTGGGGAGTAAGAGGAGAGGGATTCAGAGGGAGAATATTGAGGAGGGTGGTGGAGATATAAGGGGACTTGCTGCCCCTCAGTCTCCAATGCTAATCACCTTACATCAAATGCAAATATGCGAATGTGTGGTTTATAATGATAGAAAAAAAATAATAATAATGATAACTCTTATGCTACTAAAAATTATTAGTGTAATAACAATAGACTCTTTTCAATGCTACCATTAGTAGGGATGGCTGGAACCCAAGGAACTACTTATTCTACGGATGAGCTTTTGAAAGTTACTTGGGTCTTATCTAACTATCATCAAGTAACACTTATAGCGGGGGATCGGCCACTACGACTGCGTCATCAAAGTGAAACAGTTAA
>OY735221.1:33514372-33621872 GCA_963457665.1 Thysanoteuthis rhombus
CATATATATATATATATATATATATATATATATATATATATATATATATATATATATATATATATATATATATATATATCTCAATAAAACTACTTTATTTGAAGATACTCTCTTATTGACAATATCTGATTGTTTAAAATATTATATCTAAACGGAAATTTTTCAACATCATTAGTCTGAAGCAAAATATTGTACCTCTCCGCCATATTGTACCACTCTTGGAGGATGAAATTACTATGAAATTCGTGGAGAGTTTTTTCTATCTAATCTTCTGTAATTATTAAGTATTAAACACACACACACACGCGCACACACACACACACACACACATATATATATAGAGAGAGAGAGAAAGAGGGGGGGAGAGAAAGAGGGGGAGAGAGAGAAAGAGAGGGAGAGAGAGAGAGTAGTACCACCTATTCGTTGTGAATGTGTTTCAAAACTCCCAGCGGTTGCCTGAAACTGCGAACAGTTTTGAATCCTATATAAACTTAGTGATTTTATATATACATACATATCCATGATAACATTCATTTTAAATCAAATTTCATGTGTAAAGACTATAACATCAATAACAAATAATGAAATGAAATCATAACAAGCTTTGGTGTACTGGGGTCAAACTCCATTGCTTCATTAAAATCTGAACAAAACCAAACCCATTTCTTCATATAAAATCATTCCAAAACTACGCGCTGTCACGACATCACTGGTCACTGTCATTATTGTGACAAACGGAAATAAAGTCAAGACTCAACAGTCGGATTTTGACAAAAAAAGTTATGTGACAAAATACTCGTTCATATCGTAAAACTTCAGTACACGATTTTTCTTTCTTATTAAGTCGAGATGTTTCACCTTACAATTTGAAAGAAGTTCTTTCCGCTATTTGTTTGGAAAATTCTTTGTCACGATTTACTGGGACCTGGGTAAACTGCTACTGTCGAACCCAAGAGTGATCAAGTGGCTCGTTAGAATTACGCATCGGGAAAAAAAGATGTTCTGGGCCAGGAAGTCTACTGGTTTAGCTGTCCATCTTCGGCTTGAAAAACTCAATTATTCCATTCATAATTCTAGTATATAATTACATTAATTCAATAATGTATTGTTCAAAAGATGTATATAGATATGCGTATTTAAATTCAGATAAAAGTCATATTTCTCATAAATGGCCCTGCACACGAATATATACATGAATATATAAAAGCAGGCACACACATGCATATGGATAGACACAATATAAATATACATACATATATATGTGCGTGTGTGTGTGTGCGTGTGTTTCTGCGTGTACATATAATAAATATAAACACACACCCACACATACATGCACATATATATATATATATATATATACACACACTATATGATCATATGTATATATATATATATATATATATATATATATATATATATATATATTTGTATATGAGAGGTGTCTGTGTATTTGTGTGTTCGTCTGTCACGCTATAAAATGTACCTAAACATGGATGCAACCCAACCAAATGTGGCATGCCTACTCGATGAACAAGGGAGGGGAAATTTTAAAACAAAAAGTCTTGCGAGGAATATTCTCAGAGGGTTTTATGAGGAGATTCAATTTAAAATGTGAGTATAATGACACGGAACCCAATATTCGCCATTATAAATATCTTCTTACAACATATATCTATATATTTAATTCTTCAATAGGTATAAAGTGAAGGAAAACCCATCCTTCAAGGGATGAAAAGTAAAGGGACAATCAATCCCCTGTGGAGGATTGATAAAGATGGAAGAACTTTCTTCTTTTAAGATGTCAAAATTGAAAGTAGACATTTTCTCATCTCAGGAGTCGATAATGAAAGTAGACTCCCCCTTCAAGTGGTCTAAAGCCAAAGGAGACTTTTTAACGTAAAACGAATGTAGACTTTTCCCGTTTAAGGTTACAAAAATGAAGGGGGACTTTCTCTCTTTCAAGGAGTCAAAAGAGAACGGGGGACCTTTTTCTCCCTCTTACGGGTCGAGAGTGAATTAGTTTTATCACCTTTGGAGGGTCAATAGTGATAGGATACCTCCCATTAAGGGAGTCATCAGTAAAGTTCTGAAGTGAACCTTTCTCGCCCGATAGGGACACTAGTGAAGGTAAACTTTTCAAACATGACTGAAAGGTCAAGTCTTTCGATTTGTTTTGTTTTACTCCTAGAATATTTCACACGGTATAGATGGTTACTTCGCTTATCTCTAAATAAAGATATTGTTTTAAAGGTGTTTTTTTTTTAAATTTAAAATGCATTTATGATACCGAATCGGAACTTTACTTTCCGTACATATCATCTTATTCAATTTGTGACTTGAAGGGGTTTGAGATGATGGGACCCACTTTAAGGAGTTGGAAATTAAGAGGACTATTTCACTAAATTAAATTTGAATAAAAAGTTTAAGGGAAATAAGAATTTTCAAACGTTTCAGAGGGGGCTGTATCTATAATTTAGATATAAAGAAAAACTTCCTTCCTTCCCGTTCAATAAATATATATATATATATATATATTTATATATATATATATATATATATATATATATATATATATATATATACTCACACGCTCATGAATATTATTATATATATATATATATAAATATATATATATACATATATATACTCACACGCACATGAATATATATATATATATATATATATATATATATATATATATATATATATATATATATATATATATATATATATATATATATATATACCTTCTATTATATATAGATGAATGTGTAAAAGTACACGTATATACAAATATTTCTATTGATAAATTTAAATCAATAAGAAAGTTAAAACGACAAAAAATATTCGTCGTGTTAAATTTCAAAATTGCAGGCAAAATATATATTATTTAAAAAATCTTTATGTTAGGGGACCTGAGGTAGCTGCAAAATTGTCCATACGAAGAAAATCTATCCGGTCACTGACATGCCACAATGGTTAACAACGTAGAGAGAGTTCAACTGATAATTTGGTAAACCACAAAAAACACCTCACCCCCTGTTATTCCTCGCTGTTAAAATCATTTTCAGACACTGTCAATCTTTTCATATATCATGCCATATATTTGTGTGTATAATTTTTATTATAAGGGTTGAATAAATTTGGAGAAAAAATGGGAAAAGAAAAAGCAAACTTTTTAGTTATGATTTCAAAATATAACAATTTTTGATAAGACCTAATCGGTTTCGTACGTGTTTTCAGAAGGTTGATGTGATTCTGTCTCTGGACATTACTTTCCACTCATATATATGTATATATATATATATATATATATATATATATATATATATATATATATATATATATATATATATATATATGTTGGTACAAGAATGACGATATATATATATATATATATATAGATAGATATATATATATATATATATATATATATATATATATATGTATGTATATATTGGTACAAGAATGACGATATATATATATACATATACATGATACAAATCAGAGATGCAATATGTTTTAATACAATATTCACTGTATGATAGGTTTATTTCATAAATTGTTCGATACATTTAGTTGATCTAGAGTAGAACTTAAAACTGCATTAAATATATATATATATATATATATATATATATATATATATATATATATATATACCATTTTGTATTATGTGTCTGTAATTGAATTGATGAATAAATGAATATAATTATATATATGAATATATATATGTGTGTGTGTGTGTGTGTGTATGATGATATTTAGAAAAATTTATCTTACATCTTTTGCTATCGTAGCTTCATCAGGAATAATGTTGAAAAACGAAAGTTTCAAAAAAAGCCTCCAGATGAAATATTGTCGGATTTCAATATCCAAATGATACACACAGCAACTAATCACGTGCATATATATATATATATATATATATATATATATATATATATATATATATATATATATATATATATATATATATATATATATGCCATTGTTAAATTCATTTAGTTTTCTGTGTCGATACTCAGCTGAATTTATGTCGGTATTCAGCGTTAGAAGATTGTGTAGCGTCAACTTAGTTAGAATGAAGATCCCGCTAACTTAGCTTCATAGAAAATTACTATCTTTACTACATTCTGTCTTATTTCGAACACTGACTACAGGATCTTGGATATATATATATAAATATATATTTGATTATAAATTGTGTTATATTATATAGAAACTAATTCTAAACGATCCCCTGTCATTGTACGGTTGATATATTGCTTGGCCTATGTACATCCCTGTGTGTGAGAGAGAGATGTCACATCATCTGTATGTACGTGTGTGTGTGTGTGTGTGTGTGTACTTGTCTGTCACGCTGCAAAAACTAATTGTTTATTCTATTTACGTTGTCTACAAGTGATACATTAACCGTGTATTGACGGGTCATTTTATCTAAGTTTCTGTATAATATAACGCAATTTATAATCATTCTGTCAGATCACATACATCCATTTCTTTGTATGTATATATATATATATACGTATATATATTAGGTCTGCCGGCTGGCCCGTAATTATAAGCTGATTTTTAAACTGTAATTATCACTGTACGATATTTGAGGTATGTGATTAATATTCACAACTGAATTGAGTGCATTGACAAGGGAGAAGATTATGTTGAGATAATGAATAATTACTGGGTGACTAAAATGAATACTTGTTTGCTCATTCTGTTACAGATTTATTGATATGCTCATTTGAATACACACACACACAAACTCACACACTCACAAATACACACTTATATATGTCTGTGTATTTGTGTTTTTTTATGTAAATATGTGTATGTGTGCCTGTATGCATGTGCGTACATGCATATATGTACATAAATAATTGTGTATGTCTGCCTTTCTCTCTCCCAATATATATATATATATATATATATACACACAAATATGTCTATCTATACATATAAATATGTATACGTGTGTATATGTATGTGTGTGCGGGCGCACGTGTGTATCAAGAGTTGTATATTTATTTATGGAAATAGCTATTTGCAGGATTTTTTTTTAAAGTCGGTAGTAACTATTTGAATATTAATCTAAAATTTTGTATTTTACAATATTTGTCTCATGTGATCTACGGAGAAGTGATGGGTCAAGTATTGACAGGTAATGAGATTTCAGAAATGCATTCAAATTGATTGAAAAATAAGTGTTTTTTGACTAGAATAGGTTAATTGAAAATTAAATAAAAAGCATTGTTGCTTACTGTCGAAACAACGTCTATATATATATATATATATATATATATATATATATATATATATATATATATATATATATATATATATAGATAGATAGATAGATAGATAGATAGATAGATTGATAGATAGATAGATAGATAGATATATTGGCTGCTCTAACGTGTCATCGCTCTATACCATTAAGTAGAATAGCCTGCCGGTGCAGCATGAATGAACAATACAAGAATTGATACACATGGCAATATATATATATATATATATATATATATATATATATATATATATATATATATATATATATATATATATATTGCCATGTGTATTGACATATATATATATATATATATATATATATATATATACTGAGCAAAGGTATCCGATAAATCCGAAAAAAAAACTAATGATTTTTACAGAATTGACAAAATTTGGACCAGACATTCAAGAATTATTAGAATATTGGAACAAGATAGAACATCGGAAAGTAATTTGCAAAAATCAGAAACGTTTGATCCGAAAATCTGTCAATTTTGTGCTTGTGTTTTGTAAGTGTATCGGATACATTTTGCACGCAATATGTATAATATATACATATACATACATACGTGTATGCGTATGTGTGAGTGTGTATCTGTGTTTCTATGTAGCAGCAACCTATTCACCTGACCATAAGTCACATGAGTGTCCAGAAGACGAGAAACTATTTCAGTTTTTCAGTACACATGCACCTTGGATCACGTGAATTTACGCCCGCGCGCAACACACCCACACCCACACTCGAACTTTTCGTTTCTTTCCAGAGAATTCTACCGCTAAGGATATTTCCAAACTGAATTATCATGAGAACCCGCGTCTAACTCGCATTTCTGTATACCTCTTACTCTCAATCTCTCTATACGTATCTATCTATCTATCTATCTATCTATCTATCTATCTATCTATCTATCTATCTATCTGTGTCTGTCTTTTTCTCAATGTGCTACCTATCAGTCTATATATCTATCCCGTTTTGCTCTTTCCTATAAATGTCAATCTGTTCATATCTATCTATCTATCTATCTATCACAATTTGTTCAGATTTATGTTTCAAGCTGCTTTCATCAAAAACTCAAGCTGTCTTTTCTATTGTTAGCATATCTGCCTGTGCACACTCATATATACATATATATATATGTGTGTGTGAGTGTGTGCATGCGCGCGCGTGCGTGTGTGTTTGAATATGTCTATAGTAGTCATCTTTATCTGTTGGGGGTTGTGTTCCAAACTTCCAGCGTATACCTGAAACCGCGGATAGTACCGAATCCTATGTATACTATGTTTTTTTTTCTTATACATACATGCCTATAACAAAGTTCATTCTATAGATTAAGTACAAAAAAAATCAACTACTATATAGAAAATAACAAAATAAAACAATTTCAACAATATACTGTAATAAAAGTCATGAGGCAGATCGAAATTTCGTTCTTACCGTAGATCTAGGCAACCACGGGATACCTTTTTTTTCTTGCCTTATTTAATCATGAACTTTTTCACTTAAAGGGAGCACTTTACGGCTTCTCTTTGGCGAGTCCAAATTGTCATCGATACTACCCTTGCGCTTCGGGACCGTTATTAAGCAGTGGTATATTTCTGCCAAAACGAGGGAATGCAGGGCTGTAACGAGTGCTGCAATCTGGTGATCAGAGCAACCCACAACATCTGGGTGGTTCGTCGGGAATGCGCATATAAGGGTTACCTTGAGAGTGACAATGCTCCATTTCGGTTGATTTGAGGGTACAAACAATTATGAAAAATTGAAGTCTAATATAGAGGGGGAACGGCGTTCCGATTACCAAGTGAAGTAACGGGAACCTCATTTTAAAAGCAGTACACCACCGATATTAACAGGGCTGGGTTGAACTGACAATAGACACTGGCCAGATCGGGAATGTACTCCTTCATTTCAAACAGCTCGTCAAATATATCTGTGATCAGAACTAAATACACTTGATGTATGCATTGATACATATATATGTATCCCTCTGGAGAAGCCCCCGCCAAAAGTAGTCGTAAGCTAAACGGCCCCGCTGGACCTCCCCACAACCTCAGCCCGGGCTTGGTAATGAAGTAAAACTTATGAATTGCTTCTTTCTTGGATTGACCTTAGGTAACCGAGAAAGTAGTATGCGAAATTGAATATATATATATATATATATATATATATATATATATATATACGTGTGTGTGTGTGTGTGTGTGTATGTGTGTGTATGTGTGTGTGTGTGTATGTGTGTGTGTAATTCGCCTGTGTGAGCTAACATCAGGACACATATACATGCACACACGCAATCATGCATATATATATATATATATATATATATATATATATATATATATATATATATAATTAAATAATAGGGGAAATGAAGTCTATCACTAGTATTTCGCGCTGTAATTGGAATTTATTTTCTGATTTTATAAACACTATTTATTTCATATAATCTAGAATGTATTAATTTTTTGTGTCTTTTTCGCATGTATTTCTGGTAATTTTTACAAATTACAACGATTAGATATATATGCGCGCACATGCGCATGAGTGTGTTGTCATCATTTCTTCAGGTTTAAGTGAAGAGTGCCGGATACATATATATATATATATATATATATATATATATATATATATATATATATATATATATATCGCCAGCTAACTAAATATATATGTATATAGAGAGAGAATATATTGGGAGAAAAAAACCTAGGTTGATACCTGTTCATCTCTCTCTCTCTCTCTCTCTCTCTCTCTCTCTCTCTCTCTCTCTATCTCTGTATATATATATATATATATATATATATATATATATATATATATATATATATATTACCTTTCTACCAGAGCAGTCTTTTGGTGGCCCATAAGGATCAAGTTACAAAAAGTCGTCTCAGATTTCCAGCAACTTATTCAATGTTCTCATCTAAATCCAATGTCTGGCGTGGGCTAGATTATCTCTGTACCTGAATCAATTTCTAATTCCCCCACTCTTACGATTGAGGGTTTTTGCGGCAGTTCCCAGTGTCCCAGTTATTATGGGCACGACCACATGTTCCACAGCTGGTGAGGCTGTTGAGCGATTGACGATTATTAATGTTGCTTTCTCTATTCAATTTCCTACATTCGTTTGTTCATTTCAGATGTGGGTGGAGGAGTTTGCTGGGGAGAAAGAGACATCCTCAAATCTCCGTCAGTTATTGTTGTTTGTTCTGATTCTTATACGCAGAAAAAAAGTTTGAAAAGAACTTTCATAGCAATTCAAATACTCTACCAAAGATTTTTGCTGGATATTTTTACAGATTACCATGTATCATAATCATCAGACTTTCAACGTCTGTCGTTAGACATAGACCTTCCCCAAGATTTGCCACAATTCTCTATCATGGGCGTCGCAGAGCCAGTACTTTCTAAATTTGTCTAGCTCGTCTCTCCATCTAATAATCTGCCGGCCTCGGTTGCGCATGTGATCTCGGGGGATCCATGTCGTAAGTTGCAATGTCCATCAGTTGTCCACCATTCTTGCAACATAGCCAGCACACTGCCATTCGAGCTTTTTAATGGATTATGTGATGTCCCTGACTCTTGTCTTTTCCTGGATGTACTGCGTTGTTTTGTGGTCTCTCCATGTGAGGCCCAGCATAATTTTTTCATGTGCACGTTGCATAGTTCTCAAATTGTAGATCTGTCTCTTGGTTAGGTTTCATGTTTTAGCTCCAATTGCATTGCTTTTCTTTTTGAGGATTGAGGTATCCGTGGGTTGATACGGTTTGATACCAGGGATTAAACATTTGTAAATAGATATAGATAGAGAAACCAGAACCATACTCTGCGTCTGGGACTAGCACATAGTGTGGAGATCACTGCAGCGTAAAACTGTTACCATGCAGTCACCATGAAGCACTGCTTCTGTCTATCCATCTGTCTGTCTGTCTACCTCTCTCTATATATAGATATATATAATTAAATAAAGATGTGTAAGCTTTCATCTTGTATTACTAAAAAAGAACATTTTTAGTCTGTTTTTTTGGTATAGTCCCAAAGCCATTTTCAATTATATTTGCATTATTTCAACGAACTGACATATAACTATAATTCATACATAATTTTGTTCCTTATTCTGTAGTTTGTGAGCTATTTAAACATAGCCTGCCTACTAAGGTATTGGTCCCTCAACAATTTATCTGGGATATGCAGCTAGGATATTAATAGCAGGTATTTAAATTTCTGAAAACTACGAGTAGGAGGTTCTGTCAAGTGAAAGTGTTGATCCAGTATATCCCAAGTTTTAGATCAATTGAGTTTCGACCAATTTAGGGACATTGTCTCAATAAAAGATGCCATTGCCATCGTTGAAGATGGTTGCCATGAATGAATGAACCTGATCTTCAATGGTGTTGAGGTAGGTCTTACGTGACAAGTACCTTTCATATGAATGATACGATTCTCTGTTTCCGAGCAGAACGTTGTCAAAACCATCACACTGCCCCCACAAGTTTGTAGTTTTCCCTTAGAAGCTAGTTTTATCGTTGCCCCGGAATAACACTACCTTGTTATCCATCTTATTCAGTTGGAAGCGAGACTCGTCTGACCAAGCGCCATTTTTTCATTATTTCAAGGTTTGTTTCAGGCACTTGCGTGTCAATTGAAGACGCTCTTGTTGGTTGACATTTGTTGGCATGGGTACTCTGACTGGTTCGTGCCTATGCATATTCATATATAACAAGGGTTAGTGTACTGTATTGTGACACATTCTTGTCTTTATTAGATTAAAACTATCTACAATTTGTGTCGTATAGGCGTCCCTGTTCACTCGTGTCTGGTGGGAAAGCCCCAGATCACTCTCCTTAACGAGTTTAGGCCGTCCAATGCCATGTCAGCGGTTGGTGATTTTTTCCTTCCCCAACTTCAGTCAATGGGTATTCACAATGACTGAACATTAGCATCCTACAAGCCACGCCATTTCAGGAATTTTTTGACAAAGTCTTCTGTCCATAACGATTTGATCTTCATCAAAGTCACTCAAATCTTTTTTTGTCCATAACTCCGGTACTCGACACATCAAAATTAAGTATTTGAATTCAGCTTACCGGCTTCTACAATTCTGATCCTGACATGCGCAGTGGTTACGAGACAGAAGCTGACATTCTTGTCACTTTTCGATGATCATGATGATTTCTGCTCCTCAGTGTATAGAGAATTCCACAGTTTACATGTGTACCCAAACTCGCGCCCACGTACAATATATGCATATATATATATATATATATATATATATATATATATATATATATATATATATATATATATATATATTAGAGAGAGAGAGAGAGAGAGAGATGGGGAACAAACTACCACGTTTTTGCAAAAATTGAAAAGCTTCACACAAGACACTTATATGTTCATATTTGTCTATACAGATACACACTATGATTGAAAAATATTTTAAGATAGAACGGCATTGAGAATGATTTTACTTTAGAATTACATTGAGAATCAGGGATAAAAGGGATCGTCAGTTGACAGGAATGAACGCAAGTGTTATTGATGAAATGGAACTTTAATATACGCAATGCAAATGCATTGCTCATGGTTCTACTGTAAACATGCATTCTAGATTATTTACAGTAGAAATGCATATAAAAAATTGGGAAGATACGTTTAGTCCAATCACCTTCTAGAACAGCACGTGTTGAGTTGAGACTTTTTGAAAAAAAAAAGATTAGAATTAGGATACTTGAATTATCAAAAATAAATTATCAAATAAAATGGATTTAGGTTTCTTGGTATCGATACATACATAGATAACCCCGTCATTTTGTACGGGTATATTTTAGTTTTAAAACGTCTGAGATCAGTGGAACAAAAAAGAAAAAAAATCATTTGAATTTTCATTATTTACTCTAATTAACTTTTACCTCTTTTTTTTTTGTCATTTCAGGTTTATAATGGGAACGTATACGTCATGCGAAAGAGTTAAAGTGATTGAATTGTATTATGCAAACCGGAAGTCAATTGTTCTGACAGCAAATGCGCCTACCAACACCAAGTCGTATAGTTAATCAGTTAGAACAGTAGGGATCTCTGACATGAGCGCAATTAAAGCAGAAGATCACTGAAGTTGGCATACCCAAGTTGTCATTGTACCGAACCGAGAAGACTGAATCACGACTCCTGTGCGACTTATGGGTCATCTCATTTATATCATTGAACCACCGTAGCCATCATAGGTGGCCAAGGATTCATAAGATGCGTGTTTTTGTATTTGTTTATGTATTTGTGTTCTATTGTGTCCCAGCACTTCTGATCTCAACGTTTTATCTACAGAATTATCATCAGTATTCTACTAGACACCATCTAAAAAAAATTTTTTCTTAGCTTTTTTTATTGTTGTTTTTTTTTATTGTTGTTGCTTTTTTCAGCAAAAATCTTTTCTGGCATCTTGGGGGGGGGGCTTTTTTGGGCGGGTTTATTAATGACATCTTGTTTCTAGGTGTTTTCTCTCTATTTTAGATGTTTTTCAGTGGCAAACACCGGAATTCATTCTGGCCATATTTATTCTTATGTATGGTTTGATTTTTCAAGAAATCTACAAATGGAGTTGATATTTGAGCAATATGGCCATCATTTTCAGTTAGATTAAGAAAATTTGACCCAGTTTATCCAGCTATAATTCGTCTAATATCTGACCGTTTGTCTGTTATTGCATAACAGTTAGAGCTGTGGCCATCAAGTTTTCTGGGGTTTCTAATAAGACCCAAGAAGGATAATTTTAGCATATAAGCGTTCGAAAATTCCAAAACTCTTCAAATTTTTAGCGGTTGATTCAATTTATAATGTGAGTATAATGCTAAACTGGCCCCTTACTTTGTGCCCGTCATGATAGCTAAACCGAATCATTATCTTTTCGTTTAACCGTATAAAGTTCTGTACTGATTTCACGCCGGGGATGTTCTCTCGGACGAAATCTGTGCAAAATATATCTATCATACAAACATGTTAATATAAGTTTGTACTGATAGATATAATATTAATTTGTAATTTCAATATATAAATGAATATGCTAAATTACCACATGAATTGGGAAGAAAAAACCGGTCTGGCTTGATTACTCAATAGAAACCGTCACATGTCTTTTGGCAACATTTAGTGTTAGGAGAGGTGAATCAAAAAAATCACAAAAAGAGGTGATCAATGAATGTTGCTCTCCTCGCCTTTTGGTGGGCAATGATCCCATAATAAAATGTCTTGAAAGTCTAAACATATTTTGTGGGAGATTTTCGAAAAAAAAACAAAAAAAACAAATAAACGTGCTTTCGAAACATAATAAAGAGCGAATGTTGAAATTTACTGTACTGATACATATATCGTCAGCCAGCTTACCGAACCAACTTAAAAACTTATAGAAACCTGTGTTGGCACTTTTGGTGACAGTTTTGGTTGATGGTTTCTAATTTGGGTAAATACCAAACCGGCGTTATTGTAAATCAGCATGAACCAAACCTGTGTAAACTCAGGACAGCCTGCACCCTTGTAGAGTTAACCAGCAGGGTTGTGGCTTCGTATTTGTTAGAAGTATAGCTTTAAGGCATTTACCGTAAAGTAATTTCATTGAATCATGACTTACTGCGGAGAGGAACTGATATCTTATGAAAGTAGATGCTTTGATGTACATAAACCTATAGTGGTATTTGATCAGCATAGAGAGACATACAGAGACTTCAAAAATCACACAGAGTCTCCAAAGAGGATAATTAATCATCATATCAATCAGAAATAAAGGTAATGAGGTAATTAAAAGCCTGTCTTTTGTTCTTTATCAGATTAAAAAATTACAATATCTGTTTGGCAAGCCGGGTGCACTTTTTCCGTCCTACGTTGACGCAATTTTGAGCGCAATTAGTAAAAAGAATAAATTTATGGCTATTAATTTCTTTATTGCATTATTTTCTCATGAATGAGTTGCTTAATTATACTTTTTAATCAAAAAATTATACTTTTTGGAGCATTTGTATAACTTTCGGGACGTCTCTATGCTGATCAAACTCCGCCATAGTTTTTTGAACGTCGAAGCGTGTACTCTCACAAGATATCAGTTTCTCTAAGATTAACTTTGCGAGATATATGAAGTAGAATAGCTGAAAATATCCGGAACTAGCATTCTCAGGAAAACTATGAATCACCACAACCCGTATATGATTTGTTGAAGGTGATCAACTGGAATGTTGGAAAAAGGGATGATTAACGAATGAATTATTTTCTCGCCCTTTGTTGGGCTGTGATCACTGAAAAAATGTCTGAATTTTTTTTAAAAAGGAGCACAAACTAGTGAGCTGCTTAGCTTAAACTTACATTGCATATTGAACCCATCACTAAAAACCCATTTTTGATGGGAATTTTTTTTTAGATATCACAAAAAAACATTTTCCTTACTCATTGATACGAGTGTGAATGTATGCAAAATATCAAGTTTCTATTATGAACGGTCAAGGCTGGGGACGAAGCACAGATAGATAGATAGATAGATAGAAATGTCAGAACAAATGAACAACCTAAACCCAGCAACAGGGATTAAACCGGTCTGTTGCAGGTCGTGCTGATTAATTATGCAGATTGAAAAGGTGTATTTATTTTTCTTCAAAATATTATACTAATACAGTGGAAAGGAATAATGTGAATTATGATAACGTATAAAAACACTGCGTTCGTCTTGAAAAAGAGATGGGCACAGCCAAATTTCTTTAGCCCGTAATTGTCTCCGGAAATTACTTGAATGACCCGTAAAGGTAATCATATATGTTCTCCTCCGCAGGAGATCAATATATAAATTGACACGTGTGTATATATTCATATGTACATATTTACACATATGTGCGTTTTATATATTACTATATGTCTACACATGTCATATATATATATATATATATATATATATATATATATATATATATATATATATATATATATATATATACACCCACACACACACACGCACACACACACACACATATATATATATATATATATATATATATATATATATATATATGTATATACACTTACGTTCACACACACACACACACACACATCATGAGTGTATGTTTGGAGAGAGAAAGAGAGAGGGAGAGAGGGGGAAGAGATAGGGATGTGGTTGTTTTGTCACCACATGATCTCCTAGGGCGGGCGATGCCTGAATAGTTGAGAGTCGCTGCAGGAACAGCATCAACCGCTGGGCCCAATGGATAAAGGAGTGCTGACTAATTGCAACAGAAGGGAGAAGATAAAGAAAGGCTAAGAAAATATGGTTAAGCGTTTAACCTGAACTCTCTTTTTGGATGTCTTGTTGGTATAAATAGATTTATGTTTTTCAATATATATATACTACACACACACACACACACACACACACACACACATACACACATATATATGCTTTCAACGCAAGTTCTTATCTCGTTTATTCTTGGCCTCTTTCATCTCTCTCGACGCGACAGTATGCATTAAAGAAATGGACATATTTGGCCCGATTGAACGAATTATAAAATGCGTTATATTGAATAGAAACTTATTTGAAATGATCTCCTGTCGTTACACAGTAGATATATCATCCATTTATGTTTCACTATCAACAATGATTATTCAATGGATTATTTGTATAATCTTGTTAAGAGTGAAACAAGGTTATCTGTCTTATAAATGAATAACATTTTACAATTATTCATATAATTGCTCATCATTTCTATACCAAGCACTGTAAAATAAAACAATTGTTGGAATATATTTATTATTTTATAGGTGGTTCATTAGAACACGGTTTTAGAGCAACTAAAAGCGATTGAACCTCGATCAATAGATTACAAGACTACATTAACCATTACATCACCATGGCTGATACTGAAGAAAAAGTTCACGAAGTTTAGATTGGTGCTGTGAGTTTCAGAGAGATAGAGAGGAAGTGCGAAAGAGAGAGAGAGAGAGAGAGAGAGAGAGTGTGTGTGTGTGTGAGAGAGAGAGAGAGAGAGATACACAGAGTGAGAGAGAGAAGTGTGCGCTAGTTTTTGTGTTTGTGCTTTGGTGTGGGGGAGAGATAGTGTGACAGAGGAAGAGAGTGATAGAGAATTGCACAATGAAAATGCAAATGAATGAATATATAAGCACTCAAGTAGTAGAGGTTGGGGTAAACAACCGCATGAATGAAATATAGCAAGTGGAAAAGAGGAGGGTATATATGTATGAATGAATGAGTAATGCGCTGGGTTAACATTATGAATGAATCTTGGTGCGCCGTACGTAAAATTTACATTCAATGAATGAATTCACATACGGGGGAAAAGCGTTTAATGTTTTAGACTTTCATCAATGGACTGGGATTTTTCATAAAGAACTATATGAGGTTTATATCTTAAGTATATTAGTGTATACAGATTTGATAGTATTTATATTGTGAACGATGAGTATCTAATTGGGAACCATTTAATTAATGTGTATAGCAATATTTAATAATATTTATTTAGAACGATACAGAAACTATATAAATACAGTTTGTATTAAGAATCAATAACAACTGTATCAAGAACCATATAAGGTCTATTTAATTAGTATTCATATCTATACTTGATAGGATTCGTATCTAAAATGTATTAGAGCTGTATAATTTTCTTGAAGAATCTATTCTATTTGCAATAAAGACAATGAATATTATATTGCAAATTCTCTCTATATATATACATATATAGGCACACACACATACACACACACATATATATATATATATACACACACACACACACACACACACACACACACACATATATATATATATATATATATATATATATATATATATATATATATATATATTTAATTTCTATGGTGTCTGTCTGTGTGCTTATTTGTCTGTTATGCTATAGACACTATCTAAACATGGTTGCAATGTGACCAAATTCCACTCGCAATCAGATATTTGCAAGATAATGTCATTAGAGCTAATAAATAAATGCATTCCCACTAAAATATATATTTTTATCATTTATCCATACTAGAAGCAATCATAAAAGATAACAGTTATGTGCTAGTGTATTGATACATTTCACAATTTTTTTTTGGTCTGGCGAAACTTGGAGGAGGTTTATGTCCAGCAACAGACTCGAAAAGGTTGATGATGTCGATAACGTCTATTAAATAAACCGGGTTACTTGAGTTGGTATATGTCCTCAGGAACATATTATTCAGAGTTTTTGTGCTAGAACTACGGATTAACCATTTTGGTAATTTATCAAGATTTGATGGTATCTCTATTCAGCACGGACTAACGTTTGTAAGAATTTGGAGTTTGTTAACGGTTTTCTTTTAATCGTAGATTTTTAGAATTTTAAGAATTTAAAGAGGAAATGAATGTCCGAGAACACTGAAACAAGATAAAAAATTCCATATCCATAATTCATTGTCTATTTATAACGATATAATATATTTGATATTTGTTTTAAGAAATAATCTTAGAAAGCTAAAGCGGATGAGGATCTTTTTTTTTTTCGTCAAAATGTAGGGAGTTTACGAGTACGCATGCGCACATTCGTCTCAGCGTTTATTCTTGGAACCGAAATTTTTGTACTTTTGTCGGAGTGCATCTTACTGACCCCATTATAGAAATCCATCTCTACTCCTTTGCAAGGATTCTTTCTTTTTTTTTCTTTTTTTTCTTTTCTCTTCTCTTCTTTTCTTTTCAGCCGCCCCCGCAACATTGAATTGGGGCGTTGCCCCGTAGGAGTACTGATTACAGATCATGATAAAGAACAGGTGAGGAGATGTTGGAGTGTATCAAGGATCTGAAGATGGATAAGGGGATGATGATTATGATGATGATGATAAAGAGAGATAACAGTGTGAAGAAGAAGAAGAAGAAGAAGAAGAAGAAGAAGAAGAAGAAGAAGAAGAAGAAGAAGAAGAAGAAGAGGAGGAGGAATAAGAACGGGGAAGGAGTAGGGGCTGTATGCAATGTGAGGAAGGAAGAGAAGCGGTCTAGCAAGAAACATTTAACTGTTCTCAAGAAACTAATTTGAATATACAATGTGTGAAACAAGAGAAAAAAAGAAAAGTTTGGTTAGTCACTCAATAGAAACTGTCACTTGACCAACCTCATTTGGCGATACTCCGTTTTGGGGATGATCAATCACAATATTGGAGAAGAAAGGGTGGTCAATGAATTAGTTACTTCTTCCACCTTTTGTTTGATCACTAAAAATTTCGAATTCTCAAAACTAGTGACCGATTTCGCATGAAATTACATTGATAATTGACCAGCCATTACCTATGCAGAGGTGTGGGTTTTCAAAAGAGTATTTTTTTTTCTGAAAATTATAAGGAGTAAATGTTTCGACTTTCGGCCATCTAGCTCCATTGGTGCAGTGTGTACGTGTGATACACACACTGAATGAAGTTACATAGACCTACTTGAAAAATGACTCTAATTTGTTTCATGTGAATTCATTAGTTTATCTCAAAGTAACATTTGTCATATCTAATCAGAAATTTACTTCTAAACGAACAAATAAATTTAAGTTCAACAAATCTTTTCTCAACTCAGTATTTTTTGAGTTTGTCTTAAGAAACTCTTCTTTCAGTATAAATAAATAAATAAATATATATATATATATATATATATATATATATATATATATATATGTATATATATATATATATATATATATATATATATATATATATATATATATGTATATATATATATCAAGTCAATTAACTGGACTAACTTATGTTGAAAAGAAAGAAAGAGAAGAGGGAAAGAAGGGAATGAGGGAGGTAGGAAAGAGAAAATGAAAAAAAATGAGAAAGACGATGAAGAAGGAGAAGAAGAAGAAAAAAAAGAAAAAAAAATTGGGATTACCTCCCTTCTTCTTTTCCCTTCCTTTTCTGTCCGGCTGTGCATCTATTGGAATCATTCAAAACGATTTCATTCATAACGACAACTACTCATCGATCCTTACAAACACATGTCCTTCCCATCAGCCCCCACCCCACCCGATACGACACCCGCCTCCCCACCTACCAACTCCAGCAGTTCTCACATACAGAGGTGATTACTCACTCATTCACATTCCTGGCACTTCCTCGTGCCGGCACCCAACTTCTTCATTGAATAATTTCCAGACATAGCTCCCTTCCGTGTGTATCTCAAACAGTACGATGACTTTTTATCGAACGAAATTTCATCGTAGATGCAAGACACACACACACACACACACACACACACACACGAATACATACATACACATACATGCATATACACGACACAATCGCACGCATACGTTCAAACACACATGTACACACATACCGCATTAATACATGCCCCATTAGCGCAAACATACAATTATACGACTTGCACACATACATGCACACCCCACGATTACATTCAGGTACACACACAGAGGTCACGTATGTATAGGGATACCAAATCAGCCATTTAACGGTTAGATCTAGCGGTTCTTTTCCTATTTATGATAAGAATTTCGAAAAAATAATTAGCCGATTCAATCTTATTGTAGAGCAAACTCAAAACATACTTATATATGTATATACATATATATCATTGTCATCCACAGACAACTGTTTCGATGTATTACATCTCTTCAGAGTGGCTATAGTCTTTCCATGATCCCATCCAGGTCCTTCACTTCAGACCCACAGGCTGATATCCTAACTCTGGACTACGGAACTGAACAGTCAGTAAGGCTGAATTTAAGTCATATATTTATTACACAGAAATCCTTCATCCATCAGAGTGCTCTATTCCTATGGAAGACCATTGCATATATATATATATACCAACACACACATATATATACATATATATACGTGTGTGTGTGTTATGTATACTTAATATTTCTAGACATGAAGTTATCCAGAAGTTGCACAAATTTAGCTGATTTTAGCCATTTTGGGAACAGTTTTAACCGCAACAAAAATCAAATTTGAGTTGGAATATGCATATGTAGGCATATACACTTAACCACACATGTCAAATACATCAGCACATATAGACGCATACAATGTACACTCATACAAATTATACACATGTGTGCATGTGTATGTGGTTCTCAGTGGTGTTTGTGGGGATATGTGTGCGTGTGTGTATGTATGTGAGTGTTTGTGTGTTGAAATTTCAATGAGACTTCATGACAGTCTATCGAACATCTTACTCTCTTCACATCTGTGTCTTACGGAGTTTTTATTTCAGCTAATGTTCAATTTCTTCTTTTGCTTTAAAAAATATTTGACATTTTTAAATTTTTATCTGAACCCTGAAGATTTGACAAAGTGCCAGGCATCAAAAGGAGACGATTTTTAAAAAATGGAATAAGTTTTATGCGTACACATACACATACACGCGCGCGCGCATGCGCATACTCATACCCATACAGTCATACACGTATGTATGTATGTGTGTGAATGCATATATATATACATATATACATGAAGAATTTTCAATACAGTAAACCAAAGAGCGCTTGTGACTGGAATGATATGTTACAGTGACCCTTCCATTTTGTATGGAAGAACTGCATCAAACTTCGTTGGTTTGCTTTTTTAGCTACACGTTCCAGAGTGAACGTGTATGTAGTGTGCTTGAATGATAGGGCACCATAAACAGCAATATGTCTGTGTGAAATTGTGTTTCAAATGAGGAAATAACTCTTTTGGAAACACTTCTAATGTTACAGCAAACCAACGGGGACGATTGTCCAAGCCGCACGCAATGGCACGAATGGTACCAGCGATTCGAATCTGGTCGACTTTTTTATGCAATTTAACGACGATCATATAAAAAAAGTGCGTGCTGTGATCCGTGGAAATTGTTCCCTGACTGTCTATCTTCCCGAAGTGGTAATCTGTAAAGAAAAAATCGTGCCATATTATTTAAAAGAGGGACGCTGATGATGCGATGACTGCCGAGTCTGCTGAGTGATGAACAGATTTTTTTTTCTCTGCCGAAGCACGAGGCAAATTTAGTCCTCCATCCACCTTACTCGCCAAATTTGGTCCCTGGTGACTTTTTTCTGTTCTTAAAGTTGAAATACACCCCAAAAAGTCATCATTTTTGGGACTATAGAAGAGTTAAAAGACAATGCACCATGAATCCTACTCATTATTCCTCAAAATGATTTCAAGAACGGATTCCAGTATTTGAAAAAAACACCAAGAACAGAGTATTGACAATATTGGAGACTATTTTGAAAGAGATGAGTCTTTTAAGGTTGTTACAGTTAGAGCTGTGAAATTATATTTGTCGTTTTTTTAGGGTGCATTTCTTATTTATATACATACATATATATATAGACATGTGCAACCGAGGCCAACAGAGTATTAAAAGGATAAACGAGCAAGACAAATTCCAAAAGTACTGGACCTGCAACGCCTTCAATTAAGAAGTGTGGCGAATCCTGGAGAAGGTTTATGTCCAACGATTGACGTTACGAGACTGATGATAGTTGTGATATATATATATATATATATATATATAGAGAGAGAGAGAGAGAGAGAGAGAGAGAGGGGGGGAGAGTGACAGACAGAGACAGAGAAAGAGAGAGGGACAGAGAGAGACATGGGGGATTGGCAGGAGATGTCATGTTGTCCGTCTGTTGATTCGTCTCTCACGTTATAGAAACACCTTTAATATGGCAACAGTTCAACTAGATTTAGCATGCATACTCAATCAAACTGTGAGAAAGTTTTAATTTGAAAGGTTTCCGGAAAGAAAAATTTAAAAACGTCTTACAGGCTTATATTTACAAAGTAACTATAATCTCAAGCTGGACCCATACTTTCAGTTTACTACAGACATACATATATATATATCAAGGATACATACATATATATATATATATATATATATATCAAGGATCAGGTTCGGAATATGTTACTGATCCAGCCATGAATTAGGCCCCGTTTTTGCACCACCCTCAATCGATCCAAAATAAATCTATAAACATAGGATCAGGTCTTCTTAGGAACATCCGACGTCTTTTTGGCAGCACGTCAAATTGGGGATGATCAATCAAAATATTGGAAAAAGGGGTGACTAATGAATAAGTTATTTCTTCACTTATCGTTGGATAGTGATCTCCAAAAAGCCCCAATTAAAAAAATATAACACATGTGAGCGTCACCGGACACAGACCAAGGGACCAATTTAGCATAAACTTACACTTTGATTGAAATCCCCACTAAAAATCTATTTAAGGGGGATTTAAGTTTTTTTCTGTAGATATAATAATGAGTGAATATTCAAATTTTTAGCCCACTAGCTCCATTGCTGTGGCCTGTACGCCTGATACATGCATATATTCGGAGACAGCCTGACCAACTTAAAAACTGAAGAAACTTTTATTGCAAGTTTTGATGGCAGTTTCGGTAGACGGCTTCTAGAAATAGACAGAATTGGGAAGTGATTCATCCAGCAATAAGTGACCGAACTTCTTCACGCCACGTTTTTGCTTTTTGCGAAAAAAAAAGAAGTGAAAAGTGAAAAGCGAAAATACCGTTCAGAGTTCGTTTCTTACATCCCATTCTCATTAACATTCCATCACTCAAACCTCTGACCGTTCAGCTTAACATCGGACCACCACTATCTTGGTGGTCTAGGAATGCTTTGAAAATTTCCGGTATGAATTAATTATAATTGCTTCTTCGTTTTACGCTATTTCGGCTGCGAAAGTGTTGATTTTTTTTCAACATACGAACGATCTGCTTTTGGATTGGAGAGGGAAAACAGCAATTGCTTCGACACGATAAAACGAAATATAGAGAGTTAAAATTTTACATAGCAGCGAATGACCCTCCAAGGTGTCGATAGAACCCAAAATACTGCTTAATATAAAATTCACATATAAAACTCCGATCAAAAATGGTTCTTAATACATCCCAGGAAAACCCTAGTCTCGCCTTTTCTTTCTGCTCATATCGTATTGTAGACACCGGTTATTACGTATAAGTAAGAGTGCATTTATAACGAATTTGCCGTAATAACAGATGAATTTTACACGATGTGCATTAATGATAATAAACAAAAATTGCAGACAAAATAGAATTTCTATCACCCTTTCACGGTTTAATGCCCCATATTACAGGCTTGCAAATAAAATGGATGAAAAATAATTAATTAGCCGAACAATACTTGGTAGTGTGTAATTAATTGTTTGCTTGACATATCAGTGAATTCTTTGAAAATACCTTAAATAGACAGATGTTTAATGTGAAAATGAGGGAGTAGTAAATATCAATTGTTCACTAATTTTAGTTTGTTTTTTTTTTTCCATAATGTATTGAAATATTTAGGTGCCGTTGCTACAAACTAATGGTCGATAATAGTCTTACAAAAATATTAAGACAAATGTGCCGTTAGAACAAGTTTGTCGTTAGAGTGTACCGTTAGAACAAGTACCATTATAACGAGAGTTAACTGCATTCTACTTGGTCTGTCTGCCTTCCTCCATATTGGAGACGTGATTGGCAAGGACTACTTTCCCGGCTTCAGTCAGCTGATCGGGTTCCATGTTATTTGCTTGTCGAATTTGATAATTCTCTCTCTTTCTCTCTCTCTTCTTTTATCTTCTCTTTCTTTTTTCTTTCTCCCATTTTTCTTTCTTTCTTTTTTTCCATTGTCTCTTTCCTCTCACTTTCTTGCTTTCTTCCCTTATTTCTTTTTTCTTTCTTTCTTAGTTTTTATTTTTTATTTTTCTTTCTTCCCTTATTGTTTCCACTTTCTTTTTTCTTCCTTTCTTTCTTCATTCCCTCTTTTTTCTTTCTTTCCTTTATTCATTTCCTTCCTTCTTCCCAAGCTTATCTATAGCTACTACCTAAAACCTCATGTGTCTTGTCTCTTTCGGAATATCCCTCTACTGTAAATACATCATACCCAGCGTTTTCACACTTCTGGAATGCATTTTGGAAGTTGTTTTAATGGAGAGTGTACAGGTTTCGTGGTGTATCTTCAATCACTTTTGTCACTTTATATATATATACATATATATATATATATATATATATATATATATATATATATACATATATATATACATATATATATATATATATATATATATATATATAGTTTATTATGTATTCACGGCAGCTGGTGTCGGTGTTTGAGAAGCCAAAATCAGACCCTCTTTCACCAATACCTTACCAATTGCCAGTTTTATATGAAATCATCTGTACCTAAATTCAGCTATCATATAGTTTTCCATGTGGTCTGACAGACCATTAACTAGTGCAGTATGTTCGATCATTGCGGTACCTTGCGTAATGGTTGATCTAATCAAGCAGGACATCCTTAATGTGAGCCTTCAAAATTATCTTGAGCCAACCTAGCTAAGCTTAGTAAACACAAAAATGCTTCGCTGAGAGGCACTGGTTATCAAGATAGTCTTATGGGCTGTTAATACTATGCATAAGGGAATTCAACCAATGCATCCTCCCGATTGTTAACTATGAGACTGAAACATGGAACCAAACCAAAGGATTGACCCTCAAACGGAGAACAGTGCAATGTTTACATGGGAGAATCATACTTTATATCACATGGAGGGATCACAAGACAACGCAGTGCATTGGAGAAAAAACAGAAGTCAGGGATATCATAGAAACTATTTGAATGCTCAAATAGCAATTGGCCGGTTATGTTGCGAAAATGTCAGACAATTGAACGAAAGTTGTTCCCCAGAGATCATATGCGGAACTGGTACCGGCAAAATAAAAGATGGCCTGACGAACTAGACAAGTTCAGAAAGTATTGGCTCCGTGTTGCCCATGATAGAGAGGTCTGGTGAATCTCAGGGAAGGTATATGTCCAACGACGGATGCTAAAAGGCTGATGATTATTATTATCATATGTGTTCCATGACGTCATAGCCCCAATAAATGGTTACTGAAGATGCTGGGTCTCACATGGAGAGACCACAAGACAGCACAGTACATCCGAGAAAAGACAAGACTAAGGGACATCATAGAATCCATTAAAAATCTCAAATGGCGGTGGGCTGGCCATGTTGCAAGAATGGTAGACAATCGATGGACATCACGACTCACAACATGGATCCCCCGAGATCACATGCGCAACTGAGGCCGGCAAAGTATTAGATGGAGAGATGAGCTAGACAAGTTCAGGAAGTACTGGCTCCGTGACGCCCATGATAGGGGAGTGTGGCAAATCCTGGGGAAGGTCTATGTCCAACGACAGACGCTAAAAGACTAATGATGATGATGATGATGATGATGATGATGAAGATGTTACCCAAAACATAGGGGAAAGGTTGAACTGCGCACACGTACGAATGAAACATGGTCTTTTACTGCCATCTATTGTGGGCAGCACCATTGACACATTTTGACTAGCGCCCAACTATCTATATTACTCTCTTCTAGAATGGATGTATATCTGTGTGTTGGTGCATCTAACTATTTTACTTATACCTTATCTATGATTTTTATCAATATCATATTTCTCTTCCCAGCCCCACCATTTAACACCAACATATTATCTGTTCATCTCCTTCTTTACAGCACTTTTAAAAATTTCTATTTCTGGTCTTGAAGAAGAAGAAGAAGAAGAAGAAGAAGAAGAAGAAGAAGAAGAAGAAGAAGAAGAAGAAGAAGAAGAAGAAGAAGAAGAAGAAGAAGAAGAAGAAGAAGAAGAAGAAGAAGAAGAAGAAGAAGAAGAAGAAGAAGAAGAAGAAGAAGAAGAAGA
Source organism: Thysanoteuthis rhombus (assembly GCA_963457665.1). Taxonomy (NCBI): domain Eukaryota; kingdom Metazoa; phylum Mollusca; class Cephalopoda; order Oegopsida; family Thysanoteuthidae; genus Thysanoteuthis; species Thysanoteuthis major. The sequence goes on from OY735221.1 coordinate 33,539,419, forward strand.
AGAAGAAGAAGAAGAAGAAGAAGAAGAAGAAGAAGAAGAAGAAGAAGAAGAAGAAGAAGAAGAAGAAGAAGAAGAAGAAGAAGAAGAAGAAGAAGAAGAAGAAGAAGAAGAAGAAGAAGAAGAAGAAGAAGAAGAAGAAGAAGAAGAAGAAGAAGAAGAAGAAGAAGAAGAAGAAGAAGAAGAAGAAGAAGAAGAAGAAGAAGAAGAAGAAGAAGAAGAAGAAGAAGAAGAAGAAGAAGAAGAAGAAGAAGAAGAAGAAGAAGAAGAAGAAGAAGAAGAAGAAGAAGAAGAAGAAGAAGAAGAAGAAGAAGAAGAAGAAGAAGAAGAAGAAGAAGAAGAAGAAGAAGAAGAAGAAGAAGAAGAAGAAGAAGAAGAAGAAGAAGAAGAAGAAGAAGAAGAAGAAGAAGAAGAAGAAGAAGAAGGTATAAATTGGCAGAAGTAAATGAATAGAAAGAAAAGAAGAAAAAGAAGAAAAAGAAAAAGATGAAGAAGAAGGTATAAATTGGCAGAAGTAGATGAATAGAAAGAAAAAAAGAGGAGAAGGAAACAACGAGAAGAAGAATTACAATGAAAGAGAGCGGAATTATCAAAGGAAAGGGGGAAAAAGAAGACGAAGAGAGACACTTAATGTTTCGACGGAAGAACCTCTCTGCTCCACTCATCAATGGCTACCAGCCGACACGCTCCCATCATTAACCTGAATAAAAAAAATTTTTTCTTTTTTTTTTTTTCACAAGTAGAGGCAGGGGTTATATGCGTGGGTGGAAGGAAGATTATCTCCATTCCACCCATCTCTGATCCATCGACCCACATTCTGAAACCAGTGCCAACACCCACAAGCCCACCTCACTCCTCTATACCAACGTTGTTTTCTACTTCATGCCCTGATCTTATAGACCAGTGATTTCAGAACTTTGTAAACTCGAAGACCCCTTAACAGAAACGAAGGAAATATTTTGGCGTTCCCTATTTATAGCTTTCAGGTTTTTTTTGACAGAAATTGAACTACAGTGATAAATAAGCTTGGCTGCGTTTGGGTCAAATTCCCTTGCTACATTGAATCTCAAAGGAGCAATTCCATATCAAAACGCTCAGTACTTCCCAGGTCCTTCACTAAGATTCTTTTGAAAAAAATCACAGGTGTCATCATACCAAGCTAATAAAGTAAAAAAAAAAAATTGGGTCTGTATCTCAAATGAATTTGGAAATAAAAAATCTTTGCAATTTTACTCAATTTTATGCATTTTGCTTAACGAACTTCCCCATCCAATCTTCCAACATTTACAGCTCCTTTGTTAATGGCTCGCAGAGCTTCGGAACTTCGAGTCAAGAACTAACTTTTTTCACGTAGAATTCAGAAGTATCGTTATATCAAGTTTATCACATGTACCTTTCCTTCTACAAGGCTCTCATGTACCTTTCCTTCTACAAGGCTCTGAAAATGGCCGACAATCTCAAACGTAAAAAGATGATACCGGACTCAAACAATAGGTTAGATAAAACACAAAGTTCTTTTTTCCTGACATTCATAATATAGTCTTGTGTATGCAACACCCATGTTTGTAACAGTTATAGAAGTGTCAGAATGATTGTTTGAAATGTACCCGGTTCTCATGAAAATTGCCTTTTTATGACCTCATTTGACCCTGTGGGCAGTTCACTACCATTTTCACATTTTTCCCCATGTATTCGTATATATCTGGAAATGATCTGACGAAAGTTCCAAGCTTTCTCGTGGAGGAGGTTTTTTGTTTTTTTTTACTGCGTATGGGATGGGGGTGCTGGAAAGTTCTCAGCTTGAGGAACGATGTCAGTTCTCAGCCCGATCCACTTATCAAAATTTTAGCGTTATGTTGTCGCTGTAGCTGGGAAGTGTGTTATTCTGTATTGTAAGGTGCCGATTTGTTGGATCTTTGCTCTTAGAAAAATGAATCCAAATCATCCCTTCTTTAATCAGAGTGAGAACTTTTCAACAACGAGAGCAAGACAGATCAACTTTAAAAAATATATATATAGCACAAGAAGGAAGCTCGTTTCGTTTCATGCCGTTTAACAAAACCTCATATTTTTCCCAGATGGGCAAATTATGTTTTGATGGGCATTTTTCCCCCTTTAATGAATTTGTGGTGGGATCTTTTTCCTCCCTTGATAAATTCTTGATGGGCAAATTCCTTGATGGGCCCTTTTCCGGTGCCCAATTTCTTGATGGGCAGACTTTCTGATTAATCCTTTTCCAATACCTCATTTTTTTTCATTCGACTGAAAAATATCTCTATTCACAAAGTTTGAAAGATGTGCATCCTACATAAAAGGAGCTGTAAAGGTCTGAAATTGGACGGGAAAGTTTGTTCAGCGAAATAAATATGATTGTGTAAAATTTCAAAGATTTCTAACAATCAAAATTTGATTCAAGATTTGAGATACAGATTTAATATCTAGGATTTGATGTTTAGAAATATAGAAGGGTGATCTATGCAAAGCTCCTAAAATCGGATGATACCACAAAACGAACCTGAATTCATTTCCCAATATAATTTCATTCGAAAACTATGAATCCCATTTGAACCCCTGTATCAGTTAAAATTGCAATTTTTACAAAAATGATAAAACACCTTTTAACATTGAAAGATACAAAATATAACAAAGAACACAGTTTCAAAATCAATCATTTTTTCTAAAAACTATCAGTCTTGTATATGAATGCGAAAATGAATATGATATTGTTTGTTTGGTGAAATAAGATATATTCTATTCTATTCATCGTATCGAAGAAGTCTGGTACAGTCATTTTTATTGCTGTTTGATTCGTCATCAGTTTGTGTGTACGTCAGCGTTTTACGTGTGATGACTTATCAGTTTTTGGTGACTTGGGATTATAACTGTACGAAAAGTCGACCCTTAGACCTTCAAAATCTACATTTATTTTTATATGGATTACAATTATTTGAATCTTAATATATGGTACAGCTTTGTATACTATGATTGTTTTTCAATAGCTGCGCAATGGACGATGGTGTATGTCTGCCACAAAACTAGCAATGCCAGGTTTAGAGGGGACACTGCTTCCGATCCACGAACATCACATGACGGGCATCTGCGGACCCCTCTGTTACAGATCAAGGTCTGTTGCTTTTAGAATCTGTCCATTTTATACCAGCTGCATCTTCTATAAATTGAAACCTGAATCTAACAGTCACCATCTTCCAAATTGTCGCCTACGAAGCTGAAACCTTGAATCTAAATTAGGAATTAGCTCTCAAATCAAGAACCATGCAAGTTGCCCTCTAGAGAATCCTGATGGAGATCACCCGGATGGAACTTGAAGCGTATGACAAAGCAAAAAGGTCTCAACGACATCCTCGAAGCAAATTAGCAAATTTAAATGTCAATGGACAGACCACTCTGCCTGAGTTTCAAGCATCGTGATACGTGGATGTTTCAAAATCAAGGATGATATTGTAGCTGGCTGAGAATACGATGGAGTGATGGTCTGGAAAAATTCAGAATTTTTTTTTTTTTTTTTGCACAAGGACGTGGAGGGAAGAAAAAAGTATCAGATCTTGCGTTTCTAATCAACGAAAACTTCTGGCACAGTACCATACACACGACTCGTGCAATACTATAATGTCGTTGTTCATGTTCCTTCTGAAATTTTGTACATCCTGTAGTCAAATATTCCACTGATTCATTTCTTTCTCCTCACAATCAACACTTCTCTGATAAGTATTTTTATTAGTGTTTTTCCCTGGTCATGATGATGATGATGATGATGATTATTATTATTATTATTATTATTATTATTATTATTATTATTATTATTATTATTATTATTATTATTATCATCATCAATCTCACACCAGTTGCCCGGTGGTCATCGCTGAAGACTGAGTGACAGTAAGTCGTGAGTTCAATCCTTGAGTTGAGTAGAGCAAATGTCATATACTGTGAATCGGTGCCAGAGGCAAGAAGTGGTATCACAAGGACAAAATACCAAGGAAAAGGTAACTTATACAAGATATCCTCTAACGTAGACGGGGGGTTGAGAACAACCTACACTCGAAATTCCCAGTTGAATATCGACTTCAACAGACACCTGAAGAAGTCTGGAGAGTGCAACGGCTGAAAAGCTGTCAATAACAACCGAGATGAGGATACTAGTACATTTAAATAAGAGGTATAATAATTTTGTTAATATTTCGATGGTTTGTCAAAATAGAAACCGTCCTGTGATCAACGCCTTTTCGCAGCATGCAGTGTTAAGGTGATGCTGCTGGGTACAAACCGGGAGATCAGTTTAGCATAAATCCACATTGCAAATTTAACCTTCACAGAAAACCTGTATTGGGGTGGGAATTTGCATGAACAAAATTTTTTTTCTAAAAATGATAGGGAGTAAATGTTTTAATTTTCAGCCCTCTAGCTCCATTGCCGTGGCCTACACACATGATAATACATACATAGTCAGATTGATCTACCCTGAAAGCTGAAGGGGCCTCTGTTGATAGTTTTGATTGATAATTAATAATATTATTTGAACCAATTACAGTCACTTTTTAATTGAATATTGATTACTTGAAAATATGTATTCCAGAGTTACTTTCATCTTCTACATCTAAAATACCTAAAGAAAATATACACAAATGATAATCGAAATCTTCAATACTAACCAATTGACAGAATATTTATTACGTTGATGCAAAAGTTTTCAGCATGTTTCTAACAATTCTTTATTCAGTAGCACCATTATTCAATCATCGAAGTATTTATACTGGGTCTCTGTGATCTCACGCTACCTTTTGGCTAAATTGTGTATTTCATTACAAAAGAGCGATTCCAATTTTGATTAGATGAATTTTAAGGAATTTTTCGACTCGGAACAACCGTAGCCATCAAAGATGGCTAAAGGTTCCATACTTTTTTTTTTATATATTAGCGTGTGTATGTATTTGTTTTTGCGTTAGTGTGTTTGTTTATGTGTTTGCTTGCTTGCTAGTTTGTTTCGGTGCTCCTGGCTCTTCCGTTTTATCTACAGACGTGAACATTGGCATTGTTGCTCGACTAGACTTCTTTTAAATATGCTTTTTTGATTTTTGGAAAAAAAGAATTCACCTGTTGGGGGCCTTATTTTGATCTTGATTCATTAGAAAACATCTAGAATCACCTACATTCTGGTGAGTGCAGATGATTTCAGATGCCTTTTTTTACATCAATTTGGATATTTTCCGTTATTTTTTCTTCAATGGATTTTTTTTACGTGACCTCAACTTTCGACGCTACTGTTGTTCAATTATTGACTGTGATGGCGAATTGTTGGAATGTCTAACCTGACAAAGAGTGTTGCATGTTGCAAAACAATTAATTGTCTGTGAGACCAAATACACTGCATGTAGAATAACTTCCCATTACAGCGCAATGACAATTTGCTGCGTCGAATTTGTAACACTACTTCAGCAAAATCACAAATTGTATTCCTTGCACAGGAAAAAAAACAAACTATTTTCTATTCCCAATACATCATTAAAACAAACTAATTGCTTACTGTACGTGGTGCAAGGACAGTTATTCCAGTCTCTAGCTATTTATAAAAGAGTATTCTTGTTGAATTCATCCAAAAACGGAACATTTTTCTCAGTAGATTAGATTACTGTTGAGATGCAGAAAACTCTCCTGTATATAGTCATGATTTTTTTCTGTTATACATTCGTGTAATCGATTCTCCATAGTCAGGAACTGATAGAAACCGTTAATTAAAACTGTCAAGATGGGTTTCCTCAGTTTTCAAGTTGATCTGGCAGGCTCTCTGGCTATGAACGTATGTATCACGTGTACACACCAATTGAGCTAGAGGACAGGAAATTTACTCTTTATTATGTCTATATTGTTTTTTCTTTGTTTTTTGTTGTTTTTTTTTCTTCCCCACTCTAATAGATATTTAGTAGGGATTCAATTTGCAATGTAATTTGGTGCTAAATTGGCCCCTTAGTTTACGTCAGGTAGCATTTGTGCCTGTTTTATGAAAATTCAGATCTTTTCAAGTGACCACTGCCCGACAAAGGTGAGAGATGTAACTGATTGATTGATCAGCCCTTTTCCCAATTTTTCAATTTAACACTCCCAACATGACATGCTGCCAAAAGACGTTGGTCAGGCGGCGTTTTCCATTGAGTGACTAACCATAATACTATGTTCAACTTAGCCAGACAAAACGATGATGGGGAAACGGAGGAAGGGTTATTGTTTTACACCAACTGTCCAACTAGGAAGATCCTACCTGTCTTGAAAATCAGCGTTCGAGATGTTTGCTTTTCCCCGGATTCGAACCCTGGCCACTGGCATCATGGTGAAATATATATATATATCTAAGCCAGAAAAACTGAGCCTCTTGGGTCCATTCATATTACAAAGTCCATTGAACCTTTATACCCCTTTCTCAATGATCCACCTCCCCAGCTTGCTATCATACTTCTCGCCACCACCCCACTCCTTCTCATTTCACTCCATATGTTTCTCTTTAAAAGATTTCATATCTCCTTCTCTCTCCTTCTCTCTCCTTCTCCCTTCCCTCTCTATCTCTCTCACTCTCTCTCTCTCTCTCTCCATTCCATCTTCAACCACTACCATTACGACCAACAAATCCAACGCCCCCCTTGCCCCTTTCCCGTTTGAATAACTCGCTAACCATCTCTTCATTCATAACTTGTGATTCATCGCGAACGCGCCCGAGGAGCAGTGGGAGGGCTTATGAGTTTTGAGCACGTGACTTGTTCATTCATCAGATTCCAGGAACAAGTTACTATGGAATGTGCGTAAACCATTGTAGACGGATGAATGGAGGCTTCCCTCTATGCGGTAATGTGGGTCTTCGTCGAGCCAGTGTTCGTAGGCTCAGTCTCATGGGGATTCTCTATTCGGATGAGTATGCGGGTGTGTTGAGTGGGCGCTCGTGCGTGCGCGCGTGTGTGTGTGTGTGTGTGTGTGTGTGTGTGTGTGTGTGTGTGTGCGTGTACGTGCGCTGGCTTCGTCCCGTTTTCACTTTTTCAGATTCACTCTCTTATTCTCACTCTCTCTCTCTCTCCCCCTCTCTGTATATATATATATATATATATATATATATATATATATATATATATATATATATATATATATATATATACACGAGTTTCTTCGTTGTTTTTTTGTAGGTTAAGACTCGGACCTGCTATACTGTCGGTTACTGCCAGTATATCTCACGAAGTAGGGGCAGACCCCCATACCAAGCTAGCATCTGCCAGGAGGGCACTTCTGCCAAATTTACTACCTAGGGACCCTGTTCATATTTGCACCATCTCCTTTGAGCATTGGGTACGCAACTCATTGCTGAAAGGGTAAAGTCCTCGGGCAAGTCGCGCTTTTCCTTGAAAATTCATTGCTCAGGCTAAGGGGTTATCTCACACTCTAACCCAGCCTTTTCTATGGACCTACCAAAAATCTTCTTTTGTGAGTTCAACATATACATATATATATATATATATATATATATATATATATATATATATATATATATATATATATATATATATATATATATATATATGTTTCTGCCCTCTCTTGGCCTCATCAGGCGGATGATTGTCTATGTTTTTTTGGTTCAAGTTTTGGGGAATTTGGTGAGAATGTTGTGAGTGTGGTAGTAAGTGGTAAGGGTTATTCATTTTGTCAAGGGGTGTGAACTGGATATAGGGGTCATCTCTGAAAGGATGCCCAGTAGTAATCTGGGAGTAGTTTTTATCTTGACCTAGGTATTTTGGCATTGGCTGTTATTGCCCCTGTTGATATCCTCTGTGGCTCTAGTGGATAATATAAATCTTAATTTTTCAATTCATAATGTGTTTTGGCATGTTTGAAAGTAGAAAATGGTGATAAGAAGTTTTAGGGATGATGGACAGGGGGGCGAATCGTTTATTTTACTTTTTTGATTTATTGGTGTGTGTATTAATGTTATTTTACATTCATTAAAAGAAATTTAGAGCGATGCCTGCATTGCAGTATCGTTTCATTTTTTTCTTTTCAGTAAATGTTCCTTGGGGTTTTTGTGATTCTAGTAAAGTTTTAAATCCAAAATTTCTCATTTAGGCAGAGATTGCAAGAATTTTCGAAATTTTGGCACGTACTAGATTGTCTAAGAATTTTCCACTTAACAGTTAACTTATAGTTCATTTGATGTAATTTCTAGTAATGAGCTGATAGGGACGTGCTATTTTTGTATCTTTCATATGTGAATGATGATATATGGTTGGCTAATCTAAGTTTAAATAGTATGTTCGGTATGTTGATGTAATATTTTATATCTAAGGGTTTTTCCTGAGTTGATATCTCTGCCTGGTATACTATCTTGGATCTAAGGCATTTTTTGCAAAGGGCAGTTATTCTTATTTGGGCAGTTGCAGTCTGATTTTTTTGTACTAGAATTTTCTTTGCTTCTTTTATTTCTAATAATTTTATTGTTGTGCTTGATAATGATCCTATTGAAATTTTCTGAACAACTAAGACTAGTTTTCAATGTATTTCCATTAATTATTTTGCTTAGTGGGTGATTTGGGAGGAAATGTTTTTCAATTAGTCGAATGAAAATTTTGCCTAAGTTCGTTCTTACTAGAAAGTTAAATGGAGGTGTATACCTGATGATTTTTCTATTCCTGTTTTCTCTTTCTTTTTATTGGACTTGGCTTTTTTTTATCGTATTCAAGGTTTGTTTCCGTGGAACCACTATCGTTTTGGGCTTTGAGGTAATTATTTATAACTTTATTAAATATTGTTTCATCGGAAGAATTGTAAGGTAATCTGGTCTCTATAGATTTGTGGATCTTTTTAATTATTATGTTCTGACGTATCCGAACAGGGACAATAAAAGCCAATGCCAAAATACCTAGGTCAAGTTTTTAAAAAAAACTACTTCCAGACCACTACTAAGCATCCTTTCAGAGATAACCCCTTGATCTAGTTCACACCCCTTGACAAAATGAATAACCCAATACCACTCACTACCACACTCACAAACTTCTCACCAATTTCCCCAAAACTAGAACCCAAAAGACATAGACAATCATTCGCCTGATGAGGCCCAGAGAGGGCAGAAACATGAGCTAATGTGTGTAGCATATCCTCATTCTACTATTCATTTCCAGCTATACTCTAAAACAACTTAACTTCAAATTGTAAAAAGTTGTACGTATCGAGCACTCGATGAAATAAATCCATTACATATCAGAAGTGGCTTTATATTATTGATATATAATTATATTATGTTATACTGCTAGCCTGATTTGTACCACATATATATATATATATATATATATATATATATATATATATATATATATATGATCTTCCATATGAATAGAGCACCTTGGTGAGTGAGGAATATATAAAAGGCTTCATTTGGCATGTAATAAAGTCCAAAAAAAGTTAATTGGGAAAAATGAAGATCAATTTAGGCCAATCTTCCGAGTGAAGTATGTCTATCAACCAGTGAAGAAAATCGGCATTTGTAATCTGGGCTTCTGATCTGGGTGCGAACAGCAACCTCAGTCATGATGAGAAATACGTAACATTTCTGTCCATAAGAGAAGCCACCAACTTTCTTCACTCTTTATCTGTATAGAAGTGTGCGTGTGCGTGTCCGTGCGTGAATCCACGCTGAGAACTCCTTTAAGTTTTCCATTTTCTCAAAGGAAAGTCAAATCATATCGGGACCCACCGGTTCTCGTAAAATAATTGGAGTTGAACAACATTGAGCCTGGTCATTACATAGATTGGTAACCGTCTGGCAACATCGGTTTCCGTAAACAATCATTTCAAAGACTTCAAAAAATAATACTCAATGCCTCTCTGCTAAAGAGTAGGTCTAAGGACAGCATCAACCTCTCTTCAAAAAGATAGTTGCAAAAAGAGAGAATAACCTTCTACTCACCTCCAACTATAGTCGGCCAGCCACCCAACCTTTCTGTATGTGTGCGTAAAGCAATGTTTGTAAGACAAGATACCTGATTCAGTATATTAATATACACTTGGATGGTTCTGTTCCAAAGGTGCATGTTTGAAAGGGACTGGGTTTTACGTTGTGTGGAGCAGCCTTCTATAATGGTCAAGTAAATTAAATTTACGTACATCATAAAAAAAAGATATACGACTTCTAAGTATTTTAGTTACCTTTCTCTGGTGTTGCCAAATTGTATATCTTATATCTAAATTTTAATCTATTACATTAGATAAAAATCTATATTCTGTAATTTTTTGAATTCGTTTTCATTAGATTTCTTGAGGACCGTCGATCCAAACAATTTCGTACAATAGCCAGTTGCCGAGTTATCCTGGTTTGTGCACATAAGCCCCACACACACAGATTGCTTCAATTATAGCTGGATGTGAATATGATATCATAAGCAAAGTTTAGTCCTGGCAGAATGTCAAAAAAGTATGTATAAGTGAATGTGTGGGCGTGTGTGTGTGCAGTTATCTTTATTGCTGCGTGTATAAGTACGTAAACATTTGTTAAGCCAGCTTGGTAGATGGCCAATATTAAGGCTAGACCCTACAACAGATGTGGACTCATTGAGATACACATATATACATTCATATGAACTGAAACTTTGCTGTGTCTGCGTTTAGAGTTATGAAGACCGTGTTTCGTCAGTTTTCCAAGTGAGGAAGACCTTGAAATTTTGCATGCATTAGAGTCACTCACACATACGTATGTGTGTATGAATTTATGTGTTTGAGGGGGTAGAATGGTTGAGAGAGACAGATAGACAAATAGACAGACAGAGACAAAGTGAGATAGGAAGAGAAAGAGAGGTTTACTTAGCTTATTTCTTACGTCAGGTGAAGGGTTAAAATTGCATAACGCACATTTTCATGAAAGAAAGGAACAGTTTGCTTTGAAAATCTGTATTTGACAGTCTATGATTTACAGAACTTTAACCCTATCCATTTGAGTCGCTGGGTAATAGGTACCTCTTCAAACACCAAACAGATAAATTCACTATATAATTGCATGTATGTAGATTGAGGTATTTACGAAGTTCAGCCTAGTCTGGTACAAGGTGACATGAGTGGTGCAGAGTAAAGATTGAATCTATTACAATAGTTGTTCTCTGCTGGAATAATTAATCATTACACCACGGCTCCAGTGTTATTAAACTCTTCATTACGGATATGAAATCCGAAATGCCGGAAAAGATGAATATCCGTATAAGTGTCAGGTGAGCTTGGAGCATGCTGCAGGACTTCGTATCCAACTTCTCTAAGGTTAGACACAGTCAACTCAAAGGTACGGGGTCAATCCTTGTCATTGAGTATTTCACATCATCTGAGACCCACTTTTCTTACTTTTTAACCTCAAAATGTCATGATATGGTCGTTATTGAAGCCCTAAAATCTCCAAAAAGTGCTTGAACTGTTTTCGTGAGTGTGTGTGTCCTTGACTGATACAGTCGATAATTTATTGTCATTAAGAACAAGTTTAAGCCTCCTTCAAAGTTTATTATTGATAACCATTTTTCGTAACTGACACCCATTGAACCAACGCTGAACAGTTAGTACTGTGGTTGTGGTCACTCAAACTGCATTGATCAGCAGGTTGAACAGCAATAGGTCCCAATTGAAAATCTTACTTGAAAATTAGTCTTGCGTCTTTGGTAGATACCATTGCTATTGAAGGCTGAAAAAATCCAATGATAAAAAATTCTATCTTTATTGAACAACAGTAGCCATCAAAGATGTTGAAGACAGATTTTTTTTCATATGTGCGTATGTTTTTGTTTTTTTTTGCATTTTTGTATCTTCCAGTATCCTTGGAAATCGGTTCTCCACTAAACCCTTCTGGAAAAGTTTTTCAATCGATGATTGGAGGAAAAAAAACAAGCTTTTTTAAAATCCCTTTTGGGACCTTATTTTGACGGGCTTATCACTGTCTAGATACTCCAGAATCTAGATAATTCTTGTTGTTTTGGTTTTTACAATTATTTTCTAGTGGGAAAAGCCAGTGATGTCATAAATAGAGTTTATTCTGATCATATTCATTCTTCGATGAATTTTTTTAACGTGACTTCAAACTTTGATTCAACGGTTGTTCAGTTATTGACTGTGATGGCGAGTTTACATTTATACTGTAAAAAAAATGCAATCACATTAGCAAATCGTCCACTTTACCATTATTGTCTATAATTTAAAGAACATTTCATGCGTAATAACGTAATATATACATGAAGAGAGACATAGAGAAACTAACTATTTCCAACGATATCATTTTTTTCATTTTCCTTTAAAATTAGCGTAATGTATGCATTAAAAATATTTTATACGCGTCTTGGGAGAATTATAAATAGACACTGACGTCACGGAGAATGTAGGAATGGCTGAAATATTTAGTTTCATTGAGAAAACAGGCTTTTTAGCTTAATTAACAGCTACTATTGGGACCTTCGTGTCCACTTTTAGACATTGAGTCAAACTAGCCTCACCTGTTCCGCACATTTTTTTTTTTACAAGTGCCTTCCTCTTTCTGAAGTTGAAGGAGCGGCCAATAAAATCGGTTAGCTGGGTTTAGATTCCGGTTGATGCTATTTGCGTTCACTTTCCTCTAATGTCCTTGGGAAGAGCATGAATTCATCTCTTCTCTTATCCAGCTCTTGGTAGAGTAGCTGCGCTGACTAGAATCTATAGCCTTGGGAAAGCAATCAGTTTAAGAGAAGCGCAACTCTGATTCAAAACCAGGGAATTGAACCCCCCGAAGGCGTTTTTGTGATAACTCAAATTGGCTGTATAATCTGATTCAAACATATTGCGATTCACTTTCCTTTGGAATTATTATTCGAACTAATGTGCTTAGGAGTGGCATGAATCCATCTCTTCTCTACCCTTCAAGATATGTTTATGATAGCAGAGCAGATTGTGCTCTATTACCTTGGGAAGGCGACCAGTGTAAGAGAAGGACAACTCTAATTCCTAAACCGAGGTCTGAGAGCCACTAGAGGCGGTTTGACGTCCTTCCAGTAGCTCCTGTGGCCAAGTTGATGCCAGACACGCCGCCCTTTGCTTTCCTTCGGACTACATCAGCGAGTTGAATTCAGTGTCGGTATTAACAAATTGAAAAAATGGAAAATTCTGGTCAGCCACTCAATAGAAACCGTCACGTGACCAATGTCTATTGGCAACATACCGTGTTGGGGGTGATCGATTAGAAAAAATTCGGTAAAGGGGTGATCAATAAATAGGTTACTGCTATCGCCTCAAGTGTGACACCAACTCAGGGATCAATTTAGTATGAACTTGAAATACAAACTGAACCCACCACTAAAAACCTATTGGGGGAAGGGATTTGGAGAGAGTGAAAAATCGTTTTCTCTTAAACAATGAAAATTTCAGCCCTTTAGCTCCATCACTTCAGCCTGTACGCGTGATGCATACGTAGCCAACCAGATAGCCGATCAAACCAACCTGAAAATTGAAAAAAAAGTGCAGACAGTTTTTAATAGACAGATAGATAAATACCGGTGAGCTGAAGTAATGAGTCACCTATATTAGTTCGCCGCCTTTTCTCATAAAATGGCTCTGGTAGCATTTAGTATTAATATCATGATGAAGAAAATGACAATTAGGGTGCCTGGGCTGATTTACTTTCGGTGGTCGGCGAATGGCGTTAATCGGAGAATAAACCCGTACTCTTTATGGGAATAGCATTTCAGTCGAGTCTCTTATCCACTGAAGAACCAATGGCCGCACGGTCCACGGGAACCCGAATAACACCCTTAACTCATCACTCATTCCGATCGGTAGCCGGTTTGCTATCAAAATTATTCATACTTTTACTTATTTCTACGCATGAAAGATTGTTTGCGATGGTATTGTAACTGCTGTCAAATCAGTATTTATTTTTGAAGGATTGCAAACATTGGCGTATTTTGTATTGATTGTAAAATTGAAGAAGGAAGAACATAAGTAACATTCATTGCATATTCTATCTGATTTTTTTTATTACAAGAAAACAAGAAAGGTAGACATTATCTCTTCTCTTCTCTTCTCTCTCTCTCTCCCTCTCCCTCTCTCTGTTTTTCCCTAAATGTGAAAATTAAAAATGTTTGTTTCCACTTGTAATCTTTTTTCTTTTTCAGAGGGGGGATAAATTTAAGATAAAATTATCCTCCCCTTACTGTGCACTTTTTAATGATAAAGATGACTTCTACTAAATCAATCCCTTGGTTAGTATCCAGTAGCACTCACACATTCTTTCCCGAAAATTCAGAATTATTATTGATCTCTGCTCAACAGAAGACAAGAGAAGAAACTCATTCATTGGTCCCTTCTTTCTCCATTTTTTTTCTTTTTCCATTGATCACCCTCAAAACAGCCTACTGTTTTTAACTTTTCACGGTTTCTATTGAGTGATGATCAAGATTTGTTTGAAACTGTCAATTAAAACTGTCACTAAAACTGTTTACATGGGTTTCTTCAGTTTTCAAGTTAATCTGGCTGGCTAGCTATGCATGTATGTTTGCATCAATCATGCGTATAGGCTGCACCACTGAAGGTATAGCGTTGAAAATTTCATTATTTACTTCTAATACGTCAACGAAAAACTTTTTCTATTTTCAGAAAATCCCTCCTAAAAATTTTTTTAGAACGGGGTTCAATTGACAATGTAAGATTATGCTGAATTGACCTTTAGATTTTGGGGGGGTTTTTTATTCTAAAAGCGAGAAAAATTACTTATTTGTTGATTTCCACTTTTCCAATTTTTTAATTGACCACCCTCAACAAAAAAAGACGTTTGGTACATGACGGTTTCTATCAATAGACTGGACAGACCTGATTTGTTTTTTTGTTTTTTGTTTTTTCTTCTGTTTTTGTTTTTATCTTCTATATTACCATCATAAACAAACTGTCCTCTGGACAAAGTATAAAATGTATTATTGAATTCTCAACGTAAAAGTAAGGGTCGACCTTTACTCATGGTCGACCTATAAACGGTTATATCCGGTATTAATTGGCATCAGACGCAAGTAGCCAAGTGCTACACAGAAAAACAAAGGTGAAAAATGAAACACAAAATAATTTTTTATTCTTCAAGAATACTTTCTTTTTTTTTTTACAAAAATAAATCTGTTTTACAGATCACGAAATGAGTCAGCGTCATAGAAAGAAAGAGTCGTATCTTTCAGTTCATGAATACAATAAATTATCATTGTAACGGCACTCGTTTAATGACACATGCATTCTAACGGCACGTTTATTCTCATATTCTCGCGAGACTATTATCGGAGATTATACCTTCTCCTGAGCAAATTAAAATAGTGATAATCTGCTTGCCGATTTCATTAAAAATTTGTGTGTCCAATTTTTTTTAGTCCACGCGTTATGACGGCATTTTTGTTATATCGACAATCCCTGACGGTGCTGCAGTGATGAGGTCCTACTGTATATATCTTTATCCCTTAAAGAAATCTACGCCGGTGTCAATGGTAACCATAAAAAGCATCCCATTCATTGCATGTCTTCTTTGTTTGGCACAGCATGGATGGGGTTATCTTGTCCAGACTAACACTCTTAAATGGTGCAGGAGAGTTACAACTATTGTAGCTGAGGTCTTCTCTGTAGTCGTACTTCGGAGACCAAAGCCAGGCTAATTCGCAGGTACAATTTAACTTGTTGTAGCTGAATATCACAAAAGTTGACGGGTCGAATTTGAAATGATCGAATGTGTTCAGACTTATTATCAAAGGAAAAGTGACATTGAATGCAGCTTCTCTGACGTCGTTTAGGTGACACATTCTGAAACTCAGGGCTTCGGACAATTTCACCGATTTAAAAGCCCCTGATTCGACAGTTGTTATATTGGAGCGGAACAGGAGGATATGTTCAGAGGTCAACCCACTGAAGGCTCCTTTTGCTACAACTTTGATCGTGCATTGTTGGAAATAGACCGTCTGTACGGTACAGTTCTCGAAAGCATTTCCCCAGATGCGAGCAAATGCGACCTGGACGAAAATGATCTTCTTTAGCCGGTGACCAGAGAAGGCACCTGGTTTTATGTCCCCGACCGTGGCGGATTTCAGGGTCAGGGTCTTGAGTTGCTCTCCTCTATGAAGGACGATTGAGTTGTTTGGCAGGTCTCCCACCGTACCAGAAATCTGAAGTTTAAGGGTTCCGGGCGGAAGGATCAGTGGTAAAGTCGGAGAAGTGCAAGAGACCGTTCGTAGGGTGCAATGGCAACGCTGAGGACATCTACACAAGGTGACTGCACATTGCAAGAGAAGTGAAAAGAGGGCGTACAGCCAACCGGGTGCACCTTGTACTGGAATCATCCTGAAGATGAAAAATAGAGAAATATATATATACATATACGTTTCGTCGGAAATTTGGACTTCGTCAGAGCTTCTGTAGAAAGATGGTATTCTCTAGAAAGCTTTACAGCTTTAAACATTAAACATTAGGGAACTTTTTCAAATCATTTTTGTGTTATTTCAGTCACTTTTTTCCCAATATTTATCAACGAAATTTGTGTAATTTTCTCCAACGATTTTTATCCCGTTTTACATGTACTTTATTAGCATGGTACTATGTGCAAATTTCCTCTTTTTGGGATCATCAGTTGTTTACCATGTAACTGTTTTGGAGATTTTAAAAACAAAACAGTTATGTTCATACGGCACCCCTGCAGTGTTGATCGAACACCTACTCCCTTTCAGCTATAATTCTAATACATATCTTATGTCATGTATATAGATTGTTATTTCATATACGGTATTATCATAATGTATTAGATATGATTGTTACCTTATACTAAACATCATTTAATTATATATATATATATATACATATATGTATATATATATATATATATATATATACATATATGTATATATATATGTATATATATATATATATATATATATATATATATATATATATATATATATATATATATATATATATATATATATATATATATATATATATATATCACTAGCTGAATAACGCCCAATCGGGTAGTTTCTACTGGTATGTAAATGTAACCGTATATAGAACGGAAAGTTAGGGTTTAGTTCAAGAACAACTCACACACTGAAATCCATAAAATTTGAAAAATGAAATAGCCCAAGTTCTCCCCAAAGGTCTAATGAGTTTACTTTACAAATCATTGCAAAATTTGGTTCAGCTGCGTCAATGTTTAATGAGGTGGCAGAGGCACTTACAAAGCCAACTGTTTTATTTAAATTGATAATAGAATATATATATATATATATATATATATATATATATATATATATATATATATATATATATATATATATATATATATATATATCAAACGAGAAGTAAGGATTCAATGAGGTGGCAGAGGCACTTACAAAGCCAACTGTTTTATTTGAATTGATAATATATATATATATATATATATATATATATATATATATATATATATATATATATATATATATATATATCAAACGAGAAGTAAGGATTCAATTCAGTATTATAGTTACATTGAGAATAGAATCTATTCATTTTTCTGGGTAGTGAGTATCATTTTCTGATTGTTCAAGTAAAAAAAGAATTTTAAAAAATTTATCATTCCCTAAAAAACTTTGCTCTTGTGACCAGGACATTGATATTCAAAAACATTTCTTCTTACTTAATTAGATTTCAAAATGTACAGACATAATCAACTTGAAAATAACAATTATTTCCCTGAGAACAAAGAGTAATGGAATAGAATCCATGTAAGTATATTAAACAGAAAATAAGGTTTCATTAGATGGAAGGGTGGCAGATTCATACCTCTCCAAAGGGGATTGGTGCTTGTCATAGTCTGAGTCACTGAGTCCTTTTTCCGTACGGTTGACCAATCGTCTACCAGAATTTCATATGACTTTTGGGGAATTATCATCATCACCATTAGCCTCTTAGCGTCCTTTGGTGGACATAAACCTTCCCCATGATTCGCCAGAACTCTCTTTCATGGGCATCACGGAGCCAGTACTTTCTGAATTTATCTAGCTCGTCACACCATCTAACTTTTTGTCGACCACGGTTTCGCATATGATATCTGAGGATCTGCGTTGTGAGTCGTGACGTCCAGCAGTTGTTTGACATTCTTGCAACATGTCCAGCCCATTACCATTTGAGTTTTCCAACAGTTTCCATGATATCTCAGACTCCTGTTTTTTCCTCTGGTATACTATGTTGTCTAATGATCTCTCCATGTCAGGTTGAACATGGCTCAATTTTCTGGTTGGGTTCCAAGTTTCAGCTCCATAGGTGACTATCAGTAAAATACATTGGTTCTATACTTTTCTTTTTAGGACTGGTAGGATTTTTCGTTCCTGAAAGTCGAGCTTGCTCTGTCGAAAGCTTGCCAACCTTGTGTGATTCCTTGCTCTATTTCTTCTTCTTTTGATGACTTCATGGAGACTCGCTGTCCAAAGTAGATGTAGTTGTCTACTTTCTTCAGCTCTGCATTTTCGATTCCGATCGTTGTGTCTTTGTCCCCAACATGTTTGTTGTACATGAAAGCAGGAACGGTTCCGGACACAAACTATGGCCAAGTTTGGAACGAATAATTTACATTTTCTATATTTTTAGTCGAGTTCAATTGGAAAATAACACTTATTACCCAGAAAGAGAAAAAAATAAATGAATAAGTTTGCACAGTGTAGAAAAATAATAGACCGTATATTGAACAGAAAGTGATGGTTCAATTTCACATTGGAGACACATGTAAAAAGATACCCTTCTAAAACTGAAATACTAATTAATTCTTTTATAACTATGTATACCAAAGTTATGTGTTGTGCGAATAATTCAACAAATGTTTAAGGTGGGGGCAGACAGTCAAACTTTACCAGCTGTTATATATGAAAATTGATAATTGTGTCATCCACAGACAGCTGTGGCTATAGACTACCCAACATCCAGTACCATGAGGTAGGATCGAAACCTTTGCTTCAGACCCAGAAGTATATATATATATATATATATATATATATATATATATATATAATACGAATCAGAAATGCAATATGATATAGTACATAGTATAGATATAATACAATATCGTTTATGTTTCTTTCCTGTTTGGGCTTCTTCAGGCGAGTCTATGCTTTAAAGAATGAATACACTGTTAGGAACGCTGTAGGAGAAGAGGAGGACATAAGATGAGATAAGAAAACATTCCAGTAAGTGTCACGTAGTAACAGGGTGTTTCGCTGAGAGGGAACTGGTTACAGAATATCTCGCAGTGCACGGCTCTCCATAACGTCGGCAAGATGATTGTCTCGATACAGGAGAGAGGACTCGTCGGTGATGGTCCAGAATAGCCTGGGTTAACTAGGAAGTTTAAACAGGGCAAAATTATGAGGTGTGAATGTTGAAACGTTAATTATTAATAGATTCAACGGAATATTTCAGAATAGAAGGTCTGGGTTGGACGAGTATGGTTAAGGTGCTGGTTTTGTGAGTGACGAGAACCGATGGATATCGTGACTCGCAACATTGATCCCCCGAGATCACTTGCGCAACCGAGGCCGACAGAATATTAGATGGAGAAATGAGCTCGACTAATTCAGGAAGTACTGGCTCCGCGACGCTCACCATAGAGAAGTTAGGCGAATCCTGGGGATGGTCTATATCCACCGACGGATGTTGTTAATGATGATGATGATTATGAGTAGGTGCTCTGCAGTCTCCTCTTACAGTGAAGCGGTTAATCTATATACAAGTTGGTGCATACTGCCTGGGCTGTTATTCACACGGCAGGGGAGGACTATGTTCGATGTATTTGCTGCATTCCTCCCTCTCTCCCAAATCTATCCCATTTATACCTTTTTCAGTTGGCCGAGTTTTAGGCCGTTCATTGTATTGGCCGGTCTGGAGTTGATGTTGGTGTATTCAGTAACAGTGCAGACAATAGAATCAGCGACCCGAGTTCAAAACTCTAGCCTGGGCGGTTTATGTTAATACTGTGAATTAATGTTCTTGTCCGCTACCCCTATTTAAAATATGTGTATAATAGACGAAGAAAATTCGGCTCTCTAGCTTTGGGAAGGCAACCAGTCTACGAGAAGGACAACTTTGATGGCTGATGAAAATATATATTCAAGTGCAGGTGGCGAAATGATTAATGGTATTGAGAATTCGATCAATTATACATAATTATGTATAAAAGGAAGTGGATTTGCTACACAAATAAATTTGTTTCTGGGCCTTATCAGATGAGGCCCAGAGAGGACAGAAACATAAATTTGAATTTTTAATAAATAGTTGCGATTCCACTACCAATTATATATTTCCAGTTCTACTCTAAAACAATTTGAATGTATCGAGCACTCCATGAAATAAATCCATCACATATCAGACTTGGCTTTATATTATGATATATTGCTAACCTGATCAGTACCATATATATATATATATATATATATATATATATATATATATATATATATATATATATATATATATATATATATATATATATATATATATATATATATATATATATATATATATATATATATATATGTGTGTGTGTTCTTGTAAAAGCATAGAAAATGTACAATATTAACAACTGAATGGACATAAATGTATTAAGTAACAAATTCAAAATTATTTCGTGTGAACTAGTGACTAGTGTTTAATCTTATGATTTACTTATATATATAGTCTAGAAAGCTTTACAGCTTTAAACATTAAGTATGTAAAAAAGGATTTTTTCCTTGGATTTATGTCATTTTAGAATTTGATATCATATTATGTGTGAATTTTCTTGTTGGGATCCTCAGTTGTTTACCATGTCGCTGCTTCTAGGATTTAAACAAAACAATTATATTAATGTGGCTCCCCCGGCAGTGTTGATCAAACAATACATACGTAAACCCACTAAAAACTGGAATTTTATTACATCTTTGGAAATTTGAATCCAAATCAAAGTTAATGTACAAATGACCTGAAATTAGCCCTCTCCACTGGATAGTGGAAAATAATGTCCAGAAACAGAACTACATGAGCTATCTGAAGACATGTACGAAACCGGTCGACGTTTATGAAAAAAAAACTATTTCATCTCACAGCCATGAATAAAAAATTGGCTTTCCTTTTTTCACAAATTTATTCAATCCTTATTGCAGAATTTATCAATACACACATACACACACACGCATATATATATATATATATATATATATATATACATATATATATATATATATATATATATATATATATATATATATATATGTATTGTATTACAACTCCTCAGTGTGGCTATAGACTATCCATTATCCCATCCAGTACCACGAAGTAGGATTTAAACCTTTGCTTCAGACCCGGCGGCCGGTATCCTACCTCTAGGCCACGGAACTGGACGGTCAGTAAGGTTGAATATAAGCGATATATCTATTTAGCACATATTCCTCATCCACCAGAGTACTCTATTCCTTTGGAAGAACATTGCATATATATATATATATATATATATATATATATATATATATATATATATATATATCATCAGCCATTATATTCACAAAAGTCTTTCTGTCCATGACAGCCACGGTTAGCCTTTTGCTCCGTCCGTTGCCATCTCTTCTAGTTGAGTATTAGTCTCATTTTAGCTACAAAAACTACTGTGTCAAATTCCATCCTCTATTGCTTTCCTTACTTTGAGCCTTGTATATATCTACACCATACGTTTATGGGGATTTTACAAGAACTAATCGTGTTTCTGTCGATGAAGAAGGTTATTAATTTTTCCTTACTTTGATTGATTAAAGAACACATTTTTTACTGATCAATGAGTAAGTTGCTTTTCTGGCCTTTTTGAACTATGATCTCTGAACAAAAAAAGGCACCCCCAAAAAAGAAACTATCTAGAGGTGGGGGAGGGGTCGGAAAGCGAACGAAAAAAAAAATTTTCCCCACCTAGTGAGTTGTGTGAGTAAATTCCAAGTTTCTACCATGAAAAGTTAACGCTTGACGAAGTCCGGATAGATAGATACATACATATAAATACACGAATAATCTATACCAAGAAACAGTGATTGAACCGTTCTGTTGTATGCATCGGTGATTAATGACCGAACAAATGAAAAATAAACAGAGAAACTAATAGCTTTTTTTTTTATCTGCTCATATGATACGTCATTTGATATCAGTAATATTTGCCAAGGGAGATAATCATTAAATGCTATTTATAGAGTAGTCTCTCTTATTTATTTATTCTTTGAAATTGTGTCATAAAACTGACTCATTCTGGTTGAACATAATCAAGAACATGCTGAGTAATAAAATGTTCTTGAAATTTTCAAGTACAATGCAATAACAAAATTATTTAAATACAGTCGTCATTTTTTAGTCAGCATAGGTTGATGAGTTAAAATAAATAAATAACTTACCTGCAAATTTCTTCTCTTTGAACCTAATTCGTTTCTCTTTCGATATGTAGAGCTTCAAATGTTTTAACAAGTCTTGGATGGACTCTAACACAGGTGATGTTGCTTTCTCCAGTGGTTGTGAGAATTATTTTAGGTCGCTCACTAACGCTGTATTTATATCCCGAACAGAACTTGTCAACAGAAAAATGCGGCCACATCCCAAAGGAGTAGACGGGATGCATTTAGACAAAGCTATTTACGCTAATCCGGGACAAGTCGAATTTACGTCATTAAGTCTTTGTTTATAATCCGGAAAGGGATTTCATACTTCCAAGAAAAGAGTTGGGAATTATTCATTATTGAATCGCAAATACCACATCTCCGATATGTACTGAATATACAAGAGATACTGCTAAAGGAATATGGAGAAATGAAGATCGTATTGCGCTAAACATTCAAGTAATGAAGGCCCTCTAACTTTCAAAACCTGCATTCGAAATCTTTTACATGGTCAATCATTATTATCTAAAAAGTATCCTAGGGCAACAGCGACATAGTTCCCTTCAAATACTCCCATTGGGAAATCGCACACATATGTCGACGTCTCCCTCCCTTCGAAACAAAGAGGAAAGTCCTCTTTCGAGATCGCCATTATCTGTAACAACAGTGTGATAAAAACAAAAAGATAAAGATATAGGTTTTCCCCGCTATCCGAAAGCAAAGTGTTCCTATGAAACCTTTGGTAAGTCGAAATGACTTAAAGCGAAGAAGCCATTACCACTGATTTATATACGAATTTTTTCCACCGTTCTAAACCCCAAAATCACCTTCTCCGGTATATGCGAGCATTATTTGGCTTATCCGAAGGAAACATTGCGCGAACGGATGCTCAGAATTAATCAAAATAGAATGATTATGCTCATTGACACAGTTCAAAGCTATTGGCAGCTTGATGTCTTTTATTTTTATTTTTCGTTCATTTTTATATTAATTTCTGTCTTAATACACGATATTCACAAACGTCCTCCAGGAATTTCAATAGATTTTGTGGAAGTATTGGCAATAGGCTTCAGAAAAAGGGACGGATCCATGTAATAACAATCTAGTCATAATTAAGATAGATAAGGAGTGAACATTCAGAGTTATCCATTTTGAATTTCAATATGGCTGAACTTGACGTTTTGAAAAAAAACTGGTATCAGTTTCGTTCTCAATTTGGGTGGTTTTTAGATTTGATTTAACCTGATTGCTAAGATTCTACTCCCATCCCAAATGATAGCTACTATGACTTATCATGTCATTTTCTAGTCCAAGAAAACTTACGAATGTTAAATTTGCTCCCATATTGAAAAATGGTCGCCATGCTGAATTTTCAACGGATTCAAAGGATTTCCTGGAATTTTTCGGATGGTGTTCTGGGTACTCCATAGAAAATTTATATTTTAATTTTTTACAAATTTAATTTTAGTTTGCGTTGACTAATAGAAGGTCTAGAGTTTGTAAATTCTTTAATTCGGTAAAGGTTAAGAGGATTTGATTTAAATCTTGTTCATTCAACAGGATCCCGCTTGAAACGCGTGTAATCGAACGACGCTGCTGTAAAAGTCAGTCCTAAATAATAATTAAAAGAAACACTCGATATCTGAGTCGTAGAGATTTCTATTGCCTGGTTTTTCGCTTATGAAAACACTATATATATATAGAATAACACTAAAAGGACATTTGAAGAGGAAAGTGTATCGCACCCGGTTTGACAAGTTGTACACCTGTAAAAACGAATGATGCAGTCATTTAGTCATTCAACAGAAACTGTCACGTGACCAGCATCTTTTAGCAGCATATCGTGTTGAGTGTGATCAACTAAAAAAAAAATAAGAAAAAGAGCTCAATAATGAAGTTGCTTCTCTTGCTCTTTGTTGGGCGATGATCACAAAAAAATAAAATAAAAAAAACAATGATCGCTGCCAGACAATTTAGGTTTCAATTTATCATAAACTCACATTGAAAATTGAATCCCCACTCTAAAACCTATTTTAGAAGAGAATTTTCTTTTCAAACACTGTTTTTCTAGACATAATAAGGATCGGATATTTAGATTGCTAGTCCTCTATCTCAAATCCTGTGCCCTGTACGCGTGATACATGCATAGAAAGCCAGCCATACCATCTTGAAAACTGTGAGCAATTTTGGTGACATATTTGGTTGACAGTTTCTAATAAGATCTGACGGATTTTTCAAGTAGACACATCTGCTGTTATTTTGTGTACATGCACAAATGCATTCAGTCACGTGCGCGAAAGCCTTATACAGCTTATGACATCTTGACAAAATACTTGACACAAAACCGAAACCGGAGGTTTTCTGTGAAATACGCATCAGAACGTACACCTTTAACAAGACTAGTGAGTTCGATCCTCAATGGCTGCCCCGGGGTGGAGGTTAACGAGCTCATCATGTAGAAATTTGCTACTGTAGTAGATTGGATTTTCACAGGATACTCTGCACTTGTGCACCACGCGCCAAACTAACGTACGTTTAGTAGTATCATTAGTGCCCCGCTGTAATGCTATAGTTGAGAACCTGGTCGAGCTGACTATCATTACTTGAATGAATTCAATCCTCATTGGGTACCTCAACGCTGTGACCTTGCACCACGAGTGTGATCCCCCCAGTAAGTGTAGTAAATTGCAAAGGCTCTTCACATTGGATCAATTTAAACATGCTAATTCCGAAAGTTAACAAATGTCAAGTACAACAAATGAATCGAGGACAAAGACACAACGATCACAATCGAAAATGCAGAGCTGAAAAAACTGCATCTGCATAGGACAACGAATCCGGACGAAGAATCACTCTAGGTTGGGGTCAGGGATATCATAGAATTGCAGGAAACTCAAATGGCAATGGGCTGATCATGTTGCAGGAATGTCAGACAATCGATGGTCATCAGGATTCAGAACGATCATTTGCGACACTGTGGTCAGCAAGAAATAAGATTGCGTAACGAAGTAAACAAATTCAGAAATCACTGGCTCTGCGACGCTCATGATAAAGAGGCCTAGTTTTGGGGAAGGTCTATGTCAAATAACCGCAGCTAAAAAAGGTTAAGTATCATAATTGAGTTTAATCTTCATTTATTTAACCATATTTGTCCCCTTGTAGATCACAAAAGTTTCTCACTGTGGATCAATTTAAATCATTACTTGGGTAGCAAGTTCCATCCTGACATAACACATATGGGTTTGTGCCCGATTCTGTGAAGCTTACTAAATTACAAGGCTTCCTCTTGTGGATCAATTTTGACAAACTAGTTTCCAAAGTCATTATTACAGAACTGAATACGATAATCACTGGATCTCCCATACTAGTAACCTTATGCCGAACTGTAAAGCCCAATTGATTACAAGGGTTACTCACAAGAGATCGATTCAAACATGGAGTTTTTTTCCAAACCTATTACTACAACAGCGTGTTCGATTATCACTAGATCCCTCATACTATTGAACTTGCACCAAAGTAAGCCTTTTAATTGATCTGGAATCATCTTTAAAAACTAGTTCCCTAGGTAATCGCAAAAGTAGTGAATTCGGTTGACGCGTGTTGTGTGCTCTACATATGTGACCTTCAGCCAGACTTGATACAACTTGGTGAGTTATAAGGATTTCTCGCTGTAGATCAATTTCAACAAATTAGTTTCTATTATTACAGTATTGAGTTCGATCTTCCCTGTATACCCAACACTCGTGTCCTTGAGCCGGACTAGCGATGAAGAGCTAGACTATTCGAACAAGTAACTTCACACTTCACTTGGACTGTAAACTTGTGGCCATCTCGTCGACTCACTTGAACTTATAAATTACTAGAATTCCTCATTTTTTATTCATTAGATAAAAATGCCTCTATGGACATCTATTTAAACAATTTCCATAAGAGATATGTATTCAACATTAATCCATGTATGATAATGTATGAAACTTATTTTAAAAATTAATTGCTTACCAGTACAGAGGAATATTTACCAGGAACATTTTATTTATTTATTTTTCATTAATTCCTTTGAATATTTCGGCTGATAACTCCCAAAATTACACGATCATTTTTCCCCAGATGATCTAAATTTATCTAAGTTATTCTAAAAATTAATTATACTTGTATTTTTTTACACAAGACGTTAAACTTTTCCTGTATTTCAAAGTTCTTTGGGAGGAAAAATTTAGTTCGTTTTTGCGACTTGTTCTCGTAAATCTCTTGTTTTCTTCGACGTATTGGACATTAGAAACCCTAATTTGTAAACTAATGATTACCTTGAAAGTTTCAAATAAGTCTTCTCTTGCCCTCCTTTCAAACTATGTAGACATGCCTACATTTTCTAGTCCATCCTTATAACCCTAATCGGTAATGCCACTCATTATTCTCGTAATTTTTCCCCGGACTGCCAATTCCATCATTATCATCAGTCTTTTAACGTCCGTCGTTGGACATAGACCTTCCCCAGGATCCACCACATTTCTCTATCTTGGGCGTCGCAGAGCCAGAATTTCCTGAATTTGTTCAGTTCATCTCTCCATCTGGTTTTCTATCGTTCTCGGTTTCGTATGTGATCTCTGGGGATCCGGCTTGTGAGTCGTGATGTCCATCAGTTGTCTGCCATTCTTACAATATAGCCAGCCCATTGCTATTTGAGATTTTTAATGGATTCTATGATGTCCTTGACTCCTGTCTTTCCCCTTGAATATTGTGATGTCTTGTGGTCTCTGCATGTGAGGTTGAGCATGATTCTTTCATGAGTACATTGCATGGTTCTCAATTTGCGAGTCTGTCTCTTGGTTAGTTTCAATGCTTCAGCTCTATAAGTGACTATAGGGACGATGCATTGGTTGTACACTGTATTGAGGAGCAAAAATCTTCAAACCAGTTTTTAAAACCATTATTACTGTAGCGAGGTTGACCCTTTCTGTGTGCCTTACTCGTTAAGATTATTAAGGTATCTTGTCCTGGAACAACACTTACCAAAACAATCTGACGTCCCATTCCTTCCGTAGTGAGTGTGCACCTCACTGGGTACCCCATCTTTGTTTCACCGTGCTAGACAAATTGAAACTAAGTAAACATCTCCTTCTTTAGCATTATTAGTAAAATTGCATTGTAGACAAATATTTTGATTTTCTGAGCACAATCTCGACTACATGCTTCATCGAAAACAATTTTGTGTCCTAATAAGCTAAACTTATTAGGGGAAGTAGAAAAATATAGTATGACTACTAGACACTTCTAAAAATAAAAGTGTTAATATTACTCTTTTTCCAAATACCAATCGGGGAACTTTGCTGGTGAGTTAAGAAACGAAGGGTAACGGTGCCCAACAAGTATTTCATTTAGGCCAGTGTGGATTTCAGCGCAATGTAGATTTCTTTACTCACCTGGAAAGAAACTGGAGAGGATTCCCACGTATAAAAATAAGGAATCATCCGTGTTACACGAGTTGCTGAGAATGGAATCGCCTGTGTGGTGCACGTTGCTGATAATGAGCGGTGCCGGTTACCATTTTTTATTTGCTACTATTCTGCAGAAAAAGGAACTCCTCTATCTCTCACCTCTTACAGGTTGTTTATCTGGAGAAGGTCGAAGAATGGACTGACCGAAACGTTGTTTAACCAATGGAATCAACAAAAGTGCTGTTTCCAGCTGCACAAACAATTATTTGATTAAATCTATGAGATATCAAATAAACCTGGGAACTAATGTAACGTCTCCTGAACGGTATCACCATTGTGTCCAGGGGTACATCCAGATGTGTGTTGCAAAACCGAAGAATATAGATATTTTTGGTCCCTAATCACCTAAAAGAAGACTTTGCCATATTTTGTATCTGTACGCAAAATAAATACCATTGGATTCTGCAATGAAGTGTTTCAATCATTTTGCGTATTTTTCAATCGAGTATCTTCATCTTTCGTGTTTTTGATTCAAGACCAAAGAAATTGTAGGGTACGTTTACGAAAAAACAAAGCAGCAAGAGCGTAGATTCAAAGGTGTTTAATGTAAAGCGATCTTATGTTTCAAGATATCCCACACCCATTTAGATATAACAACCCATTCATGCATTTATAACATCTATTAGATATCTTGTTGTATCATGTTGCCCCACATGAAATGGCCGATTATGAAATGAAAAAAAATGCTTGGTGACCCCGACAGTTGTTTCGGAAATCTGTGAATTTTAAGCTTGAGCTCAAACAGTTATCTTTGTATCAGTTTTTACAACATCCTTTGCATTGTCGTTGAGACAACTGATCAACTTGGGGGTTATTTTCCTGGCTCATGCCACCGGAAGAAAATTTATGGAACCAACTTCGCATTATTCTTTTCTAGTACGTTCTCCCCGCTCCAATTACGAAATTGTTGTCCTTGAGAGCTTGAACGGTATCTTTACCGATTCGTTACTCATACAAAAACAATAGTCTGATTTTCTTTGAGGATAGCATCTCTAAGAGTCAGGGATCATCTTATCAAAACTGATATGATGAATCATAAGTTGAAGATTCAAAAAGAAACCAATGTCCGATAAATTGATAGATATGTCTAACTATATTTTTCTGCGTCAGAATTTGTCGAAATCGCCATCAATAATATAAATTCAAGAACGCCCTTTTCACGAGGGTCAACTTAAACATATCAATAAATTTGTTAGAAAATAAAACTACTTCAAACAAGCAGTGAAGACTTCCTATTTTCCTCATTTTTTCAGGAGTTACGATGTTAAAAATATACTTTGCATCAAATGATTTAATTGCTTTTCTTATATAAAGTTTTTTTTTCATTATTCCATACACTTTCTATTCGTTTATTCATATTTGTCTTTTAAGCAGAAGATCGCAGAACACATCAGCCGGAATATTATACTAGAAAATTTAATCTCAGAATTTCTGTTTACCATTTTGTCAAATTTCCATTGGTGATATCAATTGCTTATGGCCTGATGATTATTTCTGAAAATATCGATTGATTTGGGGTAATTGGTTTTAAAATTTAATTTCAAAGTTTTCATGCTCTCTCGATAACAGCAATATTAAAGTTCTAGGTTATCTTTGCTCCGACGTACATAAACTTATAGTGGTATTATAACAAGCATATAAGGTACGCAAAGTCATTCAGAGACTTGAATAATCTTTCATTAAAAAGTATAATTAAACAACATATACATCAGATATTAAGGCAATAATGAAATTAAAAGTCTGTCTTTTGTTCCTTATCAGATTTTGCACCATGAATTCATCAGGGTACCACAGGAACAGTACACTGGACGTGTCAAACTGTCGTTTTAAAAAACAAAACAAAAGACAGACATTTCATTCAATTATTGCGTTAATTTATAATGAAAATGCTGTTTAATTATACTTCTTAATTGATATTTTTAGAAACCTTTGTATGGTTTTTTTATGCTTGTTTAAACTTTAGGTTTATAAACGTCAAAACAAAAATCACCAAGTTCTGACAATAAAAGATTCAATCATGACCCGTATTGTTGCTTGTCCCCAGAACTTCCAAGTTGCCAGAAATTAGGTGGTCCTTATATATACGTTGATATTGTTTCCAGAAGTTCTAAAATGAGATTTATTTTTTATAAGTCCTGCTATCTCTCTGAGAAGTATCTACATCTTGGTTGCTTTTTAAGTGACGTTTCTGTCGATATGTTCTTCGGGCTTTGGTTCAGAACAAAACTAACCTGTGTATGAGAATAAACACATACACAACATAAGGATAAATATACATCGACACCTAGTGATATTTGACCAGCACTAATCCATTACATCTTGTTGAGGCTCAACGATGACATCATATATAATCATTGCGAATGACCCTGAATGGGAGCGCAGCAGCAAGGCAAAAGTTATATTTTGGAAATGTTATTTATGTTATCTAATGATGACCTCGTATGACGTTTAGCACTGCATTTCTGGGAACGTATTCAAAATATTAACGTAGGAGTTACTGTAGTCATATTATGAATCGTTCTTCTTGGTTGAGGGTAAAAATTTGGGGCATTTTTTATGCATAAGTCAGTGATGCAAAAAGTCGGTTTGTAAAGCATGGCCCACCTACTATGTCTTTAAACAATGTTGATAGACGGAGAAAACGTTTGTATTGATAGCAATTTGAAGATACAATGCCCTGCAAAAGTTTGAAAACTCCAACACCAAATCATGAAAATAGATTTTTTTTTCAATTTGAAAATACGGGATTCTTTTACTTACAAGAAAAAATGTTCTAACCCAAGTTGAAAAAATGATATTTACAAGGGAATATTCGTTTTTGATCATTCCCTTGACTCTAGAAGGTATCGATGTTGCAAGACCGCTGCTCAGGTCATCGTTGACTTTTTATGATCTATGTATGGTGTGATTTTCATCTAGGCAATCTTTCTGTCCATAATATTCCACAGATCCCCTACAGGATTGGGGTGCTACGAGTTTGGCGACCATTTAATGAACTCAGTATCATGGCCCTGAATCCATTTCTACACGTTCAGCGGTATGGCAATGGACACAGTCCTGCATAAAAATGGTGCCGTTTCTCATTTGAATCGATGGTTTCAGATATGACTCCGAAACAGTCGAGTACATCTCTGGATTCAACGTCACTTTTCGTGGCAGAAAATACGCGCATAATGGTGATCTTTACCATACCTCTAAACATCTAAAACAATTCAGAATCATGATATCAAGGTCTTTGAATGGCTGCCAAACCCAGAAGACCTCAATTTGATCTACACTACATTGTTTCGATAAAATGCAATCAATAAGGCATATTTCTTCCTTATGCCCCCACGATGACCATGGTATCAGTCGTCCCTGCCCGGATTTCATATATCACTTGTTCCTGGGTCTCTGTTCTTCGAGGATCGGGGTATGTGAAAGAGACTTACAAGCGATGAGCACCTTAAGAGACGTCACTCACTTCAACATACAGATAAAGCGCTAACTGAAATAAATCATTCCCTCAGTTTTATTTGTTGTTATTTGAACTAAAAAATTTTATTGCTTTCGGTTTTTTGCAGAACTGCCAAGATTCCTTTCAAGAACGTTGCAGAAATTCAGTGTTGTAACATTTTTTCAAAATATTCAGTGTCAAAAATAAAAGGTTTCGTTCTAATTATACTTATTGTTTTGCGAGCAAAGATTGTTGAAAGAGATTACGGCATCAATAGACGACGGGGCCAATGTGCAGTTTTCCCCTCCCGCTTGAGCAGTGGGTTTTTATGGTGAGGTCAGCTTTTCCAGGGCCAACTCCACCCTTTAAAGTAAGGTTTAGCATCCTATAGTCCACTGTGTGGCACAGATTGGAGCAGGATTTCAAGGTCGTAGGTTTTACAGGAGTGTCTTTTTCCTGGTAGATGCGTGCTAGCTGTAATAGTCTGACACTCATTTGAAGAGGTATTTCGAGAGTAAGGCTGACCTGCGATCGGACCACAGGGCGTAAAAAATCCGTCGTTGTTAGATGCCGAGCTGGCCATGGAGTTCTACCTTCGGATTTGTTGGATGATCTAGACGGTAGGGCTGTCAGCAACTTTAAGCACAGACGCTTCAAATAGTATGGCTCTTTGCAAATTCTATTCTCATATTCTCCAGATGATACGACTACCTGCAACTTAAAGCAAAGGTCTCACTCTCCATTGAAGCAGATGTGCGATGACTTTAGAGCTCTGTTATTCCTCAGAGTATTGACCCGACACTATCACAGCCAGGAGCACGGATCTGAGTCATTCCCTTTGGAAAAGGGGGGTGCCTAATAATTCTGGGTTTCTTCTCCCTGCAAGGACTCTTAAGTGTTTATTATTTCGAAGGGATTGTCAGTTGTGTAGCAAGGGAAGGGAACAGATTCAGATCTACTTATGAAGTTTTAACTTAGTTAAAGTCCAAATTATCTCTCCTTACACGGATGGGGGGCAGCATTCTATTTTGTTTTTCCTTTCCTTTAACTTATTTATCTCTTGGCATTGTCAGTCTTACACGATAAATAAAGAGGAATTTTAAGGACTGTATTAGTTCGGAAAATGAATGCCCCTTTTTAGCAGGAGAAAATAAAAAGTTAAAAAAACAAATAGGAATAATAATAAAACTTATAAAATCAAAGGCGATATTTGCTGACCCATAAGTCAAGTGATTAGTAGCAGTGGAAGGACAATACCTGAATTACTGAGATAAAAAATATGTGATAGTAACCTTCTTTTAAAATGGTAAAGAGACGAAGAAAAATATACACTCAGCCACATCGGTTTTTGAGTCCTCAATATTTAGAAAGAAAACAATTCGTGCTCGTCTCTACACTATTCTTCTTCCTTTTTCGCTATTCTTCTTCCCTGAGAGGGTTGACTTCCTATTTTCGTACAGCTATATAAAAAAAAAAAAAAAAACCTCCTTAGTCACGAATTGGAGGTAAACAACACAACGATCAAATTACCAAAGATAGATATTCGTTTTCCGTCGGTATCCGAAAGTACAGCGTTCCTATTAAAACCTCCCGCGAGCCGATTACAATCAATCAATATGAGAGCATTTTTGAGAGTACTACACCTTTTTTTGAGATGATGGTGTTATGTAAGGCTGAGTCGTCGGCGGTTGGGATAGCGGTAAATGCAAGGAATTAGGTTGTATAAGTGCTCGCTTCAAAACAAACGCTGAGCGCTTTTCTTCTTTTTTTTTTTGACGTTGAACCTTTTGTTTTATTCGTAAAAGCGAACGTGGCATTAAGCGAACATTCGATAAACGGGAAAAACCTGTTTATCGATTGATTGTCGAGGAGGTGGGTGCTGGTGGTGGTGGAGATAGATAAGTAAATATAGTTGGATCGGTGAAATTAACGATTAAAACCAGCGGAGCGAATCACAGTCTTAAACACACAAACACAGAAAACCAGGTCGGTGACAAGAGGAAATCAAATTGATCTACCATACATAATAGGTTTGATTGGTCGCTCAATAGAAACCTTCATCTGACCAACATCTTTTGGCAGTATGCTATTTTGATGGTGATCAATTAAAAAAAATAGAAAAATTGGGGATCAATGAATAGATTACTTTTCTCTTGAAAAAAAAGGTATGAACACTGCCTGCAGCAAAATAAGGGACCAATTTAGCATACGCTTATATTGTAAATTGAAAATCTTCATTGGAGGTCGACGGAGGCTTAAAAAATGGAAAACGTTTTGTATACATAATAAGTTAATGTTCAAGTTTCAATCCCTCTAGCTCCATTGGCGCGGCCTGTACGCGTGATAGATACATAATCAGCCAGTCAGCCAACTTTTTTAAAAAATCAAGAAACCCAAGTTGATGCTGATTATGCTGATAATTACTGGTTTGGTTGGCGGTTTCTGATATGCCATATGTATTTGTATATATACTTTGGTCTGTAACATCCCAAATGATAGAGGAAAGTGATGGTGAATACGTATATTACAAACTGTCAACCAAAACTTTCATCAAGACTGTCAACATAGTTTTCTTTAGTTTTCAAGTTGGTCTGGCTGGATGGATGGCTACATATATAGGAACACATGTATGTATCACATGTATAGGCTGCCTTTTTTTTTTTACCCCCCCCCCATAGTATGGGGTCAATATGCAGTATATGTTTATGCCAAACTGGTCCATTATTTTGCGCCAAGCTTTAGTTTATGAAAATTCAGACTTTTTTTAGTGATCACCAACCAACAAAAGGCAAGAGGAATAAGTTCTCCATTAATCTATCCCTATTATAGCATGCAGTGAAGAGTCACTCGAGGGTTTCTTTTGAGCGACAAACCAGACTTGTCAGTTAGTCGATTTGAGGACCATGAGTTCATCATCATCATCATCATCATCATCATTCTTTTAACGTCCGTCGTTGGACATGGCCCTTCCCCAGGATTCGCCACACTTCTCTATCGTGGGCTTTCTGAATTTGTCTTGCTCGTCTCTCGATCTAGTACTCCGCCGGCCTCGGTTGCGCATTTGATCTCTGGGGATCCATGTCGTGAGTCGTGATGTTGTTTTGTCATTCTTGCAACATGGCCAGCCCATTGCTGTGTGAGTTTTTTTTTATGTATTCTATGATGACCCTGACTCATGTCTTCTTCAATATGTATTGTGCTGTCTTGTGGTCTCTCCATGTGAGGTTTACCATAATTATTCCATGTACATGGTGCATGTTTCTCAATGTGTGGATCTGTCTCTCGGTTAGGTTCCATGTTTCAGCTCCATAAGTAACTATTGGGAGGATGCATTGGTTGCACATCCTTCTTTTTCGGATTAATAGGATCAATCACTGCAAAAAGAGAGGTGTATGTGTCAAATTTTGTCCAACCCTCTCGTTTTGGGGGTATGTCGCTCCAAGGCAACTAATCTCCCGAGACTATTCTACATTTTCTTGTCCCACAGAACAAATCCTGAGCCGGGTACGTAAATCAGTATGCTGATATAAGTTTAGTCCATTGACCGCTGAAATATTTTCGTTTAATTCATTTCATTTTTACTGTCCTCTTCCTATCTTAATTGTCCACCCGAAGAAGGTCGTAAATTGTGCCACCTTCTAATATGTCTTATTGGCAAATCTTCCTCCCTCATTCTTCAATATTATGTCTGATCTTTTTATACTGCGTTTATTGTCCCTAGGGCCTCAATCGGTCAGCCTTTTACCTCATCTGTTGTCTACTCTTCTATTTAAACTCCCAACACATCTCTACCTTTGTTATTTAACTCTTTGTATAAAATCCTTCACTCTAGTCTTTTCCCAGATCTATGTTGATATTTTCCTACTTATTAAAGCAGTGGTTTCGTAAGTTTGAATACTAAAGGATCACTTCTGTGAAGATACTCTGACGAACCTCAATGATCAGCATTCACTTGTTAGACTATAATCAATGGAATACAATAATCATTAATTTTTGATCTCCAAATACCATTTTTATTTCAAATGGATTACATTTATTCCAATCCTGATATTTGATTAGAATTTGTGTACAATGATAATGTTATGCAATAGATAACGATGTTTCTTAGCCAAAAGATTCGAAATGTCAGGTCTGTAAGGGACACTACTGCAGACAGACTGCCAGGAGCTCGCAGACCCCGGTTTCAAAACCATTATCTCAGAAATATCCCTGGTATTACTGTTTTCATTGCAATTTGTTTGATTCTAAGTTGGTTCACATTTCGTTTTATCAATATTTGTATATAAAAAATAATTGACTGAAATGGCAAATTTTTGGAAAAAAGTTTTTTTTAGAAATCTAAGTATTTGAAACGATACATGTACACACACACACACACACACACACACATATATATATATATATATATATATATATATATATATATATATATATATATATATATATATATATATATATATATATATATATATATCAAACCTGCTACCGAGTCTCTATATAATATAATGCAATTTATCATTATATATATATATATATATATATATATATATATATATATATATATATATATATATATATATATATATATATATATATATATATATATATATACATATATGTGTGTGTGTGTGTGTAATGATAAATTGTGTCATATTATATATGTATGTATGTATGTATGTATAATGATAAATTGCGTTATATTAAACAGAAACTCAGTCGCAGGTTCGATTCCTGCAGTAGCCCCATTTTCTCTCATTGTCTATTCTATCTACATTGTCCAGGCAGAGTGATACATTAACTAAATAATGACGGGAGATCATTTCAAATAAGAGTTTCAATATATTATTAACGCAATTTATGATCATTCTGTTGGGTCACATACATTCATTTCTCAATACATGTATAAATATGATTATAAATTGCGTTACATTATATATCATATAGATCTTTGCATTACCAGGGGCTGTTTAGTTATCACAGGTTCGATTCCAGCAGCAGCCCAATTTTTCTTTAATTGCCTATCCTATTTACGTTGTGTAATCTGAGTGATATATTCACAGTGTAATGAGATCATTTCAAATAAGAGTTTTTATATGATATAACGCAATTAACAATCATTATATCGGGTCATATATATCCATTTCTCAATATATATATATATATATATATATATATATATATGAGTGTGTGTGCATGTGCGTGTGATCAACTTCGTTTTTTCCAGTGATTTTTCTATCTCGTAGTGAGAGAAAACCCTCGTCACGAGATGCCATCAGCAGCAGCAACCACATCAGCTGTAGCAACCATAGAACAACTTATACAATCACCATGCAGACTACTGTAATATGATTGACAGCAGTCACCATCGCAGTGGTAGCACTTCGGTGAAAATTCAACTCCTTTTCGTAAGAGCCATGAATAAACATGAAATATCCAAGCTGTCGATTCATATCTTCACCAAGTTTTATGCTTTGTAAATCAATTATAAAATGGTTTCATTCTTTTTAAAAAATGATCAGAATATATTTCTATTCACAAAACCTACGCTGAAAAAAATCCCAAGTTGAATCGTGGCCTAAGGGACGCAACTTCTATTCTCTACCCGATAGAGTTATTTCCCTTTGGATCGGTGTTGCCACATACTTATGTTATATTTTATCATTTCTGAACTATTACTTAATCTGATACAAGGACATAATAATGGATCACCCAGTGAGGATTGAACTCACTAGAGTAAAGTAGTATTGATCTGCTGATGCAATTATTTGTGAGTTTTTTTCTTCCAATTTTTAAATTCTGTTTTGATATTGATTTTATTTATTTTAATTTGAATCTACCTCTAAGAAGTATAATTTGATTTTTCATGAAAATCTCACTAGTCTTAAAAGGAAGGGTGTAAACCCTATTCATTCTCCCGATAGTCACTTATGGAGCTGGAACATATCCAAGATATTAAACAATTCATTACGAAACTCAAATGGCAATCGGTT
The DNA here is from genome assembly GCA_963457665.1 of Thysanoteuthis rhombus. Classification (NCBI taxonomy): domain Eukaryota; kingdom Metazoa; phylum Mollusca; class Cephalopoda; order Oegopsida; family Thysanoteuthidae; genus Thysanoteuthis; species Thysanoteuthis major. Next base: position 33,576,749 of record OY735221.1, read on the forward strand.
GGTCTTGTTGAAAGAATATCAGACGAATGACGGACATCACAACTCACAAAGTGAATCTCAGAGATCATATGCAAAACTATGTCAGGCAGAATATATGATTGCGTGATAAACTAGACAAGTTCGAAAAGTACTGACTCTGCGATGCCCTTGATAGAAAGGTCGAGCAAATCCTGGGGAAAATGTATATCTAACGACAAACGCTAAAATGCTGATGATTGAGAAAGTTACAGTAAATATTTCGACTGTAACAATATATTATTACCTGAAATTCATAAACATTTCTTTCTTGTCTTGCAACCGGGGATCAGTCTTCATTACAGAACTACATTCGTTGCATTAGAAGATTTAGGGCCTGGTACATCCTAATGTCTTTGGCAAGAATTCAGAGCGTTAGTATTTTCTTCTGTTGAAGAAAAAAAAACATGATAAAATGCCTTTTGGGTCTTGTGAATATGCAAATTTATCATTTCCTTTCTAGAATAAATCAGGATTTATATGTATTTGTTAAAAAAAAGTAGCTATTTAATAGTTACTTCCCTTACATACATTCGAACACACACACACACACACACACACATACATACATATATATATATGTGTGTGTGTGTGTGTTATGAATGTGTTATTTTACTTCGAAACTCCATTTGAAATGATCTTCCGTTATTACATGGTAAATGCAGGCATTTGGAGATGAAGCAATTATTTGGGCTTTTTTTCAACCGATGGCTGTTTGGCTCAATAATAGGAGCAACGTTACTTTAAAGCGGCTATCTATCGGTCTTACGTTTGATCCCTACAGCATCCCCATTTTCTTGAATTGTTTTATTCTATTTATGCTGCCTAGGTAGAATGATGCATTCACTGTGTAATAACGGAAGTTCATATCAAAAAGAGTTTCAAAGTAAAAGGATGCATTTACAATTATTTCTGTCAGATAATAAATCCATTTCTTGATATATATATATATATATATATATATATATATATATATATATATATATATATATATATATATATATATATATCATTAACATTGCCTTTACATTTAAGGATGCCTTGAATAGTGGAAGTTGGAAACAAAAACACATTAAATTGTAAAAAAACTTTGAACTGTACGACAAATTTCGGACAGCATTAACCGCACCTATCAAGGTTCACCTGTGTAAAGAAAATATTAATTAGCGATTTCATTTTCATTTTTTACATTATAATCTTATTCAGTCGGTTATAATTCCCTTCAATCCTGAGATTCTCTATTTCTTTTCTAGATTTTCATTACACCACTTACAGATTGAGTGCCGAAATTTGCAGAACAAAGTGGTGACGTAGCGATAAAGCCAGTGGGCAGCGATAAAAGAGGCGAGAAAGAAGGAGATTCTCCCTTAAAGTCTCTTGATTCTCATACTTTTAAAATATTGTGATACGTAAATATTCAGTAAGTATTATTTTCAATAAAGGTCCACAAATAGTTATCTTGGGTGTTTTATGGCAATTTTTTTGTCTTTTCAAAATACAGAAATGCTGACCTCGAACTTTCTATTATGACATCGCTGGCAGTTGGTAAAATAAAAAGTGATCAGAATGAATGTTGTTTTAAAGGTGCCACACCTTTTAATGACATCATACCTCTTCCTTCTTTCCTATTTCTGTTATTCAACGTAATCGGAAGCGAACGATAGAGCGACTGTAGAGCGTCTCAGCGCTAAAGAGCAACAATATTGAGATGAAATATGAATTATGAAAACTCATTCTACATACCCCTGTCAACAAAGTTGAAAATATGTACATGCATTTTGGTCGTGTCTCTTCAACTGTTTGCGTGTCTGCTCAATATCTACGGAAGCACTGAATGGATTCAATAGAAGGCTGGACAATGAATTAGTGGATGGATTCATCTACAATTTCTCTACCCCCTTTCTAGTTTATAATGTTCTGAGGATAATTCAGATTAACATCGAAACATCATCGAAATCAACCACGATTCTTGTTTGCTAATCGAAAATTTGTTTGTGTACCTATACGTCTATCAGAGTTACCTTTTGTCAATTCAAGTGTTGACTGTCTACATAGGATCTGTTTCAAGCAATTATGGTCGTACACCGAATGTTAATAAGGTAATGTAAGAAAAGAAAGATAACTAGATGGGTCATCATGGACAAAGGTAGATGTAGACTTTTCATTTCAAATATTCTCACCAGCTTGTATCTATTTTGCTCAATACAATTTTCTATCTATATATATATTTCAGTTTGCTTATATTAATATACATCTCTAGATCATTTTAATCATATATTTCTGTCTATCTAGCTTTCTGACTATCAATTTGCATGTAAATATTACCTGTATGAATGTCAATATCTATCTATCTATCTATCTATCTATACCAGTCCGTTTATATCAATAGACGTTTGTAGCTTTCTATCCAAATACAGCAAGCTTCTAATTGTATCTATCAATTTATCTAGTCGGCTAACCGTCTGTCCTTCTGTACATATGAGTATGTATTTATCTATTTATCTATCTGTCTATAGATCTATCTATCCACCGATTATTTTTATTGTTTTTAGGGATTGTTCTATGTATGGTGATAGCGATCGATTTTTAAGATATAAAACAGAGCATAGATAGGTGCATATTTACAGTTTAAAAACAAAACTGCGTCTATCTATGTTTGTATCTATCTATCTATCTATCTATCAATCTATCTATCTATCTATCTATCTATCTATCTCAATCTGTTCATTCCTATTAATCTCTCTATCTATCTATCTATCTATCTATCAATCTATCTATTTCAGGCTGTTTATATCTACAGATGTTTGCAGCCCATTCTATCCAAATCTATCGAAATCTGCTCGTTCTAATCATATCTATTTACGTATCGAATCGGTTTGCTGTCTGTCCGTCCATGTGTTCAAGCATTTAATGCAGGTATTATGTATGTATGTCTCTGTATCTCTCTGTATCTTTCTGTCTCTGTCTGTCTGTCTGTCTGTCTGTCTGTCTGTCTGTCTGTCTCTCTCTCTCTCTCTCTCTCTTATATATATATAATAGGAAATGAATTCGCTACACAAACAAGTTTATGCTTCTGCCCTCCCTGGGGCCTCATCAGGCGAATGATTGTATGTGTTTTTAGCAATACCAATGATATTATCACTTGGTTTAGTAATATAAAAAATGAACAAATGTGCAGCTTTGTACAATGAGACATTATGGACTTTTACCCTTCCATATCCAAGAGCATATTCGAGGAGGTCACTGAATTTGCTAAAACCTATACAAAGAGAGGGCAGAAACATAAACTTGTTTGTGTAGCAAATCCACCCCTTATTATGTTTCCAGCTCTACTCAAAAACAACTTGACTCTCGTAGTATAAAGTTGAATCTATCGAGCATTCTAACTCTATCATATCAGACATTGCTTTATATCATATTATATTATATTGCAAACTTGATCTGTACTATATATATATATATATATATATATATATATATATATATATATATATATATATACATTAATAATCTAATGATTGTGTCATCCACAGACAGATATTTCGTTGTATTACGACTCTTCAGTGCAGCTATTAACTATTAATTATCCAATCCAGTACCACGAGGTAGGATCGAAACCTTCACTTCAGACCCAGAGGCTAGCATCTTTTCTCTGCCCTACATAGAACTCGACGATCAATAAGGTTGAATTCAAGTGATATATCTATTCACGCAGAATTCCCCATCCACCAGAGCACTCTATTCCTAAACTAGAAGAGTATTGCATAGGCCTATAATGAACGAGTTACCTCACTTAAAAAATGCTCAACCCTGAATAAGGAAGCTTTAATCACACACATATATATATATATATATATATATATATATATATATATATATCATTTCGTCTAAATCCATCTAGCTTGCTCATCCTAATCGTATTTATCTATTTATCTATCTGATTGGCTAGCTGTCTGTTTGTCTATAAGTGCAAGTATTATATATGGATATCTATCTATCTATCTATCTATCTATCTTTACTGCTTTTAAGGGTTACTTCATCGATGGTGATATTGGAGTAAACGTCTATCCATCAATGTAAATTCAATCTCTTGTTTCCCCCGATATTTTGCCACTTTTATTGTCTGCGACTTTTTGTCTGCCCTGTTCAGCCATTACTTTTGTCCAAAAACTCTCAGCGAAAATTAATTACTCGATTTTTTTATTTATCCAATAACACTTGAATCAGAAACTATTCTATTATTCAACTATTGGGTTTAACAGAAGCTTTCAGATGTCCTGCTCACCCCTTCGAGGCCTATTCACTCTGTCGCCTTTAGGCTCCTGAATTAAGAGAAGCTTGGTCAGATCCCGTTCTGAAGATGCATGTTCAGAAGGGTCTGGACTTTTGTGGAGCAGTCTGCCATGATAGTCATGAAAAATAATATCTGCCCGTCATAAGAAAAAATGTCTTCGTATTATTTCAGTCATTTCTCTTCAATGTTGCCAATTCAGATATTTTATACCTAAATCTAGATCTATTGTCAATTTAGATATTTTATTCCTAAATCTAGATCTATTGCAAATTTAGATATTTCATATCTAAATCTAGATTTATTGTCAGTTTAGATATTTCATATTCAAATCCAGATCTGTCACCAATTTTGATGTTTTATGCCTGAATTTAGATCTGGAATTTCAGATAAGAGATCTATATTGTTTAGCTTTTTGTTTGTTTTCATTAGATCCCTCGAGAACTATTGATCGAAACAATCTCGAACTTGACACTTGAATGAATTGCGTGCTAATATATACGGTGAATATTGACTTGAACAAATGTCCAGTAGTAGAGTTATCTCGGTGCATACACACACGCAAGCGCATACAACCACAGCAATTTCTCGGAGTATAGATAGATGTAACTATTTACTAAGCTACAAGGCCACAAGTATGGAAAATCCAATGAAGTTGAACTCATTATACGGGGAAATTAGTCCTTTGAAAAAGCTTGCGACAAGGCAAAATCGCAGTTCAGAAGCACCCAGTGAAAATTGGATACATTACTGTAGTCATTGCCCACTAGATTAGCTTGGTAATCTTTACTCTGTGGCAGTGATGGTGAACATTTTTATACAACGTAAATAAAATGAACAGTTGAAAAAATGGGGCTGCTGCAGGAATCGAACCTGCCACCGAGAGGGTAGCCACTTAAACCTATCGTTGCTCTCATCACTGAGATAAACATGGCTTAAATAACTGCTTTAACTCCCAATTCTCATGTTGTTCATTTACTGTCGATATCAGCTCCATTTTGTTTTTATTAAACGTAAGCTCAATGATAAGAGCAACGCTGCGTTGAAGCAGTTATAATATTGGTCTCAGGTTCGATTTCTGAAATAGTCTTATTAAAGATTTAAATAGACCACAGAAATGAAATAAGAGGGGGCATAACGATAAATAAAAAAGTATCGTTCATAAGTATTTGAACCACAAAATCTTTTTTTTTTCCTCATTTCCTAAGATTGCAGGGGCCAGTACAAATTTTTAGCGGGGTTGGGGTTTGATCAAAATCAACTCACAAGTTTGGCAACTCTTCTATTTAGCAACGTGAGTTCACTTTTTTAGTCTCCTAAATCAATTCTGAAGGAATTTAGAAAGATAGATACAAAAGACGTTTTTATTTTTCATGTAACATTTCAATTCTATAAAGAAAAAATTTCTATGAATGGAGAATTCAGAACCTCAAAACATGACTAGATGCATTCTTTGTTATGTTGCTTGCCATAAAATTTGTCTTTTCTTGCTAAATGTAACATTTAGCAAGAAAAGACAAATTTTATGGCATTTTCTCCATTCATAGAAATTTTTTCTATTTTCTATTTTCAACACCCAAAACCAATTGATTAGAAAATTGTTTAAATACTTATAAAATTTGTGTGTGTGTTTTACGTTAATGAAAATTGGATACCAATAAACTTAGAAAACCTTATCACAAAAGATAAATATGATATCAAGTGAATATAACTCTCTCTTTCATCAAACTTGTTAACATCCGAACAATATTAAACCCAGTACACTACAGCTGCAGGACACAGCAAAAAGTAATTATAACCTCTGTTGACGTACCATGCATGGGCTAGACCTTGAGGATGAGTTTAAAATCCTGGGGGTATAAATGAGAAGAAAGCAAATGAACTAAGGTCAAACTAACAAATGAACTGAGGTCTTATATATCATCGAATACTGTACTTCAATCTTGAAATATCTGAATGTTATAAGAATGACTACTTGACATACAATGAAATATATTGCTAAGCTCATAAACAAGACAGACAATGCATGCAGTTCTTGTTGGCCAGCATACATCAAGCCACACACATCTCAATCGACTCAGCACGGTTGTTGGTGATATACTTTTGGGGCACCCCTGTGTTACTGGTGACGATGTTCTAACTTTGGAACTATGCCTTGCCAAACGGTCATCTGTACGCCTATACAATAAAAACAAGAAGCTGTTACCCTCATTGTAATCTTTAACATGACATAATCATATTTGGATGCACGTAGATATACAAAGTAACATACAGTATTTTACAGTACGGTGTACAACGTAGACACTTTAAATAAATCTTCGTGTCGAAAACATACTTGCACTTTGAACAGAAGAATTAGTTTTTGACGACACGAAGAACAATCATGCGTTGAATTACCATTGCAACTGAACTTTCTGAATTTGAAGAATCCAACGTTAATGAATGAACTTTACCTAAAATGTTGAATTTTCTTACCATCTTCGTGATTTATATCGACTTAGAGTAGCCCCTCAAATGACCCACCCGAGCAATTAGCCAAGTGGGCTACAGATTCCTCTGTCTTTGTTCGAATATGTGCGTGTGTGTGTGTGTGTGTGTGTGTGTGTGTGTCTTTTTGTATCACATGGGACTACCAACTTGAAACTTTACACCATTAGGCACAACCTACAACGGCATTTTCAAAACAGTGCTTTCGGAAGTCTCTATGGTCATTTTGAACCAACAAAGCCCAAATCTTGTGCTGATATTTTTTTTGGAGATAATATTAGATTAAATATCTAATTGTTTGGAAAATTATAGATAACTTTTCAGATAATTAGTTTTGTTGCACGCGCAGGCTACGGTGACTCATTTATGTGACATACGGATATTCAATGTATTTTTATTTCTTCCATTTAAACGTTTGACGCATTTGCTTTTTTTCATGAACTTCAGCTTAAAGATTAGGGGTTATGCTATACGTAGGATCACACACACACACACACACACACACATATATATATATATATATATATATATATATATATATATAATGAAATACAATTCACAATTTGAATGATGGTTTCAAACGAAACAGATTTGTAGCTGGGTTTATTCATGTACATTTATATTCATCATATATATGCTTGAAGAATGATCTTATCTTATAAAGATAGATATTGAAAACATGCATGTACTAGCAACAGATTGTGTAGCTCGGAGAAAGCATATTCATAATACAGGAGTGAAGTTGAAGGCTGAAACTATCTTTCACGCGATGTTATTTCATGTAACTTGTAGATGGTGGACACAGAATATCCTCCGGGTCGCGGAACAAAAGAAGAGCTAACACAAATACACATTACAATACTGATAATCAAAAAGTAGTTATTGCGGTATTAACCATCTGTTTGATCTGCAATAGAGCCCGCAAATAAGCAACAGGTCATTAAAGAAACCATCGAAGCCACGAGAGGGAGACACAATATCTTTTTAAAAATCAATAAATCAATCACGCAAAAGGTGATCATACTCAATGACGAATCGGCGATCACAAAGCGTGTATCAATAAATATATACATTTCTTTATCTATTTATCAATGTTTAAAACTATACTCGTATTTGTTGTTTAGTTTGTCACCTTATTACTTGAGGCTTCAATGAATGATTTTCTTCATTCTATCTTATACGGAGTTTCAACTGCCTTTGTCTCAATTAGGACACCAAAGGCAGAATTTGTACAGGTCAGAACCGTGAGAACCATGCAACGTGCACATGAAAGAATTATTCTGGGTCTCACGTGGGGAGACCAAAAGACAGCACTGTACATCCGGGAGAGGACAAGAGTCAGGGAATCATAGAATCCATTAAAAATCTCAAATGGCAGTGGGCTGGCCATGTTGCAAGAATGGCGGACAACCGATGGACATCACAACTCACGACATGGATCCCCCGAGATCACATGCGCAACTGAGGCCGGCAGAATATTAGATGGAGAGACGAGCTAGACAAGTTCAGAAAGCACTGGCTCTGCGACGCCAATGATAGAGAAGTGTGGCAAACGTCAAACGAATGATGATGATGATGATGATGATGATGATGATGATGATGATGATGATGATGATGATGATGATGATGATGATGATGATGATAAATTCCATGCAGAGATAATCAGAGAGGAGCCAGGCAACGCATATTTGGAAAAAACAACAAAAAAAAGAAGCTTTTTTGATACAAGCGAACTCTCCAGTTAACCCCTGACGTGTTGGCTTGTGATTTTCTGTTGTAGCTATCGTATTAGTATTAAAGAATACACAACAAAACTCCCAGTCCTAAATCTGGTAACTGCCCTAACTTTCCTTTCAAACCCAGGATGAAGAGGAAGGGATTAAAGAAGCGAGAAATTTTCCTTATTCCCAATCAACTGACCAATTTCGATCACATAAAAGGGTAGGGAAAAATCACCTGAGAGCGAACGCTGGCGTGAATCTTTGTGGGTGACCTTCAATGGGTTCCTTGGCCATATCTACATTAGCACCTGGTTACGTGTTGTGTTCGTTTTTAATCACGCTAGGTTACCGAATTTGAGGTACGTGTCTTTGATCTCACCAGCGATGACCATCTTTGGCTATTCCATTTTGCTGAATACTCTACAGCATTCTCCAAAAATTCAATGAATATTTTTCCTTGATTTGCACGCATGCGCATACAAAAACACACGCACATTCGCGATAACACAGGCACTAATGAACCCATTCTGAATTATTTATATGTATGTGTATCATTATAAATTGCATTATATTATTTTGAAACTCAATTTGAATTGATATCTCGTTACAACATGGTGAATTCATCATTTGACCTTGACAATGTAAATAGAATAGGCAATAAAAGTAAATGAGGTTCCTTCTGGAATCGAACACGCATGCAATAGGCTAGCCCCTTCAATGTAGTATTGCTCTCACAATTGAGCTAAACAGCTGCCGGTAATATATATAAATTTGCTCAAGTGTAACCTTTATGTGTGTGTTTAGACCTCGATTTACAAAGAATCTAAGCTTTAACAACTTTGAAATTAAAGAGTGGAAAATAAAATAAAAAATAGCCTAAATTCTAGCTTTAATATTGACTTTCCGAATTCAAACATCACTCCGGCAACAAAAATCGATGATATTTCCAAATACAAAATATAGAAAAGCGAAGACCAGAGGCAGATAGAGGGCTGAAGATATTGGGAGATAAAAGAGAAACTTGCGAAAAAAGGAAGAAAGAGAAATTGAAAGAAAGAAAAAAGAAGACAAAAAGAAACGAAAAAAAAAAAGGAGAGAGTAAGGAGTCTATTAGTAGAAAATCGACCAATGGGAAAACGAGAACTCTAACGCAGTCGTCTGTTTTTCTCCATTTTCTCCATTCACAAACACCATCTGAAAAAAAAACGAAAAACACTCATTCTCATTCTTCACTGTCATTACAACTCGAACTCTCATTGTGGAATTTGGAAGACTGATACAGAATTGCATAAAAAAGTCAGAAATTTTCATTCATTCAAAACGATTCCGGTAGCTGCAAATATATTGGTCTATTTGTTGTTATGATTACCTTGTAGAGGAGATAATGTTTAGTGAGCTAGAATATCAGTACTGCAAAGTAATGATTTCGATTCTCATTGGTACACCCTAACTACAGTCTTTTGCCAAAACCAAGTTCCGCTTACCAAATAACTGTGACAGGTCTAATTAGTCACTCACTAGAAACTGTTACATGACCATTGACTTTTGGCAGCATGTTGATGATCAATTAAAACTTTTGAAAAGGGGGTTATCAATGGATAAATTACTTCTCTCGTCTTTTATTGGGTCCTGATACCTAGAAAGATGTTTGAATATTCTAAAAACAAGCATGGACACTAAAAGGGGTAAGAATTTAGCATAAAGTTACACTGCAAACTGAACCCCCCCCCAAACCTATCTGGGGGGGTTCTAAAATATTCTAAACATGATAAGGAGTATGATACATACATACATTGCCGACCTGCTAGCCAGCCAGCCAAACCGCTTTAAAAACTGGAGAAACCCATGTTGACAGTTTCGGTGATAGTTTTGATTAGTGGTTTCTAATCTAATTCTTATATCACAATCTATCTTGCTTTTAGACTAATATCCTCATCTCAGTTGTTTTTATCTCAACGTTTCAACCATTTACTTTACTGCCCTGCGCATCCTCCTAAGAATTCTGAATCCGTAGTTTCCCAACCTAATGTGCCATAGTGTGCTCTCACCCAGAATCACTCCATTACCGATCAGTCTACTTAAGGGAGCGAAGTTATCACTCAAGATCAGACTCAGATATAGAAGTCTAAAATTCAATTAAGGGGTATTGAATTGTGCAAATTGTTTTCTTCCTTGAAAATCAGCATTGAACATTCTGGCTTTTACCAGGGCTCAGACTATATATATAGTCAAACAATGTATATATATATATATATATATATATATATATATATATATATATATATATATATATATATAGAGAGAGAGAGAGAGAGAGAGAGAGAGAGAGAGAGAGAATTATGAAAACTTTCCATTTTTATACCGCTGAAAGGGAAATTTTATTTAGTTATAAGTATCCTCGACAACGTGACACGCAAGACCTCTTTAATCCAATCAATGTTATCTCGATATTTTGTTATCCCATAAGGAGTTTTCATAGCCAGCTTTCCATCTTTTGCTTAATTTGGAGGAAGTTTTATTCACACACACACATACACACACACACACACACACACACACACACACATATATATACATACACACACACACACACATATTTATCTATATATATGTATATATATATATATATATATATATGTGTGTGTGTGTGTGTGTGTGTGTGTGTGTGTGAAAGAGAGTTTTGTGGCTTCCCAAGCTACAGAGTGCCTTGCCATGTAGCAGTAGTTAGCACACTCGCCCCGTAGGCTGATATCACTGAAGTGAGTTTGTCTCTCACAACGCGCTCTAATATAATAGCCTTGTGCAAGACAATGCTAATTGATGCTTCTCTTTGGATGTTCTTTTCTCTTTCCTTCTAATCTTTTCTTCCTCTAAAGCCCTCCTCCTTTCTTTCTTTCTTTCTTTCTTTCTTTCTTTCTTTCTTCCTTCTTTCCTTCCTTCCGTCCTTTCTTTCTTTCTTTTCATTATGAAAAACCAAATCTGTCACAAAAACTGTCCACGTAGGTTTTTCCAGTTTTTAAGTTAGTCCGAATTGCTTTCTGACAATGTATTCATGCTTTTATGTATGTATCACACGTAAAGGTTTCAGTCGGTGGAACTTTCCAACACTTATTCTTTCAAGAGAACAATTTATTTGTTTTTTTTTTATACTTATGCTACACCCGAAAAAGGTTTTTAGTCTAGAGTCAATTTACAATGTTAGTTTATGCTTAATTGGTCATGCTTTGTGTTAGCTTGCTTTATGGAAATTCAAACTTTTAAGTGATCTAACAAAAGGTGAGAGAAGTAACTTATTCATCGATCTCCCCTTATTCTAATTTTCTAATTGATCTTTCCCAACTCGAAATGCTGCCAAATGACGTTCGCCAAGTGTCGGTTTCTATTGAGTGACTAACCAGACCTCTTTCTTTCTCTCTTCCCTTTTGACTTCCATTCATTCCTTCGTTCTTTCTATCTTTTGTTTATTTGTTACTTCCTTCGCCTTTTTCCTCAATTTCTATCCTTTATAACTATTTATCTCTCTTTTTTCCCAAATGTCTTCCTAATTAATTCCTTCTTTTTTGTTTTATGCTTTTTACCATATTTTAATTTTTCATTCCTTGTAATTCAGTCTTTTCTTACAAAATCTCCCCCCTTTTTTTTCGTTGTTTCCTTCCTTCCTTCCTTCCTTCCTTCCTTCCTTCCTTCCTTCTTTCATTTCTTTCTTTCCACTTTTTCCTTTCTGAAGCCTTTGCTTAATCTTTCTTTTCTACCAATGTTCCTCCCTTCCTTCTTCCTTTCCTTCCTCCCGTCTTCCCTTGCTTCCTTTTACAATCTTCCCCTATTTCCATTGGTTCCTCCCTTCCTTCTTCCTTTCCTTCCTCCCGTCTTCCCTTGCTTCCTTTTACAATCTTCCCCTATTTCCATTGATCAAGAAGCATTGGAATAATAGAAACTGGCAACTGCTTTCGTCAGGAAAAATATAAACACCAGTAAAATGTCATAAATAGGATTGGAATTACAACAAAAATGACAGCAGTAACGGGATATTGTCCATCCACCAGAGAAAAAAGTGGAAGTCCAGAAAATACAATTCAAAACGACATGACATGAAATGTTTGATACTAATCCTCCTTCCGTTCTCCGGCCGGTTACAAAAAAAAACTCTCCTTTGTTCCTCAAACTTACTTCCAATATCTCTAAACTTTATTCAAAAATAGACTTTTATAAATTCCCTTACTTCAGTCTCTCTGCGTGATGAAAGTGGCATAGTATTTGCTTGGTGCGTTTTGTTGACAAGAGCTTCTTTTTAGTACAGCATTCATGTTTCCTTTTTTTCGTTTGTAATTCTTTTAGTCAAAGAACAACAACTTTCTTTTACTATTCTTAGTATCGTCAAGAAAAGACATTTTCATTTACAGCATTTTTTTTTTTAGTTAGGGAAGTCGTTTTGCAGGTTAGTGAACAGGTCTCATGGCGCATTTTCTTCAATCTCTTCTATCGTCTGAAATCGACTTTTACCCAGAGTGATCGTGATAAAAAGCAGCTGATAAAAGCAAAATTAAGGTAAAAAGAAATGGAAAAAATTAAATTGATAATGATTTATAATATTTCATATAATGATATTTTTTTAACTTAAAAAAAAACACGTAAAAGTGTATTAAATAGTGCAATTACTAGAGTGTGAACAAACATAGCTATGATAAGAATGAAGGATACATTCAAGGGAGTTATTTGAACTTCTGTGTCCAGTTGAAGTATTGGTGGCATAATTAGTAATGCTGGCTGGGCTAAACGGTGCTTCCCTTACTGGGTTCAAATCCGATCTAAGGTTTATTCATGATTATCTGATCAAACGCTGTTTACTCACTGTCGTAGGGCAATCGATCTGAGCAAAAGATGCGAAAAAAAATCAAGTGTTAAAATTAACGAAGATAAAAATTATTTTAAAAAATCTACAAATGATAACATATTGATAGTTATTCTAACAATCAATTGGATTTAATGACCTGATCGGAGGAGAACAGATCGGAAAGAATGAAGGCCTTTTGAATTTGGAAAAAAAGAAAAAAATGTCTAGTAAGAAACTGTTAAGTGACCAACGTCTTTTGGCAGCAAACCATTTAGGGGGGATGAATTGAATTGAAAAATCGAGAAAAGGGATGATCAGTGAATAAATTACTCATCTCGCCTTTTGTTAGGCGGTGATCCCATGTAAAGTCAGAATTTAAAAAAAAACAAAAAAAAAACAAGAATGGTTGCTGCCGGAAACAAACTAAAGTCAAATGAGGTTAAAGAAAGAAAAAAAGGAATGTATGTTCCGAAGAGCGTTGGAAAAAAAAATGAGAAAAATAAACTATAAGATTGCGCTCACGATCGGTCACCGATTGGATTTCGTCGAATCGCCGATTCCTTGAGTCTAATCGGTGATGAATACATCGGTGATCAACAGTTGACATAGGTGTTCTTACGACCTTAAAAAATCATGAGGGGCAATATCGGCGATTAAATCTTAACAATATGGATGGTTCAATTCTTTAGGATCAAGTCAGTTGAACGTCACTTCCTTTTACACTATATAAACTATATAAAAACTGTATCATCATGAGAAACCGTAGATGATTAACATTGTCTAATTTCACAGTATTACATTATCGTCAGGAAGATTTAGATGTTTTTATATCATTTTCAAGAAGTTTTTGATATTTTTATGTTATTTTGCATCATTTTTGGATACCAGACTATGACATATTGATGACTTTTCGCTAATGGAAGTTAGGATAAAAGTAAACATTGAATTACAAAGTCACTAATAAATAGTTTGTATCAAAATAGATTATTGTTTGCTCAGTAGTTTTGTCGCAAGACAATTGCACGTTAGAATATCTAACATACTGATCGACAAATGTTTACGTGGGGAGAAGAAATGTTTACTAGTTTGATTTAGAAAGTTGGGTTTACGACGGGGCAAAATAAGGTATTTGAAAGTATTCAAAATTAGTTGTGAAAAAGTTTTTCTATTCATTTTTGAATATTTGACCTTTTTTGAAAACTTTTTTGTAAAACAAAAAAATGATGTAGTTATCTGTGTTTCGATTATACTACCTTGTAAGCAATTTCTATCAAATCATGGAGATCTTTTTATTTATTCTTATCTACATATTATGGTCATGTGATACCAGGCATTTCAGCAATGATTAAGATTTGAGTCGCAGCGAAATGAGTATTAAAAGAATCGATCTGCGATTAAAGATACGAATCGGAGACACATCACGAAAACTCCAAGTTGAACTAACAGTTCAATCAGCCTTAGTTAGATTGGATCGTAGTACAACCTGAGCTTAGCTTGAGGATCAACTATACCATAAACTCGCATTGAAAATTGAATGCCCGCACTAAAAATCTATTTGGGGGAATTTCCAAAAAACGAAAAAAAAATGTTTTTGTAGACATGATAAGGAGTAAACATTGAGATTTTCAGCCCTGTAGCTCCGTCGGTGAGGCCTGTACGCATGATACATACATACATAGCCAGCTAGCCAGCCACATTCATTTAAAAACCGGAGAAACTTATGTTGACAGTTTTGGTGACAATTTTGGTAAGAAAGAAGCAAAAGGCTTCATAAATTTGAAAGGAAAAAGGCGTTTAGCTGTTTCAAAACGTAAGAGTATTTGGCGGAGCGAACGTTTTGATCGATTGAAAACCCACCCTAACCTTCCGTGTGAAGAGAAGAGTTCGGCGCTGGTTGTATATTTAGCAAACGTTCTAACTTAAAATCTTATGGTTTGCTGCGTTGCTAGCAAATCAACTGAGTGAATCGTCAACGAAAGCAGGAATTCAGTTCGGTTGGTGGTGCGTAATAAGTTCGAAGGTTGAACAAGGTCAAAATCTTATCTAAAATAGGAATAATCAATTTTTCGAAATTAGCTTATGCCTCAGTTCGAACTCTGAATGCTAGAGCCGCTATCATTGCTCCTACCAACACTTTGAAGAAGATGATTTTGTAAGTGATATATATATATATATATATATATATATACGTAAGATGCAATAAGAGGTTGAAATTCAGGATGTTACAAATGATATAGAGGAAGTTGCTTATTTTGATCTTGGTAGAGAATCATTTAGATGACAATAACCAACTGATAACTTCAAACGACTGTATACCCTGTCCTTTCTCACGCACAGGCTTCAAATTAGGGTGACAATGTGTTGTCTTAAGATCCACCATACTTGTATCGAATGGCAGTGATCACCCACTCACTTATTCAAGCAGGAAAGAGCAGAGAAAAACTTCAAGGATAATTCTAAGGTTTCTCTAGTATTGTGCGAAAGTTAACGCTTTGCATCAACCTAATAATAATTTAAAATTTCCACCTTTTTTCAAAAGTTTACTTTACACGACTCAACATTCAAGAAAGACGTACTCCGTCAGTTGTTTGAAATGGCGTAAAGCGAAGACAGATTTACCATGAATTTATATTGGAAATTTTTGTGTTCCTCGGAATTATCTTCTCAGTCCGTCTACCTGCCTTGATGTCAAAGGTCATGATTCGTCGGATGCTGGGTCTAATGTCGAAGGCTTGAAATACAATATGCTTGACAGATTAGCCCAACGCATTCTTATAAATAGGACGTCTTAGTTGATCCAAGTTGTGTCAAACAACAGAATAGGAAGGTAAGAAAGAAAAGGTGTGATGTCATTAAAGGTGTAACACCATCAGGAAACCAACTGCTGTGATGTCATAATGGAATTTACGACTTCGGAATTTTTATATTTAATAAAAAGCCAAAAAATGGCCATTAACGATTGCTATTGAAAATAATACATATTTGAATAAATATCTACATCGTTGTATTTTACAATCCTGAGAATCGATTGACACAAAGAAAGACTACTTGATCTCCTTCCTCCCCCTCCTCTTGCCACTATTACCAAGGACGGTGGACGCATCAGGGAACCTATGGTTCTTCTTTTATGCATTTGTATCTTTGTATGCACTCAAAGTATCCTGCAAATCTGCTCTAATCCTAAGCACCCTTTCAAAATAAAAGTCATTTTTTTTGCAATTATTTCAGTAATGGTTATCCCTGCGAAAATCCCACGCAAAGATAATTTCTGTATCTGAGAACGCTAAAAAGATTTCTCATATAAATTAATGCCAACTGCCTCTTTGCTTTATGCCATTTCGCCTTGAAGAAGATTTCATTTGGACGCTCTAATCTCGGATACCGGGGGAAATGAGTTAGGTGATTTGAATCTGTGTAGGTTAAAATGAATTCTTTGATCGGTACAAATCACCTATCGTGTTTAAAATGCTTCAAAGATAATCGACTTTACCTATGACCTGTCTTACTCCAAACAATGTCCAGGTTGAAAAAAAAAAAGAGAGAGAGAGAGTTTATAATCACGGATTAAACTTAGGCTTTAATCTTAATCCACATGAGACGCTACAAAATTCAAGTCTACGATACGTTATCAGCAGAGGTTAACATTTTCAATAGATAAATAAAAGATCAAGTCCCCAACCCTGGATTAAGAACAGGATGAATTATTGAGATCAAATTTAATCAGCAGGAAACTACTAAGAATCAGACTGGGCTCCTCGCTGTAAAGGAATTATTAGCTAGCTTGCTTCGCAGATCATTACTATTACAGTGACTTCTATCATTATGGGTTACCCATTCGTGTTTCTTTGTACCAAACTAATTGGTAGGATGACATGACGGTTACTGACACAGAA
This sequence comes from Thysanoteuthis rhombus, assembly GCA_963457665.1. Lineage (NCBI taxonomy): Eukaryota > Metazoa > Mollusca > Cephalopoda > Oegopsida > Thysanoteuthidae > Thysanoteuthis > Thysanoteuthis major. Next base: position 33,593,988 of record OY735221.1, read on the forward strand.
AATGGAATCAGCGAACACATTTCGATCTTGGTTAATTCTAGCTGAGTTCCGACGCCTGACTCTGCAATTTTTTTTAAAGATTATCTTTTAGAATATTTTCAGATTTTTTTCAATTTTTAAAGAAAATTCTGCACGGCTCTTAAGATATATTGTGACCCCAGGATTTCGGTTCCCCGGTAGTTGTAGAGTCTGCGAGGCCCACGCGCCATCTCAGTTACTTTTGAACCTAATAAAATGCTTTGTTCTTGCCAGATGAAAGCATACTTATCATTGCAGCAAAGACAGGACCATTAAATAATCCAGTAAAATACAATCCAATAAATATCTAAATAGATTCGTTTACCTTGTTAATTGACACACTTATTACTGCTACTGACTAGCCTACCTTTCTTCACTATCTATAAGTATAAACTATTTTATTTACCTACGCATAATATTTCTGTTGATTATCCTGTTTGTTACCGACCAAGAATGAGGAATTAAGTCGAATTACCCGCCGAAAATGAGGAAGTAAGTGGAATTTTAGTCGGAATAAGTAGAGATTAGCGACAGATTTATATCACTAGCCGCTAATCTTTCTCGACGCTTTCTTGGTTACCGTGAGATTTCGTCTCCTGAGTTAACTTTGTCTTCCGCTTGATTGGGCGTCAATGCAGCCGACATTTCCGCTTTGCTGAATCGCTTCTGTTAATTGAAAGACAGTTACTCTCCTTGCTGTTGCCAACTGCTGCTGATAATACTGTTGCTATTGAGCATGACTTCTCAACCTTTCTCCGTTCACGTCCCATTCAGATAAAAAATAAATTTTGAAGGCCGTTTTAATGAGACAAATATTTTCCACGACCCTTCAATAATTGAAATAAAAGCAATAGGTACTAACAATACATATAGATCTTTTAGTCATCATCTCATCAGCCTTTTAGTGCTCATCGTTGGACATAGACCTCCCTCAAGATTAGCCAGACTTAGCTATCAGGGGCGTCGCAGAGCCATTACTTTCTGAACTTGTCCAGTTCGTGACGCCTTCTTATATTTTGCTGACCACGGTTTCGCACGTGAACTTTGGGGATCCACATGGTGCGTCGCAATGTCTAGCTCATGTCTGCCATTCTCGCATCATGGCCAGCTCATTGCCACATGAGATTTTTGGTGGTTTCTATGATAGCTAGCACACCTGTTTTTCCCTGATTATATTGGGCTGTCTTGTGATCTCTCCGCACGATGTTAAGTAATCTAACAGTAACTAGACATAAGAAAATAAAGACCAACAAAATAGTCACAAATTAAAGCATATTCATTATAAGCTTTTCTGTATTTAAAACAAAAGATTTCGCAACAAACAAGGAATTTATTTTTTTTAAATAGCGTTGAGCCATTTTAAGGTACAATTTCTGCGACCTCCACTATTTTTTACAATGCCCCTGGAAGGGTTCCAACCCCCCTTAAAAAAGCCCTGCTTAATAAAACTCAACATCGGCTGACAGCCACCATCAAAGCCTCGTTCAATGCATTGACCAATTGACTGCGATTAACGGAAATTTCTTACATTGTAGCTCTATGGCTAAAACAACGTCTCTTCTATTCTGATTGATGACTACTCAGTTCTATCTGTGAATCAGGGCTTTCATCTTGCAATAAGTCATCTCAAAATGGACAAGGGCTTTTATCTTGCAATGGATTCCTATCACCGTTCATCAGCTGCTACGTTTAATGGGTTAATTTACGCTAAGGTTGCTTGACTTGTTTTGTGGCGAAGTAGAGATCATTTTCCAGTGAGACACACCCACAAGCTGAACTCACTTGCTTAAATGAAATGAGATAACAAGATTTGAAAGACAAGAATGAAGATCAGAGGATTTGGATAATTGTGATCCAGTTAAGAAGCGCAACAAATTTATGGAAGAAAACAATCAGACGTAATTGTCTTAAGTTATCAGATTTTCTTACATCAAGCTTTGTAATTATCTTTTAGTAGTTTAACAACCATAGTCTGCAAAGAAGGCAAAGGGTTTATCTTTTTTAAATGTGTGGATTTGTATTTGCCGATTTGTTTGTTTGTTTTTTTCAAGTGCTCCTGGCCATGCCGTTTTGTTCATAGACTTGAAAATTCAAGCACTCAACTTGATTCCCTTTGAAAAAAAAAAAGATTTTAGAAAATTTTGGCCTTCCATGGGCCTAATTTTGATTGGTCTCTAGGTGTTGTTTTTTTTTTACTCTATATTAGATGTTTTTCAGTGCAAAACACCAGTGAGTTGTTATCATTTTTTAAGATTAAAAATCGTATACTTAAACTGTCGACATAGGTTACTTCAGTTGTTTAGTTGGTCTAGCTAGCTGATTATATTTGTATGTATGAATGGGCCACACGCATGGGCTGCATCAATGAAATTGGAGAGCTAAAAATTTAAACATTCACTTCTGATTATGCCTAGAGTATTTCTTTTTGCTTTTTGGAAATTACGCCTTAGGTAGGTTTTTAATAGGGGTCGCTTTGCAATGAAAATTTATGCTTACTCGATTTCTTAGTTTGTATCCAGATGCATACGCGTTTGTTTTTAGAAAATTCATACCTTTTCACTGATTACTTAGTGGCAAAATGCAAGAGAAGTGACTTATCCGGTGATCACTCCCTTTTCTATTTTTCTAATTAATCATCCTCAATACAGTGTGCCACGAAAACACGTTGGTATAATAGACACCAGTAAAGATATCCCTACAAAAAGTGACTTTATAATAAGGTTGCAAGTAACCAATTACATAATCAGGTTTTTAGTAGCAAATTTCGCTTGAAATTAGCCAAAAGAAAATATATGATATAGCACATAACATATACATTAATATATGTTACGTGTTATTAATCATCAAATTATATGCAATATACAATGTGAATTTGATCATTTTTTGAGCTTCCATTCTTTTTTGTAGAGGTATCAATCTGATGCATAGGTTTCATTTCAATCCATATATTCTATTTTGATCCTCCAATACTTGCTGACATTTCACGTGCGAGATTCACTTAGGCCTGTATATCCCATATTTGGTCAAGTTTTAAAAGGAAATTAATTGTAATGTTTTGGGGAAAAAAGAATTCTAAAAAACTTTCAATCGACCCAAATTCAAAAAAGGCTTACCAATGGTACAACATGAGACGATTATGGATAACAGCGTGAAATATGTTTGTTCCATTCCCTTCATAAAGACCAGAAAATTCGTTGGATCATCCCCAAAATTTAGTAAAATCATCCGGAGCCTACTGCCCTAATTACTATATAAATAGAGAAAAAGACAGACTCGTGTAAATACATTTAAAAAATGCTAGTAATTTTTTCTTTATTGTACTATGTCTTGCCACAACCAGGATTCGAACTATGCTTACCATAGGCAACGTAATATCTCAACGGTTACGGCAAACACTCACCGTGATATGAATTTGCTTTATTTATTTTATGAAAATCATAGAATTTGAAATCCATTCAGGACTTTTGCAGAATTCGTGTTATGTGGATATATAGCTTCGATTTAGCAGAGAAAGGTATCGCTGGATCCGTTCTGGAATTCGACCTTTTTTTTTAGTCATCCATTGTTCAACCGTCCACAAAATTTTATTGAAATTAATCGAGTACATTTTGAGATGTTTTATTGACAAATGAGAAGATACGCGTGGACGCATATATCTCTTCCAACTATGCTGGCAGACATGAGAAAAAAGTTGAAAAATGATAATACAATAAGAATTAAACAGTGTCTTGTAACGACCAGCATCCGTTATGAAGATCATTGCATTGAGTGCAGACATCCTGAAAGTCCTTTCATTTTGAAATTAGGAAGATTAAAAATTTGGCAGAATTCGTACTGTGAATATATATATATATATATATATATATATATATATATATATATATATATATATATATATATATATATATATATAATTGTGTCATCCAGAGAGAGCTGTTTCGTTGTATTACAACTCTTCAGTGTGGCTATAGACTTCTCATTATCGCATCCAGTACTACAAGGCAGGATCAAAACCTTTGCTTCCGACCCAGAGGTCGATATCCTACCTCTGAGCTACGGAAATGGAGGGTCATTATGGCTGAATTTAAACGATATATTTATTTATGCATAAATTCCCCATCCACCACAATGCTTTATTCCTATGCAATATATATATATATATATATATATATATATATATATATATATATATATATATATAGCAAGCTTTTTAGGGGAGAAAAGAATTGCTGGATCCACCCTGGAATTTAATCTCTTCTTTCGTGACCTATCACTCACAACTTCCACGAAATTTTCTTGAATTTTTACAAACATTTTGGTGATATTTTGTGGGCAAACGGAGGGACACGGGTTAATACATATGCCTTTTCCAACTTCGTTGGTAAAGATTTAAAAAATCCCAATCTGTTCCCGAGTTACAAAACGTGATAGACGGTCTAGGTGAGATCACTACTATTTGAGATGTCATAGCTTGGTTCTCTAATATGGTAGCAATTTTGTATCAATTATCATTTTTACTTATTTATTGATGTTCTATCGTTTAGCAAAAACGTATTCATAAAATCGTTATCCATCCCCGAGATGCAATTGAAATAAGATAATCTTTGCTCGCACGGATATAAAATAAGATTGTTTGTACGCTGTATTTAACTAACGTAATTTACATCCGTACCCACAAATAAAGTAACCCTCGCTTACAAGGATGTGAAATTAACTTTGTTTGTATTCTATGTCTGGTTATCGTATTTTACATCCGTGTAATTAAGGATTATCAAGAATGACATGTTTAAGAAAAAGTACCATAATTCTAAAACTCCGAAAAACTACCAAACGGTTATAAATCATGAAATAATAGACAATCGGTTGTTGAAATGCGTTACTTTCTGAGTTATTAAGCTTCAAAATACTTTATGAACAGGCTGGGCCAGACGGGGTCGGATGTTTTTTTTTTCCAAAATTTGAATGGAACTTCAAAACACGTGTTATTAATGCCGAAAACCGCATGCTCTAAACTTTACTAGAGATATGGGGCAGTTCAATGACCAATACATTTGATAATATTAGTTTTCCTTTCATTTTATATTTGATGCTGGTTTACATATAGTAGTCATCTGCTCAAATCTTTTTCTGGTCAACAGAACGGTACTCTCTGAGCTCACTGCAATTCGAATCTTTAATATCTATGTTTGAAAAATGCGATGTGGATGTCCATATATTTGATAAAAGCCGTAATTTTTACGGGGCAAGTAAAATTGTCAGTATATATGAGTATAAGCTGTCAAGATATTTGTCTATCACGCTATAGAAACCCCCTAAACGGGGGAGTGGCTCAACCAAAATCAGCATGCATGCCCCATAGAACTAGGGGAAGGTTTCAAGGAAATTAACTTTTGAACCCAAGCCCCCACCTCAAATATGTTTAGGAGGTAAGTCTATGTAAGTTTATGGTAAATTGACCCCTTAAACAAAGGGGGGGAGAAGTAACTAATTCATTGATCACCTTTTTTCCCAATTTTTTTAAATTGATCACCCAAAAGAGGCATGCTGCCAAAGGACGTTGGTCAGTTTCTATTGATTGACTCACCAGATCTGTAGCTTTCTTATTATTGGGCTTTTCTCGATGGACATCACGACTCAAAACGTGGATCCCTAGATATCACATGTGAACACGAGGCAGGCAGAATACAAGATGGAGAGATGAACTAGACTAATTCAGAATTCTGGATCTGCAACGTCCATGATAGAGAATTGTGGCAGATCCTGGGGAAGGTCCATGTCCAACGAGGGACGATAAAAGTCTGATGATGATGAAAATGTTTGGTCTGGCATCGTCATGGAGCATCTTCTCTAGTTCATTTAAGTCCCATTTTCTCAACTTTTTAACTTTCCATATTGTTTTGAGATGACATAATATGGTCAATGCTGGAGTCCCAGTCTTCAGAAAGTTGAAATGATAAAATCTTCTAAGGGAATCCTAAAAAATAATGGCTGTCTCTCTTTGATTTATGTAAATATCCTGTAATTAGCAGATGCCAAGCAAAACATGAAAATGGAAGAAAATAAGTTCCAAATTTGTCTCTTTAACTCGTCAGAAAATGTTTTAATACATAAAATAGTCATCCTCTAATGAGTGTAGGTCAAGAGAAGCTCCTGAGTTTAAAAACCAAAAAACAAATTCAAAACATTTTCCTCCATTATGTTTTGATGAGCATCCGCTTATGAAAGACTTTTTCACGTTTATGTAAGTATTGGATTTCAGCTTTAATGACCCACATGTAGAGTTTTCGTTTCACCCACCGTTTAAGCAGTAAATGTGAAAAGGAAAATGTTGGTAATCTTTTTTTATGTAAAAAGTACCGTTCGTGTGAATGAAGGAATCGTGTATCTAATCAAAAATTATAAAGTATATTACAAAAATGTCACTTTTTTGGGTAGAGCCCCTTGGAAAGGTTGTGTGGAAACTTAGGGTTCAGCGGGATACACAGTTTGAATACCACTGGCTCAACAGATTTTTGGAACAATATGAAAGATGTAATATCGTTCAAAGATTAAACTTCACATGGATATAGAAATGCAATAATTCAGGCTGGGATCCACGCATAAGAACGACTACAATTGCGGCTAATTTTAGCATCGCACATGAAAAAATGATACTCAATCACAAACACAAATTATGGATGTTTTGGGAAATTGACTGATATACAAGCATCTGCGTATTTGAAAAGCAAATGACGTACAAAATGTTGCAAGATTATGAAAAACTGATTGAGATAGACAGCTAATTCTTTACCCACGAGAAAAAAAAAACACTTTTTTATTGATCAGTACACCATGCTGTTTCTGACAGTGCACCTAGTTCTTTGCTGCGAGCCTTTGCAGCGAGCCTTTGCAACGAGCCTACAGTTTTCAATTCAGTTAAACCTGGTTAGTATATATTTATTTACTTATCTTTGTTTTTCTATGGGCTTAAATAATATTACGCTTGCACCCCCACAAAGAAGGTCACTGTTGATTCCGCCCACTCCCAAGTTGCAAATCTGCTGCACAATGCTGCACATTATAAGGACAATTAACAGTGTTGTTTGCGTTGCAGAAGATTTTACACTTCAACGCACTTATTATGCTCAGACGGTGTTTGGCAACATGAGCTAGGCTTTAGAGAGCTTAGACTATTTTGACTCCCACACCTTGATGATGCATTTAGCCCTCCCCCGATTGTTCTGGTGGTGTTGGACTGCACTCTAATGCATATGCTAACTGCAACGCAATTGCAGTTGGTATTAACCCGATATTTACGCTTCACTGCACATTTTGTCATAGCTTTTATTTCTCCTTGATTTAGCACACTCTTCAAGAAAAATAGAAAACATTGGAAACGTCAGCGTAGCGCAGTGGTGAGCAAGCTGGTCGTCCTTCTTGTAACCATGATCATTTTTCTTGATTTCCTATGTTTTGCATCCGTGGGTCATAGCTGGTTTTATGTATTGATTTTGAGTCAATTCTGAATCGCTTAGAGAGCCATAGAAAGAGCAGTACTAGAAATGATTCTAAGAGATCGAAAAATTAGGTCTGAGGGAAGACTAGGATAACAAATTTCATTCAAATGGTTAAGCGAAAAAAAAATTGAGATTGGCTGTACACTTATGGAGCAAAACATTAACCAATTGGGCCTAATGGGACAGTAAACGCAGTGAGTAAAGGCTAGACGGAAGATTGGGGGATGAGATAGAAAGGTTTGCCGGTAAGATATTACAGAAAGCAGCGCAATTGCGGTCGTCATTGCTAGAGATCGGGAAGGCCATTGTATAGCAGGGGCGTTATAATGGTTGATTATAACGATGAAAACGATTCGATTGATTTGATTTTCATTAACCCAAACTTGTCGGTCCGAAATAGGAGCATCATTCGGGGGAAATCTGCTGCGCGAAACCACTTTAAACATGTTTGGTCATTTGCACTACCTTCTACATGAGCTACAATTCTTTCTTAAGATTTGAGTCAAATTTTTACCTTTATTAAGATTGAAATATAAAGCTGATTCTTTACCAACAAGGAGAAACCCGGCTTTTTTATTGATCGATGCACCATGCTGTTTTGCAAAGTGTACCTAGTTCTTGGCAGCGGACATTACATCTGCAGTTTCCTATTCAGTCAAACCTGTTTAGTATTTATCGATTTTCTTATATTTGGGTTTGAACAAGCTTTAATAATATAACGTTCATCAGAACAAAATAAAAAGAAATCACACCAAATGCCATCTAAGCTACAAAAACAGGATTCACTTTTTGGTCCACTGATGTGCTGAAAATAGTGTTGTTGCAACGTCATTCACAGCTTTGAAGACGATATCAAAAGACCGTCTGTATAAAATGTAATATCAAGCGTAGTATTTATTAAATGAATGCGTCAAAACTTTCGTTGACTCTAAAGATTGTATTTATAATGTTCTAACTGCATTGAAAACGTTCAAAGGTAAGAAAGATTTTGGCTTTTTTTGTTGTTGTCCTCTGACTTTTTCTGCTGTTTAGAGTTATTGTTTTTTAGCTCCACCCACAAATATATTCCAGGCAGTAGGGAAAATGTGATCATCAAATACTGAATTTCGCAATTTGTGAACTGGAATTTCTTATAGCAGATTTGAACGACCAAACCTTGTTTTGTGGGATGAAAATCAATGGTCAGGGATTAATACCAGCGTTACTAACTTATAGGGCTAATATATGTATGATGTAAACGCATTGCTTATGATTTTACTGTAAGAATGCATTGAAAATGATTTCAATAAAAGAATACATTGAAAATAATTTCACTATAGACATGCATTGAAAATCAGGAAGAGATGGGTTGTCGGTGTTCGGGAATTAATGCTAGCATTACTGACAAAGTAGGGCTATCAGATGTATAAGATGAGTGCATTGCTAATGGTTTTACTGTAGAAATGTTTTCTAAATGATGTCAATCGAAAATCTGGATGATATGGATTGTCACTGGTCAGGAATCAAGGCAAGCATTACTGATGGAATAGGATTATGATAAATAGAATAAAAATGCATTTCTAATTATTTTTCAATGAAAAAAAGGTATTGTCAGTGGCCAAGAATTAATGTAAACCAAACTATAGAATTAAAAACCAGATGGTCGCAGATGTTACACCATGGGCGATTGAGGCTTTACCTCATGAAGACTGGTACTGCTGTGGCCTTTTATGGCTCGTGATCTATCCTGATACCTTAAGAATAGTGTACTTATGTCCTTGCAGCAATAGTTGCAAGGGCTAGAAAGATTTTCCAGATGGTCTTACCCACACGTTCACGTGTGTGGTATTCCCACAATAAACCAACCTTGAGTCACATCCTTGGGTTTGAGTAAATAGAACCTAACTACAGAATAAGACTATTATTTGTGTAGGAACTAATGCCCCGTTTTTTATGCTTGACAATATTACTCGAGCAATATTGATTTGGTTGATTCCGCGCAACTAAAGGGCCATAATTCATTCGATCGTTATGGCCCCATCGATTGCGGAATTCCATGCCATGTGAGAATTTTACGAGAACGAAGACGAGAGACCAGGATCGATTGGTAGGTTTCCAAGACACGTGGCTGTTATTGGTGTCAAAGCTCACTAGCGCGTTGGTCCTTCGTGAAGTGCTGGATGATTTAGACGCCATGAGGTTAATCAGTGACCGTTCGGGTAACTTGTACCTAATTAATTTATCAAAGACATGACTGCTCTTTTCCATTGTCAGATTAGTCCACATCAAATAAGAATACAACGGGCATTTAGCTTTTGGGAATGCCTGGTTTGACCTTTTATAAGTCTTTTCTTTACGGGACAAAATAGGACTACCAACAGTGCCTTTCACCCATAAGCCAGAGATTCTTAATACTGTAATATGAATGGTCGTCATGCTGCACCATAGGCAGGACCAAACTTTCAATATTACACACACACACACACACACACACATATATGTATATGTATATATATATATATATATATGTATATATATGTATGTATGCATGTATATATATATATATATATATATATATATATATATATGTGTGTGTGTGTGTGTGTGTATGTGTATATATATATATATATATATATATATATATATATATATATATATATATATATATATATATATATATATATAATTTTGGGATGAAGTTGTACTTGATCAGCATTGCTGGGGAGTCATAGTTGAATAACGGTTTTGTTTTTAAATCGACAAAACCATTCTTTGGTAAATAATTGACGATCTCCGAAAGAAAATTTCATTTATAACAGTATAAGATGTATTCATATGTACAACATTAACCCCCGAAAAACCAGATTATTTTGTAAAACAAAAATAGTGGATAACTGACTTACATGGTGCACACATAATTAAATAAAGTAAGATTTTCAAAGCTGTAGATCATTCTAGACTATAGCAATAAACAGAGACCCCTCCACCAAAAAAAAAAAAAAATAGAAGAATCGTTTGGTATACACACTCATTTAACTAACAAGTAAGAATTAACTTAGGTAAAATATTCATTCAATCAATAGAAAAACACTTTCCCTCAAACCACCCACAGAACAAAATACTTGGTAAAAATAAATTTAAAATCAGTTTTAGTTGTACTGAAAATTTTCATAGAATTATTACAAAATAACAATAATATAGACAAAGAAAGCACTAACACAAAAAACTTGACTGCAATAGTCCAAGTAAGAATAGCTGTCCCCTGCAAAACAAATGTCTCAGATCTAACATAGTATACTAGGCAGAGATATCAACCCAGGAAAAACCTTTAGAAATAAGTTATTATATCAGAATATCGAACATACTATTTAAACTTGGATTAGCCAACCATATATCGTTTACAAAATAAAAATACCAAAATAGTACATCTTTATCACCTTACTATTGGAAATTATACCAAATGAACTACAAAGCCACTGGTAAAATGGAAAATTTTAAGACGAACTAGCACGTGTCAAAATTTAGAAAATCCTTGGAATCTCTGCCTAAATGAGAAATTAGAGATACTGAATTTCGCTCAAATTACAAAGAAGCCCAAAGTACATTTATTGAATAGAAAAAACGAAATACCACTAAAATGCAGGCATCGCCCCAAATCCTTTTTAATGAATATGATATAAAATAGCAATCCATACATAAGTAAATTAAAGGTCAAGACAGTCTATTAATATACGAATCATCCCATAAACTTCTAATCCAAACTTCTAATCAGCGTTATCTACTCCTTCACATGTTCAAGTAAGTAAAGAATAATACAATCCACAAGGGCCACAAAAGATACCAACGTAGACAATAAACCTAATGCCAAATATCAAAGACAAAATAAAAACATTCCTCAGAAAGCAATTAAGCATCCATTCATATGACTAGCTCACAGCCTTTGACACGTAACTTACAACCACCAACAAAAACAATCACACTACTAAAAACAATAAAACAAAATGAATAATTCCTCCTATTCATAGTGACACCCACAAGACCCTCACCAACTTCCTCAAGCTAGAATCTAAAAACACTTATCATCGATCGCCTGATGAGGCCCAAAGAGGACAGAAACATAAGCTTGTTTGTGTAGCAAATCCACTTCCCTATAGTATATTTCCAGCTCTACTCTAAAACAACTTGACTTTCGAAGTATGAAGTTGAATGTATCGAGCACACTATGAAATAAATCCATCACATATCAGATACTGCTTTATATTGCTAACCTGATCCGTGCCATATATATATATATACATATATATGTGTGTGTGTGTGTGTGTGTGTGTGTGTGTGTGTGAGTGTGCATATTCATGTGTGGGTTTCAATGAATGTTTTCTCTCGCCAATAATAAGAAGACTTACTGAGTATTTATTAGACGCTATCTGCGTCATCGAATGTTAGGAGATTAATTTCACACCGTTGTTGTTGTTGTTGTTGTTGTTGTTGTTGTTGTTGTTGTTGTTGTTGTTGTTGTTGTTGTTGTTGTTGTTGTTGGGAAAAAAAGTCCATTCAAACCTCCGACTTAGATGAAAGTTTGACAAAAGTTTCACAATAATTTCCAATGGTGGACGAGTCGGAAAAAAAAATGAACGGTAAAGAAAGGAAAGTGGAAAAAGACAGAAGATGCAGGGTCCAAATAGAAAGAAAGAAAGAAAGAAAGAAAGAAAGAAAGAAAGAAAGAAAGAAAGGAAGGAAGGAAGGAAGCACAGTGCACAAAATTAAAAAGAAGGAAAGAAAAAGGAAAAAAACGAGAGGAAAGGAAGGAAGAAAGAAAGAAGAAAGAACGTGAATAAAGAATCACAATGAACAAAACCATTGCACGAAACAACTGCAAACGCAGAAAGATAAAGAAAAGAAAGTAAGAGAAGTCTTGTTAGTCACTCAATAGAAACTGTAATGTGATTTACGTCTTTTGGCTGCATGCCATGTTGGAGGTGATCAGTTAAAATATTGGAAGAAGTGAGTGATCAATGGATAAGTTATTTGTCTCACCTTTGTTGGGAACAAATCGCAAAAAGAATTAAAAAAAGAATAAAAAAAACGTTAATAAAATAAGAAGTAAATGTTGAAATTTTCAGCACTTTAGCTCCTTTGGTGCGTCCTGTGCGCGTGATATGTAGCAAGACAGCTGGACCTGGTTAAAAACCGACAGAAACCAATGTTTAATGTTTTCGTTGGCGGTTTCTAATAAAAAGAGAAAGAGACTAAGAAAAAGAGAGAAAAAGATACAGGAAAAGATATGAAGAGAGAAAGATAGACAGAGATTAATACTTGATGTATGCTGAATGTTGACTTTCATCGAAACCCTACTCGTCCACCAGCAACGCATCAGAACATCACCATCTTCGCAAAGTTCCCCGTCGCCATTAAAACAGGTCAAAAAGGCTTCAAATCTCTGCACACGACCGGCTCCATTACCCTAAAAATACAACCTGCATAAAATGCCTCCCACCCGACCCTTACAAGTATATTCAATGTACCATCACCCCAATCGGTCAAAGTCGCTATTTCATTTCCGTGGAAAAAAAATCTCCATGCGGTAACACGTTTCCCATATGGCTTCCCGTGGCGAAAAATCCAGAATGATTAAACAAATCGGCTGATGCTCGTCATGGGTCTAACTGGTCGGGACCCTTACCGAGATGGGTCAGCTCAGCAAGATTTCAAAGAAGAAGAAGCCGCAAAGGATTTAATGATTGCGGTTTGTTTGTTTGACTCAACACAATCGGGGGTAAAAACTGAAAGCATGAATGAGAGCAGGTTTTCACTCAATAGAAATCGTCACGTTATCAACGTCCTTTCACTGCATGCCGTGTTGGGGATGATTGATTACAATTTGGAAAAAATGGGTGATCAATAGATAAGTTACTTCTCTCACCTTTAGTTGGGAAGTGTTTGGGAATGGTTTTGGACACAGATAAAGGGACCAATTTAGCATAAACTAATATTGCAAATTGAATTCTCCTCTACGAACGTACTCAGGTGTGGTGGGAATTCAAAGAAAAACAAAAAAAAACTCTAGGACTATTTTTTAATTTTTAGCAATTTAGCTCAATCGGTGTGATACATAGCGTGTTTTTTCGGGATACGGGACTCTCCTTTTCTAAATTCTGTTTCGGAGGGTAAATGCTTCAATCATCTTAATCATTTTAGAGTCTGTCGTTGAAAATAAACCTTGTCCAAGATTTGTGAGACCTCTCTTTTATGTGCGTCGCAGTACAAATATTTTCTGAACTTGTCTAGTGCGTCCCATCATCTTATATTCTGCCAGACACTATTTCTAGGGTTCCACGTTTTGACTCGTGATGTCCAGAGGTTGTCTGATATTCCTGCAACATGACCAGCGCATTGCCACTTTTGTTTTCTATTAGATTCAATGATATCTTGTTTTTTCTCTAATATATTGTGCTGTCTTGTGCTCTCTTCATATGATGTTGAACATGATTCTTTCATGTTCACTTTGCATGGTACTCAGTTCAGGATTTTATTGTTCTTGAAGGTGCTCTACTGAAAGCTTGCCATCCTGGTGTGATTCTTCGCTTGATTTCTTCTTCTTTTGAAGATTTATGACTCAAACAAAATAAAGTGCCAGAAGATTGGAACACTGCAATCATAATGCTGTTATATAAAAAAAGACACCCGTAAGATTTCATTATCTTATAGGCCATTAAGTCTACTCAGCAGTATCTACAAACTTTTGACCTTAGTTATCACCAACCAAATTACCAAAGTCCTAGATGAAAACTTATCATGGGAACTAGCAGACTTTAGAAAAACCTTACCGAACATTTGCCGTACCTATTCGATGAATCAGTCAAGAGAAAAAAACAGCAGATTATAAAATGACACTTGCAATAGTATTCATCGACTTGTAAAAGGCCTTCGACTCTGTGAAAAATCCCAAGGTCAGAGATGCTATGACTCTTCAAATACACAACGATAAAAATCGAACTCTTATCAGTTATTTATCAACGTTACTGCGCTCGGCAAATAAGTTAAACAGTCAGTCACTATAAGGCTAATATAGATTTGAACAGATGATAGTATTAGAATAACCTAAGAGTGTGGAGGATTATTTTTCATAAGCCTGCAAAAATTGAGGTGCGTCTAATATTGTCGTGCATGTGATGTATTGACATCGTTAGCGAGGCGAGAGGAGTTATCTGCCCATAGACCATTAAGATTCAAATAATTAATTGAGTCTAGTGACCAATCGTATTACAATGAATACGGATCTGCGTCTAACAATTGCAAATGGTCGACCGCTGAATACAAAACACATTCCTTCGTTGTTCAGTTATTCATGTAGATATGTGCGATATAAGAGCGCATCTTATATTCCGTGAAATACGCTACGTACATAGTCCTCCAGTCATCCAGACCATCTTCGAAACCGACTAATGATGACAGTTTTGGTTTTCAGTTTTTAATACAGACCACAAGTCTTTGAGATCAGAAAATCTTGCTAAGCTGGTCCAAGATTAAACTAAGAACTGAACGACATGCGAGTGAAGTCTTTCATTCGATTTACTTTCAAAGCACTTTTTTTTATCCGAGGAACTATTTATTGACATACACACACAAACACAGCCATACACACATGTGCACACTTTGAGACCAGGACTTTATTCCAACCAGCTTTTATGAACTCAGTCTTAGTAGGGTGCAAGTTCACCGATAGGTAACATCTACTCCAATCACACAGCTCAATTTCCTGCTGAGTGCACAGGAAAATGTGTCCTGTTGAGTATCTCACCCTCTTTGCTCATACATACACAATATAAAAGTACGTTCGTAATATAATAGTACCTTGTGAACAATTAGTTGCAAAACCAGTTAACCCTCACTCTGATTTCATATCTATTGGGTTGTACCAGGTTTAGCTAAATCATCGTGAAGTATAAACTCAGTGGCAATAGTTTTTTCAAACTAGCTCGTTGACCATTTCTTCAATGCAGTTAATTTCCTCTCCATGATTTCAAATATCTTGATGTTTTATACTATATAAGAGACATGCGAACAATGGCTATTGAGAGCAGCAAGTTGAATACTGTAGGTGGTAAATATTTATAGGACTGTGTCGTATTTGGCATAAGGTCAGACCCAATTAGCTTTTCCTTCTAGTGAAGAAAGAATTCACGCTCAATGGTTTACGGGACAAGCATTTTGACCATGGCTTTCTCATTCCAGTTATTTCAAAGGCTGAATACGAACGGGAACACATTTGGGAATTACAAGTTATCTATTACAAGATGAAAGCCCAGACGAACAGATAAAACTGAGTTGCTATCAATCGCGACGAAATAGAAATGTTACTGTGTTAGAACCGTAATAACAGAACTTTCCGTCGTTTGCTGTTATCGAATTGAGAATGGTTAATCAAAGATCGAACTCATAAAGTGCTAAGTGAGGAACTAACTCACAAGCAACAGCTAAAGAGATTAGTGTATGTACGGGATTTCCATGATGTGTATAGTGGATCATGAGCATTTGATCAGATCTAGCCAATTAGACTTCGAAGGCGATGTATGATAAGAGGTATTTAACGAATTTAGATTCTCAAGGCAAAGTCATCTTACTTATCGACTGAATCAACGATGCGTAAAAGTATAACTATTTCATATAAATGGAATTTATAAGGACAAACGGTTGATTAGTTGGATGGCGTGACTTGGGAGATAAAAAAAGAGCGTCACTTTCGCTTAAATACACAACATCTACGGACAAATATTGTATCCAGTTAACGAAACGTTTATTGGAGACATTAAGGTCATTTAAAAGCAGTGCAATGGCTATTAAGCCTGTCTTGCTAATTAATCAGCAAGTCAACCATTATTAATTTTTGACTAGTATTTCTCTCATGCAGACTCGACGGCGTAGCGCGATTAGCACGAACAAGGGGATCGGTCGAAGCTTTCATCTTCACTTTACATAAATACCCCTTGAGGGAGGCATGAATCCATAACTCTTAAATCCATGGGTAAGATATCAGGGGTGAAATGGCTCCCGAGCCTTAGGGAGGTAACTGGTCTAAAAAGACGAATATAATTCCAAACCAGGCATTTGGATGGCACCATTGACTTACTCCCAGCAACTCTTATAGCCAAGCTGATGTCAAACGCACAGTGCATCAGTTTCCTTTGGACTGCAAAGACCAAGAGGGAGATTATGGAGACTTGATATCCCAGGATCCTCGTACGCTATGCCTAGGCATGAGCCATGAGGGGGATACACCAGCCGTCTTTGTTAGATTTGAAAATACCATAATTGACCTTCCTTTCTAGAAAATGATGAAATTGATTTGACCTAAAGTCAGCAGTACATATCTTTTTTCTATCCCGGGGCCTAGTTACCTTTGTGTGGAGATTTGTAGCCTCCAGGATGAGGACATTCCTCATTCTTATTCTACATTTGAAACTACCACAACTGACCTGACCCTGAAGACCCAAACCTACATTTAGGGATCACCAGAGGTCAATGCCAGCTGAAGACTGTAAGGTACATCAATGTCCCTTAGATTTGAAAATATATCAATTGACTTGATCTTGAAAAACTCAACCTACATTGACCATAAGAGGTAACCAGAGGGCAGTGTCACCTATCCTATTTACATCCTGAAGTCATGAAACTCATGAACACACATTTTCAACCTATAGGTTAAAAAAAAAGTCAAAATCGACCAGACCCTAAACATCAACAGCGCCATCTATCTTATGTTCACCTTTGGGTTAAGTTAACCTTGTACACAATTCTTCAGACCGTCGGGTAGTGTAAGTGGAAGGCCCCCCCCCTTTAATCAGAAAATGCCCAAACTGGCCTGACTCCGAAATTGGCCTCTATAAATCAACAGATGTCAACGCTATCTATCCTAAGTTGCCCTCGAGTACATATTCGTAGCACATAGGGTGCAACCGTTCAGGAGTCTAAAAAAAAGCATATACTTAGAAAGAAACAAACATTCGTCGTCTCTATATATCAGACTGTAATGATTTGATTGATTAAAAGCAAAACAAAACGTTTTCAATTTTTTTCTGATTAAATACGAACTTGTTCCTCCGATCCAATATTTCGCGATTGAAACCACTGATTCATTATGGCAAACAATATCTATTTTATAGAAAGAACTGAATCTTATCAGGTTGGAGGATGTAGTTTTCGGAAGTTAGCACCATCATTCCTATGTTAATACCGAGTTTTACCCCTATGGACAGATTTGCAGCCCCCAGAATGCAGTCGTTTAAAAGTGTAATAGACATATACTGAAAGTCAAGGATTCAATTTGTTATGATAGTCACATCGTAAATAAAATATGTCGCTAAAGACTTTTAAGCAATTTTTTTTCAACAAACTGACAAATTTTCAAATCGTTTGAAGGTATGATAGACTGAATTTTAGAAAATGATTTTTCTAATTTTCTCCGAACTCGATGCACCAATTCCTACTCAACAAAGTCTATTCACTGGACCATTATAGATAAAAATGGTATTTTTGAAATGAATGAATCTTTGAATAGAAGCTTACAAAGTAGGGAGAAAAAGTAGTGTTGACCCTGAACGGACCTGTAGAAACCACAAAGGCGGGCGCCACCTATTTTATGTTAATTCTAATAATAAAGGTGAGAATTGAGATGGATAATGATGAACAGATCTAGATTATAGATTCAAAATATGCATCACATGTATAAGTACATATATATATATATATATATATGCATACAATTGAAGTAGATATCACCTAAAATACTTGAGATACATAAGCAAGATATATGGTATGGACAAATATGATATAAACATACTTGATAGATATATAGATTAATATGAACACACTGAGATAAATAGATGGATAGATAGATATGAACATATGAGATAGATGGATAGATAATGAATTAGGAAATATAATATATTGATAGAATGGAAAGTGTGCGATAGGCAGGTAAATAAAGTGAAAGGAAAAGTCAACTAAAATAAAATAATGGCTGACCGAAAGAGAGAGAGGGGGGACAGACAGAGAGACAGACAGAGAGGGCGGGAGAGAGAAAGTAATATTCTCTTTTCCCCAAGGTATTAGTGTCATTACCCAGGACGTTCACCTTCATTGGGGATTCATTCCGCTTCAAGAAACACGACTTAGTAGGCATTAATCAAATGCGATCGCATCGTACCCGTCTAAATGTCCGCCACACAACAACTGGTAAATGCACTCACGTCCACCCACCCGTCGGTCTGTACCCGGATAGGGCAACCTATAAAATATAATCTACATTGGAAAAAATGAACAGTCAGATGTTTTTTGTCCGTAAGAATGAACTCTTCCACTTGAACGTAACAATTTTGCTGATAAAAACCACCTTTTGAAACCGTGGGCTCTTTCACTTTTATGAGTTAAGGCTATTTATTAAAAACTCAGATGAAATCGATCAAATGTATTCTTTCATTCATCCAAACTATCTCTCTCTCTCTCTCTCTCTCTCTCTCTATATATATATATATATATATATATATATATATATATATATATATATATATATATATATATATGTATATATATATATATATATATATATATATGTATATATATATATATATATATATATTAAATAATGTACATAATAGTAACAATTTCTTTTACAAGTAAGTTTCATCGATTATATATATATATATATATATATATATAAATATATATATATATATATATATATATATATATATATATATATATATATATATATATATTACACCCCAAATACTCATCCCCTGCCTCTCCACTAATACTTGATTTTGCATTGCAAAAGTGTTTCCGAAGACGTCGATGGAATTTTGGCGAAATGCAAGGAATGTTACAAACCTTATCGTTATGATAAAAGATTTTGAGATGTGACGCACTTTTTCTCAAATCTTTCACTTCCTCATCGTCAAATTACAACCACCATTCTTTCCGATTATGTTACAACCACACGATACACACACACACACACACACACACACACACACCCGAGTGTGCACACATACTTATATACAGAGACAGACGGACGAACACAGACAGACAGACAACGAGAGAGAGAGAGGATAATTCTAAAAAAATTAAACTTATAGAATCCAAATATATTCCTGAATTTTTTCACAGGAAATAACTATTACATATATAAACACTAAGATTACTCTAGAGAGCCTACTTGGTGGCTGAGATAGTTATTAATTTGGTAGATGTTCGAGCCCAGGGCAAAACTAAAATGTCCAATGCTGATTTGCCCGGCCAGCTTCCTCCACTCAGTTGATTGACACAACACAATTTTCCCATCCCACTTTCAGCTAATTAAACTATGTGCCAGACATAGCTTTGTAAACTATGTAAACATTAATTCAAGAGAATTCACTTTATAACTTTTCGCTTTGGGGAGAAAAAAAGCAGAATTGCTTCCCAGCTTTTTTTTCTTTTTTTGCTGCAAGCTATCTTTCCCCCCCTCTCTCTCTCCCTCTCTCTCTTTCTCTCTCTTACACCCCATTTTCTATGCCCCTACCACCCCAATCTCTGACGACTCAGTCTAACATAACATTGATAGATTTATAGATAGGTGCATATGCACGGGCAAACAGAAATCTTTGAATATATAATATATATATATATATATATATATATATATATATATATATATATATGTGTGTGTGTGTGTGTGTGTATATATATATATATGTATATGTATATATATATATATATATATATATGTATATATATATATATATGTATATATATATATATATATATATATATATATATATATATATATATATATATATATATATATATATATATA
This sequence comes from Thysanoteuthis rhombus, assembly GCA_963457665.1. NCBI lineage: Eukaryota > Metazoa > Mollusca > Cephalopoda > Oegopsida > Thysanoteuthidae > Thysanoteuthis > Thysanoteuthis major. Next base: position 33,614,334 of record OY735221.1, read on the forward strand.
TATATGAACAAAAATGGGATGGATGTATGGGCGTAATTTAATCTACGTGCATCTATTTACACTTACCTCTCCGTGTTTAATTGGATTAACGATAAGATTACATTAAGCAATATTATATTTCTATAAAGCTAATTATATTTATTTGATCTCATTGAAGCTCCACACCATCGGTATCTGGTCTAGCCTCCTCCACGGGAGATTAGGTGACAACAAGTTTTCTCAGCATTTTAGAAGATTTTAGTGATGCTAAGGTCTGGATAGTTTTGAATTTTACACTAATTTTCAAATACTTCCCGACAATTCGATCGTGAGGTTCTTCAGGGACATTCACTGCTCACCTGTAACGATGGTTACAAACCATTTTCAACTCGCTTTTAATTTTCACTCAATTTCATTCTGCTGTCATGAGAATCAACGAAATACCAAAATCTCTTTGTTTGCAAGGATGAGATCTGATCTTCTGGCTAGGATTAGTTGATGGTCCATTTGAATTTCAAATTACCGAGAAATTAGAAACCATTGACCAAAACTGTCACCAAAACTATCAACATTGTTTTCTTCGGTTTTCAAGAGAGTCTAGTTGACTGGCTTACTGGCTATGTATACATGTGTTATGCGTACTGGCCACACTTAAGGGGTTAGATGGCTACAAATTCAAATACTTACACCTTATGACTAGAAAAAGTGTTTTTTTTTTATCTAGTTTTCAAAGAATCCCCCAAAATAGGTTTTTAGGGGCAGTGATTTAAAATAAAAGTTATTCTAGATTAATCTCCTAATAGGTGTCCAGCTACATTCACGCTTGTCTTTTGAAAATTCAGATTTTTTCTTTATTTGAATTTTCAATTTGCCCCACCCCCAACCACTTCATGCTGTCAAATGACGTTGGTGATCTGAGCAAATCTGTTTATTTTTTTTAATTTTCCAAGACAGATTCAGGCTAGAGTATGTTCAGATCTCAACAATTTGCTCAGTTCCCACTGGATCCCCTTTCCCACTCAGGCATCTCTATAGTCAAAATTTGCTATCATCCCTCATTCTTTCTCCTCTTTATTATTATCATCACAAGAGTGTTGCCGGTAAAATGATGGTGCTTTGATGTTCGGTATATACTTTTGCGATTGTGAGTGATGTAACGTTTTGTGATTTATAGCAATCAATATCTCAGCTCTCCCATGAGACATCCGTAAATTTAAGTTGGATTCAATCATTTATGTCTAGAGAAAAGTGATTTGATACTCACTTAGCTTTTGAAAGGTGACTGACACCTGTTTTAAACAAATGTATTTTTCATTATATTTCAAATGAAAATGAGAAATATTTCTTGAAATCCACCCAAGTATCCTCTGCATTGATTGATTTTAATCCAATTGTATTTCTGTAACCGCTACTGAGTTTGAATTTTTCTATCAGCAGACATCAGTCATGGCGTAATCAAAGTTAATTTAGATTAAGAAAAATGACATGACAAAATATCTAATTGAAACAGTTCAAAAGCTGCTTGAAGCAAGGAAAAGTAATTTTCTATCTTTTACGACTATCTTCTGGCGATTAAACCCCTAAATTTAAACCCGAAATCCCTATTTCTTAGATGAAGACGAAAACATATTCTGCAAGTTAAACTGACGGACGCAGGCTTCTATAAATATTGATTATCCATCGTCTACATTAAATCTGTTTAATTAACTCTGTAGACAGCTTTGACCAAAACAAACCCTAGCGAGATATTGAATAAAATGGTAACCTCATGGAAATGCATTAATTTAATCGTCTAACTGCCACCGTTAAAAGGTAATTATTTAACAAAGAAAACGTTGTATGTCAGACGATAATCCGGTCAATAATGCGGAAGACTAATCCCGCCGATTAGTTGCAGGGGAATTCAGAAAAAAAAGGGATTTGTGCAGGCATCCCCATGCGATTATATCGAATCTACTTTAAATCCGGAAGAATGCAAAGATTTATTCGAGCTAAATTATCGATAAGTTATTAAAGGGTCATTCAGAGTTCATACGCACGCACACACACATACACACACATACTCATGTACGCACGCACACACATACACATATTTATATATGGTTATAATTGCTTTATATAATATTGAAACGCTTATCTGATATGATCTCTTGTTATCACAGGGCGAATGTACTATTTGACCTAGACAATCTAAATAGAATACACAATTTTAAAAAATTCAGCTGCTGCAGAAAATTTCAAATTTGTTTATTCTATCTATATTGTCTAGGCCAAATTGTACATTCGCTGGGTAATAATAAGAGGTCATTTCGAATAGGAGTTTCAACGTGATATAAAGCAATTCATAATCATCGTTGGATCACATATCTATTTCATAATCACACACACACACACACACACACACACACACACACACACACATATATATATACATATATATATATATATATATATATATATATATATATGGGTGTATATAAGAACGTAGCCTGAAACAGTTATCAGATTTTGATCTTGCAGCAAAATCACAGATGAACTTCCTTGCCAAAAGAAAGGTATCTTCTGTTCCAATGCATCGTTCACCCTTGCCTTGCATTAGAGCAGTTTGAATTGATTTTAGTGATTCAAAATAAAGAATTCACTTTGAATCTCACTGGGTTGGATTCCTGTGACAAATCATTATTCATTGTCAATAGCCACCTTGCCTAAAAATTACTTATCCATGTCGAACAAGAGAAAAAAGAAAAGTATTCAATTTCTGACTGTTGACTTCTGTTATTTAAAAAAATAACCCATTTTCTTAGCTTTTGGATTTTCCTAACAATATTTCAGTGCGTACATTTAAACAAAACGGTACAAATTATCTATTATTTCACGAGGATACAGTGTGCTTCTTCTCAATTTTGGTTCGAGTATCTTGAAATTTAAATCTCTGTGATTCAGTTTTATTCTTTCTGATTTAGAGAGTTTTTCATTAAGCGACTTTTTAGTTGATGTTCTTAGTGGGTGACCTTGTACCACGTATTGAATCTAGTTGCCTCTCGCTTAAACTTCTTCTTCTTTTTTTTCTTCTTCCTCTTCTTCTTCTTCTTCTTTTTCATTTTTCTTCTTCTTCTTCTTTTTCTTCTTCTTCTTCACAGTTTACTGATTATATGAACAATAAATAGCCGAGTAGACTTCGAAAACGCTCTCAAGAATATCCTAACGGAGTGCAAAATATTCGCATTGAAAACTTCTGCATCGACAACCTAATAAAACAAGTGATTCCAATAAGTATCAAAATACAAGTATAGAATATATCATGTCATGAAATGAGGCCCATTGTCATATCAGTTGTTTTTTGCTTACTTGAGGTGGACCCATAAAGAAAAATAAAAGATGAATGATTTTTCGGAGTCAAAGATCGACCAATACACAAAACATATCATTGTTCAATCATTCTTTCCCTACGCAAGGATGACTAATACAAGAAACGTAAAATTGATATATATCTTGGCCAAGAGTCAAAGGTCAACTAATACGTGAAACATATCAAGAGTCGACTAATACATGAAACATATCCGAAATGACTGGCCCAAGCCAAGGGTTGATCAATAAACGAGATATATCACAAATGAATCATTTCTTAGCTAAAAGTCTAAGATATGAATCAATTTTCACGGGGTTAAAAATCAAAGGTCCGCTAATATACTAATCATTTTTGGAAATAACTGTTTTTTTAGTCCAAAGTCAAAGGTCGACCAATACACGAGACATATTGCAAATGAGCGATTTTCTAGGCCGAAATTCAAAAAGCCAATCAAATCTTCGAGTCAACTTATAAACGAGGCATTTGGTTACCTACTGTCTTATGTTGCCATGAATCTTTCAGGGGAAAAAACTGATTTAATGAAACTAAAAACATAGAAGGGCTGAGTTGGCTTTACAATGAACAATACAACAAATTGTATTGACAAAAATAGTTCAAATACAAATTGAAAAAACTTAGAGCTAATTTCGGGGTAATTTCATAGGAAAAGATATGGATCAATTTCACCTAAAATGTCAGATCAAGAACTACTGCCCATTGATGGCACCATTTACACAACTACAATTTGCCAAATATAACTTGAAGGGGAAATGGATACTGTTACTTAACCCCTATTTTATCTCATGAATGAAACATCTCATGAATGATTTAGAATGGAACCCCTGCGATCTACAGGGTTATGCTGAGATTTAATTGTGATTTTAAAATAATATCATAAAAGAATAAATAGTTGTTGGGAAATATAGAATTTTCTTACTGAAATTTCAGTGTAAAGTTCTGGAATTATAGATGTGTTAAAGACGTCGCCTTTCGTGATTGGTACTTCTGCTTTTGCTGGTGTCAGTTCATAGAAACATTAGTAAGATTTCTGAAATATACTTTATGTATAATAATTTATGTTGACGGTATAGGCAAATTTGTTTGATTCCCCTGGAAGAAGGAGGACCAACCTATACACGAAACATCCAAGGTCCTATAAACTTAATCAACTAATACACGAGTATATAACTTATTTACTCATTGCATATGTCATTTGTACAGTTAGAAAGTTATATAAACGTCTGCATTTTGGGACAACTTGCTGGGCTCTGGTTTGCCCCAACCTTCTGAACGACCTGCGTATTAACTCATTCAGGTTGGATGTGAACGCGGGTGCACTTTCAATTTTGCAGAAGTTTTGAATATGGTACCCTTTCTGCATACATAATGTTGTCGCATGACCATTATATATAAGTTAATGTATAATTTTGTCATAAATGAAATCCGTGTATTATCACCTTCAAAATGATATACGACTTACCAGGATTTTTTTTTTTTTTTTGAAAATGAGAAAGCTTTAATCCCTCAATTATGTCATTGCAGCCTTTGTTTTGTAACCCTTTTGAAAAGAACAGACCTGAATTGGTTATTACTCAAGGTAGAACACTACAAACACATTGTTGAAGGTGGTCAGAAGAATTGAAATAAGGAAGACGTTCCCTTTTATCTGCACAGACGAATTGAAATTAGAAACCTCTGTCTAGTTTCAAATCTCCTTTTCGCAGCTTATAAGATGTCCCAATGCATTACGTGCACCCTAATTTGGAAAAAAGTGCATAATGCCAAGTAATATTTATTCCACTGAAACTTGACCTTTTTTCCAGATCGAAGTCATCACTGATTGTGACAAATTCACCATCAAACAGGATAGAACACTCAATTTGAAAACAGAAAAAGTTTATGACTGTTGTCATATGCTTAGACATCATCAGCAACAACCTTTTAGCGGCCATTATTGAACACAAACCTTACCCAAGATTCGCCAGACTACTTTTTCATGGACGTCGCTGAGCCAATACTTTCTGAACTTGTTTAGTTCCTTACATTATTCTTTCCGTTGGTCACAGTTGCACTTATGCTCTTTGGGGATCCACGTTGACTCATGATGTCTAACAATTATCTGACATATTTTTCAACATGACTAGCCCATTGCCATTTGATTTTTCTAATAGATTCTATGATATCCCTGACTCCTGTCTGTTTTCTAATATACTATGCTGTCTTCTGATCTCTCGATAGGATATTGAGCATGAGCGTTTCCTGTGCACGTTTCATGTTTATCAGTTAGAGTGCAAATCATTTGGGTGGGTCCTGTGTTTCGGATTCATAGGTGGCTATCGGGAGTCTGCATTGATTGTAGACCCTTATTTTTTAAGACTAATGAGATTCTCTTTTCTTGAAGGTTGAGCTTGCACGACCAAAAGCCTGCCAACATAGAGTGATTCTTTTCCTGATTTCCCCTTCTCTTGGGGGATTGCATGGAGATTCAATGTCTTAGTTGTATGTACAAGTTTACTTTCTTTGCGTTTTGAATTCTGATCGTTGTATTTTTGTCCTCAATCTTTTTGTTGTACAAGACACTTGTTTTACTGAACTTCGTCTTGCATTATTTGTAGATCAGGAACTTTTTTAGCAAAAAAATTGATACTGTTAGCACATTCGGTTACTTGTGCATCTATCGTTTATTCGGGTTCCTTTATTTGCCCAGTCTAAGTTTCAAAGATCATTTTGACGCATGCTGTGAAAAGTTTTGGAGAGCTGATAACATCTTGTCTAACCCCTTTTTCGAGCTGAAAAGACGTAGAGTTTTTGTGTAGCCTGATAAAGGAACTGCTACGTCGGTACCATTAATTCTTAACGTATGCTTTGGGAATCTCTTCCCGGTTATCGTAAAAGAAATGAGTATCGCTGATCTGTATTTAAAGATGTAAAAAAACGAGATGAAGAGATAACCCTGTACCATTCGTTTCTAGTTGGCAGAGGAATACCGTATTTTCGACAACATTTTTCTGTACCGTTTCACAAATAACTTGTCTCAAATGTTGTTAATTCAATTTCGGAACACTCGACTTGTTTTAGTTTCATGGGCTTGGCCTCAGACGCCCCTGGGGAAGCTGCTTAAACATCCAACAGTAACACTTCAAACGTAACTCTTTCAGCTTATCGGACGCAAGTTGGTCTTTGAAGACATTTTATTGGAGAAAAATGTGTATAATAAGCTGCAAAAAACTGTATGTCTGAATGAATAAAACAAGAGCTTTTAATAAGATAAGTTATTTTTTTCCACTGCTAACCACTTGACAGAAGATCACCAAACCCTATCAATGCATTTACGAGTCCTGGTTTTCCTAGGTGGCCATCCATCTAAGTACTGAAAGGGACTCAGCGCTACTCAACTTTAGAGATCAATTGAAAACTGATGATTTCAGCATGATTTGACCGTGAGCCCTAGTTGTTTATTGAACAACTTGGGACGGTACAACGCCACAAGTGTCAGTTACCAAGAGAGGATCGAACTCAATACTCGGTTGTATTGATGTGTAAAACCACTTTATCTCACGACGTGTCTCTCATGTGGTGATTAACCCCACTTAGTTGGGCACAAGACCACAGTAGTGCATAGCCAGGAAAGGGTCGAACTAATTATGCTGCAGTAAGAGTCCATTAGACTAGCACGCTCACCTACAATTAAGCATTCAATGTTATATAGTTTAGTTTGGCACATGGCTACGAATATAATCGAAATCACTATCGCATAGTAAATAAGCTAGCTTGTTAAATCTTACTTAACAGCAAGGCGCCTGTTTTCGCTTTCTGTTATTCATTCATTAAACCGTTCATCCATTTTTTCCTTCTGATTCATTTTTATTACTCTTTGAATTATTAGCTCATTCCATCTCTTATTCGCAAAGTCTTTTTTTTTCTTCTCATACACATAAGCACAAATATACACCCACTCGCTTTTTTAAAAATCAATCACTTATTCACAAAAAATGCATTCTCAGTCTCTCCTTCATTTTCTCTCTCTCTCTCCCCCTCTCTCTTTTTCGCCTTATTGCACACTCGTTCAATCTTTCATTCAAACTACAATTCAGTCGTATATTTTTCTTTAGTGATAGTTTTTGGTTCAGTCTGACGATGTGAGAACGTTTTTATCTATCGGAACGCCAGTTTGAAAAATCGAAACGTGTAAGTTTTTGCATTAAGTCAAT
>OY735221.1:33626872-33679372 GCA_963457665.1 Thysanoteuthis rhombus
TTGGCATTTACCTTAATCTCTAGTTTTACTTTCAAACAATCTACATATATATATATATATATATATATATATATATATTAAGACAGAGAGAGAGAAAGAAAGAAAGGAGAGTGGAGGCTTATAGACAAGAAGGAACATCTCAAGTTGGGTGAATGGTTATTTATTCACGGACATTTCGTAGGAATGACCTTGTATTTTTAGCTCGGTAAAAAAAAATAAAGACAGGAAGACCTTTGCCTTGTGGAGTCATATTTGTGTTTGAAGTCATTAGTAGCTGGCTTGATCACGCTGAAAATGTAGGGCAACTCCTACGAAACGTCCGTTGATAAATACTCATTCGCCAAAACTTGCGGTTTTCCATATTGGTTCGATTTTTTCAGCCACCACATTTTCTTTGGTTTTTCATTCTATTTACGCTATCTAGACCAAACGACACTTTCACCGTGTAATAACATAGAAATTATTTCAAATAGGGTTTTCAAAGCAATATAACACATTCATAATTTTTTCTGATTATATATCCATTTCATGATAGTATATATGTTAGCCATAGACTAAGCTAAGCCAAGTAAATACCGATGGATGCCTTGCCTCAGGTTATAGATAAGTGAGTTAGTTTTTCAGAGCATTACTATTGCGCAGTGAGTTTGATATGCATTCAGTGGAAATCAAGTGTTAGGATACATGTTTTTTCAGGGTCAAACTTCCCCAATTTTTGTTAGCATTGTGAATATATATTATTATTGTCGTTAGTCATTATAAGTTGATTTTCCATTCCCCTTCCCTGTCAACCGTGATTGCGTTGCCCTCTGCCATGTCCGACTGGTAAACCTTTTTATCTGATCCCCCATCACGTGTCTTGTCTTTTCCCATTGTTTTTTCACAATCTCATGAGCACCAATCGGTGAGTCTTTTGCTCCAACTGCTGTCATCTCTTCTTGCAAATTACCCAGTCCATCTTCATTTTTACTGCTTAATTTATTTGTATCATATCCTTAATTCGAGTTGTCTTTCTTATCCACGGTGATCTTCGAGTTATTCACAGCATCGATCTGTTCATGGCTTTCTTTGCAAGTCTAAGTTGGTTTTCAGTTCGTTTGGGCAATTCTCATGTTTTGCGTCCGTAAGTCGTATCTGACATTATGCATTCATCGTATACTCTCCGCTTTAAGTACATTAGCGAGATGCTCTTCATTATGACTCTGATCATACCAAATGCTTTCTATGCGATTGCTCTACGACATTTTCTAACAATTTCATTGTATTTTTCAAACTTTATTACTTCACCAAAGTAATAATCATCCTCCACTTTTTCTCAGACTTCCGCCTACTCTTACGGGGTTAAAGATTAATGGAACAAAGACAAAAGTAATGGTCAACAATAGATTAAAAAACATACAAACATGTGTAAGTGTGTGTGTGTGTGTGTGTTTGTTCTTTGAATTGAGCAATTAACTCGTTCCAAAATATTTCGCACTGTTCCACACCCTACTGGAGAAGATCTTATTGCGTCAGGCCGTAAGCATTGAGTCTCATATCAAATGTATTAGTCGCAAAACTTCCAAATAACCTAAGAACTTTTATAGATAGAAGATCATCACGTGATAACGCATCTTTTACGGATTATTCCGATTATTGAAAACGACCCGGCTCGTTAGTCATGCTTTTTGAAACCTGATAATTCGGGGACTAATGCAAGTGAAAACATGGGGTTTCTCAGCAATCGATAGGCCATTATTTTAAGATTTCATAAAATACTAATTAATAAATGAACCAGAAAAATCAATACTTGAAATAGTTAACAAACAAAAACAAATAATGATGACTAACGAAGCAGCAGAAAATTAATGACCAACGAATGAAAATTAATGATCAATTAACAAGCAACAAAAATTGATGAATAATGAGCAAGCAAAAGTAATTCATGATTGATAAACAAGATGCAAAATGAAAATGCTTCATCAAAAAATTCAAACAATATTGAGATGTTTGTTCAATCACTCCTAACCGTAATAACATGGGTTACATCAACTGATAGTTGACAATTATAACACAGCATTGATTTCATGTCTCATCTGTCAAACAGCCAGATTCTTTGTTTTAAAGTTGTAAGAATTTCTGTGCTATTGAGAGTAGATATGGGTCTATTGTAAAACCGATGCGACCCCTACGAACATGGTCAGGCTGTAATGAGGGAGAAGCTGTGCATTATAGGACAAAGCTTGTAAGGTCAGTGATGATTGAGAAGTCAACAATTGAGTTTTTGTTCATTAATTATTAAGGAATTTTCTCCGTTTGGCTTCAGTGCCAACTGAGTTGGCAAAAACTTCTTGTTGGATCTCTGCTAAGGTAGATAGATATTAAGTTAGTGCAAAAATAATTGCAGTTTTTCACCATCGGCTTTGAAGCAATATATTTCAGATTAGAATAGAAGATATGAATCAAAATAAGAATCTACATGATTTTGCCTACTAGAAATAAGTTAATTTCCCCTGTAAGCATAGAATTCTGGAATTCTGCAACCAATTAATTCTTTCAAGTCGTTTTGAGCTGCTGTCTGGTTGTTGAAAGCCTATCCCCTTGTCGGGGAAAAAGTGGTAGTCGGTCGGAGAGAGGTCTGAGTGAGGTAGGGTTTCATAGCCTAGTTCGTTTAACAGAGTCATTCATACAACATGCAAGCTTTTTTTCACTTTATATTCAGGATGATCTGTACGACATTTTTGCTTTTCGAGTTCGGTACAAATATCGAACAATTGTTGAATGGTCAACATATAGTTCCTCTGCAACCTCTCGTGAATGAATTGTGAAAAGAAAACGCTCAGCTTAAATGAATAGAGCGAAATGCACACTTGAAAATGGTGTATTACATTTTGAAATAGATATCAACTAAGATAGAAAATGTCTCGAGACCGACGTCTTTTTGCAGCATTCTGTGTTGGGGATGATCAATTGAAAATTGGAAAAAAGAGTATCAATGCATGGATTAATTTTCTTGGCAATTGTTGAACTGTTATCACTAAAGAGTCCACATCAGAAAACAAGTGTGAATGCTGTTGGACACAAAATGGGTGACAAATTTAGTGTAAACTTACATTGTAAATAGGAACTCACTCTAAATTGACAGAATACCTATTTCCAAACATACCATGCAGAGTAAAATATAGACAGAGGTAACGATGGAAAAAAGTATTAAGACACCATTAAAAGTTCATCATAAAAATGTCATTTAAGAAGGAATGTAGGTCTTGTCCTCTTTGTATTTGCATAAAACTTCCATGTTTCAGCAATACTTAACAAAGGTATTTCATCACAGTCGTCATTATTATACAAAACCTATCTCTGGGGCTAACCACGGCTGTCTGGAAAGCAAAACTACAGATGACGGAGGATCAACGTATTTTCTTTCATCTTAATTTCAAGTTCCTTCTAATAAATGTACTCAGACTGTTGATTCATGTGACATCATCAGTGACATCACAAGTTAAGATGGCCACTAAATTTTTATAACTTTTTATCTCTTTATTTTGCACTTTAAGCTTAAAGAAATAGAGAAAATGATGGTAATAGGAGAAAAATCTCAACAAAGATCTCAGTGGATATCGAAATTAGTTTTCCATAACGATAGGAAAAAAAAAAACAGAAAATGCAAGATGTAATTTCTTATTCCAATCAGTTTTCAACTTGGGACAATTTTCGATTCATTTTGAATGATAAAGAATAAAATGGCAGCAAATAAGAGGCATTACAGACTGTGAACCAAAACAGTCATCAAAACGGTCAGTATAGGTTTCTTTTAGTTTTTAAGCTGGTCTATTCGTCTTGGTAACTGGCTGACTATGTATGTATCACGCGTTCAAAGCAAACCAATGGAGCTATAGGACTGAAAACTTACACATTCACTCGTTATTATATCTTTTTTAAAAATCCCCCCCCAAAGTAAATTTTTAGTTGAGGGGTTCAAAATGTAATGTAGGTTTATGCTAAATTGATCACTTAGTTTGTGTCTGACTGTTTCTTTTTAGATTTGTATGTTTTAGTGATAACTGCCAACATAGACGAGATAAGTAACTCATTCATTGTTTACCCTTTTCCAATGTTTCAATTGATCACCCTCAACATAGTTGAAATGGACTTTATTCCTTGCGCCTTAACAAGAACATTTCTCACTTGATTCAGGGAAGTGGACTCTTCAATGTTTGTCTATCGTTAAACCAAGCCGATTTATGAATCTTATATTTCTCTACCATGATTTTAAAACCACTGCTAAGTGATTGCAAGATATTTTTCTACCAACTGTGCCAAACTGGCAATTCTTATCCGCAAATTGAGAGCCATACAACGTGCACATGAAAGAATAATGCTGGGCCTCACAAGGAGAGACCACAAGACAGTACTGTACATCCAGGAAGGGACAGGAGTCAAGGACATCATAGAATCCATAAAAAATCTCAAATGGCAGGGGGCTGGCTATGTTGCAAGAATGGCAGAAAACCGATGGACATGTGCAACCGAGGCCGGCAGAATATTAGATGGAGAGATGAACTAGACAAATTCAGAGAGTACTCGCTCCGTGACGCCCATGATAGGGAATGTGGCGAATCCTGGGGAAGGTTCTATGTCCAACGACGGACGTTAAAAGACTGATGATGATGATGATGATGATGATGATGATGATGATGATGATATACAATTCAAAAGTTGTTGTGATCTGTTTAGTGGACCGATATCTATTTCTATCGATTCATATCTATCCACGCATCTATCCGTCAATCTGTTTCTCTTCACGTCTTTCCATTCTCTTTCCTTTTTTTTCTTCTTTCCTTTCGTTTCTTTTCTTCTAATTTTACCTTCTTCTCTTACTTTCTCTTTCTTTTTGCACATCATTGTTTCTTTCATTTTTCTTTCATACATTGTTTTCTCAATTTCGTTTCACATTACCTTCTTTCACTCTTTCTCTCTTCCTCTCTGTCTTCTTTTCTCGCTTTTTCATTCTTTTTTCATCCTTTCATCACTCACTTTCTCTTTTTCTTTCGTTTTCCTTTCTCTTTACCCTTCAAGTTATTTTCTTCTTTTTTCCCCCTTTTTACCGTGTTCCACCTTCCTTGTCAATTTATTGAACCCAAAAGCAAAGCACATAAATTGCTGAGCCCATATTTACATGCTTGACATACGAGAAAAAAACCTGGCTCATATCCTATCTTTTGTTGCTAGTGGGTCCAACGACCAATTGACCTACCACTCAACATCCGCTTACCACCTACCACGCAGAACCCGTATTTTTTTCCAATACATGGAAGAGAATCTAATTATAATACTACACAGAACGCATAAAACATGTCCACGAATTGACCAGAAAATTTTCAAAACAACAATGACTAAGAATAAATTGCAAATTTTACTTCGAAAATGTTTGCCAAATGAAAAAGCAAAAAACGATTCTCCATCAAAATTGCTAATATCATAGAAATGTAAAGAGAATATCGTAAATAAATGCTTTAAACAATAGTGAGTATCAAGTGAATTTGTGCACTGCTTTGTTCATTGTGTCGTCCATGAGAGCTCCATTGATATGGTATGAGGGTTCAAGTCTCCTTGGGAGTTATTTTGAACTTTCATTTCACGCTACTTGAGTTATCTGACGTGGAAGATTACGATAAAAAAAAAGATTTACCTATTGAAGTAAAACATGATTGTCACTTAGACCAAGAACCATGCAACGTACATTAAAGACAATCATGCTTAACCTCATGCATCGAGACCATAAGGCTCCACAGTATATCAGAAAGAAAACAGGAGTCAGAGATCTTTTAGAATCCACTTGGAAACTAAAATGATATGGCTGAATTGCAGTCACGTAAGTTCAGTGTGAGAGGAAAGCGTCAATGAAACTTTCAAAACACAAGAGAAATTACAATACTAACTTATCAATTCCTCGTTTTGATATCGATCTGTGTTATCGTGTGCTTCTAAAATCTATTTCAAAGAAACAAATTAGAAAAAGATTATGAAAAAATGGTAATCTGAAGTATCTTAACTTTATGATAGACGTTGAAAGTGCTCCCCATTAACCCAGATTCGTATTTTTTTCATTGTATAATGGTATCAGTACATTGGAAAACTGCATAGCGGATACAACACAAATGAATGGATGCTCAAATGAGGTTAACGCATGATGCAATCTCTTCAACTACTAAATACTGTTCTAGCTGAGTACAATGTGGCCACATGACTAATATAGAGACATAGAATTTACGCAGCGCCCATTATTAAGCATACATAGATAGATATTGAAACCCTAATAAACATACACAAATTTTGACTTGTATTGGAACACACTTACTCAAATGAGCACTAGTAAATATCCTGCGCATCGGAGACCCATCCTCCAGACAAAAAAATGGTCTACCCTTTGCAATAGTGTCTGTGGTTTGACTAATATACTATGTACGGGTGGAGTCAAAGATGGAGCCTATTTGTGCACAAGGGAAGTGAAGGCAGTTGGAAAAGACCAGTCCCAAGGTTTGCTGGTAAGACATGGCATAAGTTAGGGAAACTGCGATTGTCATGCAAGGCAATTAGAAAGACCCTTATCCGGCAGAGTACTTACAATGGCTGCTGCTGATGTATTTTTTCTCGCAGGGCTACCTAAAATTTGGGAAGTTTGACCCTTAACCCAATATTATCCTAACACCTGGTTTCCACTGAGAGTTGATCGAGACGCAAGACGCAATAGTAATGGTCAGAGGGACTAAATTGCATATCTTTATCCCTCAGCGTGGTATCTATTGGTATTTACTCAGCTTGGCTTAGCCTTGAAAAAGACACCAAAATTTTCAGTCTCTTCAGACTTTCAGGGGGGCCCAACAAAAGGTGAGAGAAGTAACTTATCCGTTGATCAACTCATTTTCATAATTTTTGATTGATCACCGCCAGCATAGCATGGTGCCAAAAGATGTTGGTTACGTGATCGTTCCTATTGAGTGATTCACCGGACCTGTCATTCTCCTTCTCTTTTATCTAATCATGTAACCCTACGGAGAAACCTCCGTTCAATCATCCTTTATCTCATGGAAAATCTTTTCAGCATTTGCTTGAGGATCAATGTTGTGTGTTTCGTGGATTATGATCCTTATAGACTCCATAACAAGGGATCATCTAATCGAACAAAGGGAGGTAATTGAATAAGGGTCTTTTTATTGGATCAGAAGTGCCCAGAATTCTCTGGATCTCTCAAATGAAAACCGGTAATCCAATGTGAAGAAATCAATATCGTGACAACCAGATTATTATTTACGTTAAATGAATTATGATATTATTACAATATTTTAGCATCATAAATCAAAAGACTTTAAAAAATTGGTAACAACAAGAACGTAGCTGTTTTTAAGAATGAATAATTATCAAAATATTATAAAGTTTTTACTTATCGATAACTGCATATGCACACACACACACACAAACACACACACATATATATACATATATACATATATATATATATATATATATATGTGTGTGTGTTTGTGTGTGTGGTACAGATCAGGCTAGCAGTATAGCATAATATAATAATATATTAATAATATGGAGCCACTTCTGATATGTAATCGATTTATTTCATAGAGTGCTCGATACATACAACTTTTTACTATTGAAGTTAAGCTGCTTTAGAGTAGAGCTGGAAATCACTTGATGGGGCCAAGAGAGGGCAGGAACATGAGCTAGTTTGTGTAGCGAATCCACATTCTACTATATATATATATATATATATATATATATATATATATATATATTGGCAGCGAATTCTCATCAAGCTAATTTCATCAAACACGATTGGTAGCTTTTATTAATTCAACCTCATTATCAATTTTTCTTATTTGAAAATGATTTGTTTTTCGCTGGTTCACAAGAATGGAGGATCTGTCAAAAGTTTCTACGGTAGTTCTTTGAGCGCTTTCGATCGTCATTGGTCATTACCATGAAGTATTTCAAAGGACTTTACATCTGGGGCAAACTTATCTCCTAATCTCTGTGAGAACCTGGTATTTATATATCGATATAAATATTTACATAGATAGTCATAGATGTATAAAAAGAAGTGTCTATGTGTTTGTGTGTGTAGTTTTGTTCCAGTGTTAGACGATTCAAATCTCATAAAATTCGAACATCAATTTCAAATAGACTTCTCTGCGGAGACCTGAACTGTAGTAACAAACCACTTCGGCGTAAACCCAGAGGCCCAAATCAAAGAATTGCCCCCAGAAAAAAAAGAAGTCCATTGATAGCGATTCATTAAGACCTATTGCTGAAAAGGCGGATCGAAATTCTATGCAATCCCCGTTTAAAGCACTGTTGGCCTGACTCCAAACATTTCTATAGTCAACGCCTTTGGTGTATTATTCACTATACAACAGGTGAAGGGACGAAATTTCCCCGTTGCCAAACCTGTGTCTGGTGTGGCTATCTCTCGGCCAGGGTGTACAAACACGCAATTTCCATCTCTTTGCTGGTAATTTGGAATAATAATAATAATAATAATAATAATAATAATAATAATAATAATAATAATAATAATAATCATCATCATCACCACCACCACCACCACCTTTGAATGCAGAGATGAAAGGATATGAAATTCTGAATGGTTTCGTTGGAACTACGCAGGAAACGTGAAAAAAAAACAAACAAATTAAGTAATCAAATTAGTATAATAAGATTAAGTATTAGTTTATTTAGACAAAGAAAAAGTCTTTGGTATAGAAGATATACAAATATAAATATCTATTGAACCACCGTGGCCACCAATGGTGTCGAGGGGAGTTTATCCCTTTCTATATATGCATTTGTTTGCGTGTTCCGGTTTTCTTGGCCGTACTGTTTTGTCTACAGACTTGAAAATTGGCATCAGTGCTCCATTAAAACCTTTCGATTTTTAAAGATTTCTGTTCTTGGATAAAAGGCTTTTCCAACCTTTTGGGGGCCATATATTGACGGGTTAATAAAAAAATATACATCTACATTCTCCGGTTCTTCCATTATTGACTGTGATGGTTAGTTTATCTATCTACCAATTTCCGGAAATTGATTATCTATCTATGTCAATCTACTAATCCAGCCATCTATCTCTGCCAATTCCTATTTCTTTCTTTCTTTCTCTCTCTCTCTCTCTCTCTCTCTCTCTCTCTCCCTCTCTCTCTCTTGCACGCGCGCTATCTCGTCATGATTATTGTCAACTTGGATAGGGACTTGTCGTATTTTTACAAAAATGAATATTTATTACCTTTGAGTGTATGTTTGTATATTCATATATGTGTACACACTCACGCACTCACATGTGCGCACACACACACATACACACACACACACACATACACACAGAAATCAATGTGTACGATCCGTGGAAATCCGTCGGACTTGTACAGATTCTCACTACTTCAAAAAGTCCCTGGACAGCAAGACGACCATTTCCACGGATCACAGAATTTTGACGGTGAAAAAATACCATATGCCCTGTACACATGTTTATTCTGGCAAGTGTAGCTCAAATACTCACTTACGTGGCGTGATGCATTTCTCTTTTCTATAAAGAGTCAAAGCCACTGCTTCACAACATAACAGCCGTGAGTACACTAAAACGTCTCATTGGTGCACTCTTTGAAAAGTTCAGTCACTTTTTGGACAGCCACCGTATAAAAATTGCGTGCAAAAGTCTTCTGTGAAAAAAACTGCTTTCAACCGTGTATTCAATCTTATAGATGGCGATAGAATCTCCAAGAGTATTCAGATCAAAATAGCTGAATTTTAAAAGATTCCTTGTTTCATGGTTCAGCAATGATTGTTTTTTCTAGAAGCAGAAAAGACGAATTTAGTTTTACTGCTGGAACGTAAGAGATTGGTTTTACACCAGTTTCAAGAAGAAAGAATGAAAGTAAAAATTTAAAAAAGAATTTAGGAAGAAAGAATAAAGAAGAGGGAAAAGAGGGGGAATTAGAGTGTCTACTAAAGATTTAAATCCGGTTTCCATTGTTACCATAAAAAGATGAATTTTAATAAATATATGTGCAATTACCAACATGTACAGACATATATATATATATATATATATATATATATATATATATATATATATATATATATATAAGTTGTATGATTTAACAGATTTGAAAAACTAATTATTTTCATACATCTGTTTCCCAAAACGTGTCCCGATCACTTGCAACGTCATCACATTAGTTTT
Source organism: Thysanoteuthis rhombus (assembly GCA_963457665.1). Taxonomy (NCBI): domain Eukaryota; kingdom Metazoa; phylum Mollusca; class Cephalopoda; order Oegopsida; family Thysanoteuthidae; genus Thysanoteuthis; species Thysanoteuthis major. The sequence goes on from OY735221.1 coordinate 33,637,107, forward strand.
ATCTGATGACATTGCTACTCAGCGAAACGCGTCATTGAAAATATGTATTTGAAAATAATCATTTTTTCCAATTTGTTATATCATATAAACCATACGTTGTCAAAAATATTCCATTTACAAATATGTAAATATATATGAAATATTACAGTTATATATGTGAGTGTGTAAACAATCCCCAAATTTCTAGACTTAAACCTTCATGTTTAATTCATTATTGGTGCATTCAGGTGATAGAGTTTCTAGACAAATTATCCATTATCTTCAAGGGATTCAGGTACTGGTGTATTTTTGTTGTGTGTGTTACTTTCAATATTTTCAATGAGAGTAAATTTACCATCCCTGTCTAAGGCACACTCAGCAAACTAAGGATATCATTCAATAGGGAGTAGTTAATAACGGTTTGATGATCGTATTCTGTGCCTATGAATATCAAGTCCAATAACGACCTTTCGGGTTTACTTACATATTGTATTACACGATGTGTGTATTCTGGGAGATTGATGATATTTTTGCTGCTACGGTTATAATTATGCTTCTTAGTTATAACGGTTGCGAATGTACTAGGGAATTTGATGTGGTCGAAGCATCGATTGCTTTCCCCGTTGCAAGGTTGACAGAATTTGATTTTCTATGCTAATATTTTTTCAATGGATAACCTTGTTGTTTATTATGATATTATTACTATGATATCCTTGAGGTTCGTAGGCAGACGATAGGCTATTATCCATCGTTTCCGGAAAATGTATGTTAGTTCTGGTTCAATTCTCAGGATGTCCCAGCAGCACTTAATCATTCGAGTTAATGAGGTAGAATAATATTGAATGTTATCATGAGAGGTATACGAGTTAACCCATCTCTTTTAACTAGTTTTAAAGTATCATCTTCAGGGATCATAATAGCTCTGTTAATTTGATCTTCAACTAAATTATGACGGTAGCCACTTATTTGTGAAAACAAAAACTGAAAATGGTTGGAAAAACAGTAGATCAGAGATGAGTTCATTGTTGTTATACACGTTTGTCGTTGACCAGGGTTTGCACGACCCGGGGTTAGGAAGTTCGTTCGGAAGTTTGGGGGTACGAGTAATAATCGTTTATCCACAGATCGTACGGTGCAGAAATGTACAACACAGTCACATGGTGAATTGTTCTTGAATTGAATAACTTTCTATGGGCTTTGACACACCTTAGATATCGGCAAAGTAAATCCTAGACAGGGCAAAACAGTTTCGTTACAAACAATATTCTCTGTTGTTTCACTAAACTCCCTTTCATAGCAGTATGCCAGAATCTTATCCGAGTAAAACAACTGTTTTGGAGTCGCTTGATCCTTTGGTATCTATTTATCGTAGAGGAAACTATAGCTATATATGTAAATCATATTTAGGACATTTTTTTATTTTGATTTTTCCAAGTTTCCATCATGTTTATCAGGGTGCAAAACCAGCTTTCACAGTAGCTTGAGCTGAATGATTGAGCATTATCTGGTGTTAGGAATGACTTGTAAAACACAAAGCTACGATGGGGCACTTTAGAGATAGAATTAAAGATTAGGCAAAACAAAAAAGATCAAAGAGAAAAATGACAAAGGAAAAAGAAACGGAAAAGAAATAAAGAACGAACGAGCAATAGAAAAAATGGGAGAAAGAAAGAAAGAAAGAAAGAGGAGGAAAAACAAAAAAGAAAGAAGGAAGAAACAGGTGGAAAAAAAGACAAAGGAAAAAGAAAGAAAGAAATATAGAATGAGAAAAAGAAAGAGATGAAAGAACCAACGGAATAGTGAATAAAAAGTCAAAATACACAAGATAGATCGATAGATGGAGGGATAGATATTCGTAACTCCCATAAATGAATCACAGTAGCCTGCATGTGTACCAGAACTAATCATATAACATTATTTGAAAGAAATACCAGCTTAAGATGCGGGTAATTTGTCCAAATAATCATAGAGACCATTGATGGTCCAAATAGTCATAAAAACCATTGATGGTCAAAATGGTCATAAAGATCATTGATGGTCAAAATGGCTATAAAGACCATTGATCGTCCAAATGGACATAGAGACCATTGTAAATTCAAATTGTCACAAGGACCAAAAAAGCAATTTTTTTAATGAATAATTATTTTCAAGCTGTGCCTAGTGGTGTACTTGAAAAAAATTTCAAGATTCTAGCCCTAAAAATGTGACAAGGAATCCCTAGAAACACACACACACATAGACGATCAAAGAGATCAAATCTGTAGCCCACTTGGCTGGTTGGTCAGACCAACCAATTGTATGGCTACGGTGATTAGATAGATAGATAGATAGATAGATAGTAAGGTGGATATTTGAGTATTGTGGGATCTTACTGCCACTTGATCTTTAGAGTGAGCGAGCAGATATGAAAGGAGTATAAACTGAAGTATACAATAAGATACTGAACTATGAAAGCAACCATTGTCAGAACAAGCCCTCTCATAGTAAAGAGAGAGAGAGAGAGAGAGAGAGAGAGATTTTTGAATCAAAGGAATGTTTAATGAATGAAATACGCCTGTGTGCAACAAAAATCTTCAGTAGTGAAAAAATCGAGTATTGGAAAGTTATGTTAATGCTCTGTAATAGGGTCAATGAGCTGTAAACATGGTGGTTGTGTATGTGCGTGTGTGTCCGTGCAAGCATGAGTGCATGTATGCGTGTGTTTGTGCTTGTGTGTATTTGTGTGTGTGTGTGTGTGTTTGTGCGTGTGTATGTACGTGCCTTTACGTGTGCGTGTGTATGTACGTGCCTTTACATGTGTGTGCATAAAACGAATCGCTATTCTCCCAAACTTAATCAGGCAGACGGGCTCTGGCCTCGTGCCAAATTATATGGAAACCCGTAAAGATCAAAAACAGTCACCTGTTTGTGAGACTTGCGTTTTTTGATCGTGCAAAACATGACAGACTGGCCTTGGTATCAGCGTTGTTTTTTCTAATCTATTTATTTATTTATTCATTTAATCATCATTATTATTATTTTTATTATTATCATTATTATTATTATTATTATTATTATCATTGGGTTTTGTGGCATTTCTAAAGAGGTTTTTAATGGCTGGAATTGAGTTACATTGCGTGCGAATAGCGAAATTTTTTTGTGCATGCCACGATATGTCTATACTGAGTAAAAGGAAAAGAAAGAAAAAAGAGAAAGAAGGAAAAAGAGAAAGAGGAGATTCGAGAATAAAAGGAGAGAGCAAGAATATGAACAAAAAGAAGATAACGAAAAAAGAAAGCGAACAAGAAAACGAAACGGTTAAGAAAAACAAAGAAGGAAGGAAAAAAGAAAAAGAAGAGAAAAAAGAAAAAGAACGGAAATAATAATAATAATAATAATAATAATAATAATAATAGTAATAATAATAATAATAATAATAATAATAATAATAATAATAGTTGGAACAGAAAAAAACTATACAGAGAATCCAAAAGATAGATACAACATGATACAGCGTAGGAATCATGGATATGGCTACGCAAAGGGAACTTGAAAAGAGAAAACAAATGCATCAGAACGTACTATTTTTAAAGCAAAAATTGATAGAACCCAAACTAACAGCAAATGCCACCTATGCAGAGAAAGGGATGAGGTAAGTAGTAAATGTAGTCAATTAGCTCTGAACCAGAATAAAAACAGGATAGTTTAGCAACGGTGACACACTGGGATCCGAGCAAATGAATGGGATTCAACAATGCAAAAAAGTGATGCCAGCATAAACTGGAGACAGTCTTGGAGAATGGAAGCCACAAATTACTCTGAGACTTTGATCACCCTATCCAAGCAGAAAGATCTGGCCTGGTAATCGTCGACAATTGAAGGAGAACCTACCAAATAATAGATGCATAACACAGAATAAATTGGAGAGAGAGAGTAGAAAGCTGGGAAAATACCAGAACCTGGCAAGGGAGCTGAAAAAGACGTGGAACATGAAAGTTAGGGCAGTACCAGTAAGAGTAAGTGCACTCGGAACAATACCAAAGACAACGGGGCGAGATTGGAGGAACTGGGTTCCGCGGAAGGATTGATTGAGACTATCTAGACCACACGACAACTAGGTACTGCACGAATACTGAGGAAAGTGCTGCATATATAAGATTTGCAATCCCCACCTGCTAGTAATGGCTTAAGAGCAGGAAGGAGGCATACAAACCACAGCACTGTTGTTATAGGCGAGAAAGACAAGAGGGCTGGAGACCTGAGGAGATTTAAAGTTAGAAAAAGAATTTTAGTCCAGATAAAAAAAAAGAGAAGTAACAAATTCAAATTAAAAGAATTTGTACGGCAACACTAGATAATTCAGTTTAGCTTCCTTAGTTTTCATTTCTCTCTTTTTTCCTTTATTCATCTCTTTCTCTCTGTTTCTCTCTCTCTCTCTCTCTCTCTCTCTCTCTCTCTCTCTCTCTCTCTCTCTCTCTCTTTTGTTCTCTGTTTCTTTGTTTTCCTTTCTCTTCCCCCCCGTATTTCTTTCTTTCTTTCGTTCACTTTTTAGTTTTAACCCGAAGTCTGAAATTGTCATCATCGTCATGCTAGAGAAATAAAGTCAACTCAGTAGGAGTTTGACGAAAGGAAAAGCAAATTCAAGGAGTTATCATAGTCTCCAGTGGTAATGGCGTTCCAAGGGTTGGTGACAGCCGGTGCGGTAACTCCCATCAGAAATTTCCCTCTTCCAAGGATATCTAGAATTCCAGTGACCCTTCTGTACTACTGGTATACGTACATCGAAAGACACTAAATTTCCTTTTTGCAGGAAATCTGAGAGGAATTATATTGATGTATGCTCCTACCGAGTAGAACTTCTTCTCGGGTGGGGTGGGATTAATGTTATGAGATAAATAATACTTCTAACAATAGAATTTTTCTTTTTTTTTTTCAATATCTTACAATAAAAAAAGGCTGAACCTTGATAGTGGCAAGAACTTTTATCTTCTTTCTTAATGAATGATGCGAGGTAAGGTCGAAAATAGAAGGAGATGCAATCAAACTGCTGTTGGATTCACTGAACGATATCCGTTAAATGAGGCGAATTACTTGACTTCTTCTTTACCAAACGCCTTTCACTAGCAGACATGTCCTTTTTTTCTCACCAAAGCTTTGATTGACAATAATTTTGACCATTTCAGTTATGAAATGTCCCGTTAGGAAGACAAACAATGCAGCCCTGAGCTGAAGTTTCGAAGAATCCATAAAACCTTGAATTCAAGGTTCGTGAAGGATAAAGCAAATTATTGCATATCATTCCAGAGTTAAAACTTTTATCTGAATTTTGATTCATTTAATTAGTTAATATATTAATCAGGAGATAAAAGAAATTAGGCAGTCATCATGGTCCCCACCTCTCGGTACACCACTATCCAGGGATATTTTCTGTTTCTAAAAATAACATTGAATGTAAGATCATCGTGTCATACACAAAAGGCGTGGCTTATATATTGAACCTCACTGCATAAGTAAATATTTAAAAGCGCTCTTGTAGTAGAGCAATGCATAGCAGATTAGTCTTCCAGTTCATAACTAGTGAGATTGATCCCATCTGGGTATCTCATTGCTTTGACCTTGAGCCAGACAGTGCCAAGTTAAACTTTGTATGTGTCTGGGCCTGTTTATTCGCGGACGTTTTCCAGGGTATCGTTACACTTATGCGTGTGTGCATATAACGTAAGTAATTTATTATTAATACAAAGGGAGGTAATCTGAGCTGAGCCAGACGACACTAATTTGAAGGTCAAGTCGGACATAACGGAGATGTAATGAAAAGCTTCATGCAACTATGCGCACACACACACTCTCGAACTCATGCGAAGAGAGTGTGTACAAAAGAGAAAAAATCATATAGATAAATGCTTATTCAAGGTGACCAGAGTTGAGTTCCTTGCCTGGATCGATCTCACTACTTCACTAACCATTACCCTACGGCTTGCTGTACGGATAGGTACTTGCTAAGGTTAGCTTAGTCTGTCACAAGGTCACAAGAGTGGCACACCCTGTGAGGAGCAAACTCAGTAGTTAAAGTCTGCTCACCATAACCACAGGTCGAGGTTTCTAGATAAAACACGTATTTCTTGAGCTTACCTTGGTCTGACATAGGACCACAAGTGTCGGTCATTCAGTGAGAATCAAACTTTTAACTTAACATATTCAGACTAGTATCTTTATGTTCATTGTTGGAGTCACATTAAATACATTATGATTCATTCATCTACAGCGTCCTAACCTTTATTGTTATAGTTAAATTCGATATATTATTATACGCTTGATTATCTGTACCATCGAAATGTCGACATTTGTTGGTACACATCCCTTTTTTTAACGTGGATGTATTGGATTCACATTACAGTGAGCTAGGAGAATAGCATTCTTCTGACCACAAACGGAATTTTTTATCTTTCAGCTTTTCGCTTTCATTACTGTTCATTTTTTTTTTATTATCCTTTAGATTTGGCATTTTTATAACGTCATCAGAAGATAAAACCCTATTTTACTACGACAGTTACGTTCCTTAGCGTGCCAAAAGACAACAACACATTGTTAATTATCATATACAAGCATACACCCGTCAAAAATGATGGAGTTGTTTATGCATGGATCGGCCCTAAGGATCCAAAAGCTGTTTTATTGGGGAATCTATTTTTTGAATAATTCAAGTATCCTGAGTTCATTTTCAAAGTCGCAACTCAAGCTGTTCAAACGCATGATCATGAAGTCGTAAAATCTTTAGAGCTTTTATATCGTAATTTCCATTGATGCTCAATACCAGGAAAGTTAATCAACCAATGGAACATGCGAGTGCAAACAAATAGAGGAAAATCAGCATATATTCATGATATACGCTCAAATGTGGATGAATCCATTCAGACTGAGATCCTTGCATTGGTTGTTAGAGTCACATCAAATATGTTATTATAAATTGACATTTCTGGTATCTGCCCCCTTTTTTATTTTTATTTGATTACATCAGATAAATTACTACACCACTTGGAGATATCACAAAAACAGCGCAGTATATAAAAGAAAAAATAGTAGTCAGGAATGTCATGGAATCCGTTAAAAAACTCAAATGACTATGGGTTTGCCTTATAGAAAGAATATCAGATAACTAATGGACATCATGATACGCAACGTGGACCCCACAGATCATACTGGAAAATATGGCCGGCAATATTTAAGATGGTGTGACGAACTAGACAAGGTCAGAAAGTATTTGCTCCACAGCACCCATGATAGAGAGGTCTGGAAACATCCGGGGAAGGTCGATGTTTAACGACGCTAAAAGGATGATCATGAATGTATTCAGACTAGTATCTTCATCTTGGTTGTTAGAACCTTTTGTTCGTTCTAGCTTTCGGCTCTCTTCTTGTGTTTGTTATAATTGTTTACTTTATTACGGGGATGGGAATAAACTGTCCTCGTTCAGCTGCTCATGCCGGAGAATATCTTGTATCAGATGATACTTCTTACACCGTCCTTCTGATTCCATCTTTTTTTTTCCTATTAAATCAGAGTATATAACTTTCCACTGCCTGTCACAGGAATCGAAACTGTCACTTGACCAACATCTTTTGGCCTTATGCCGTGTCGAGGGTGATCAATTGAAAATGATGGAAAAGTGGTTCGCAATGTATGAATTACTCCTCTTGTCTTATGCAGAATCATCCCATCATTATCATCATCAGTCTTTTAACGTCAATCGTTGGACATAGACCTTCCCAAGGATCCGCCTCATTTCTCTATCATGGGCGTCGTGGAGCTAGTATTTTCTGAATTTGTCTTGTTTATCTCTCCATCTTGTTTTTTGTCGGCCTCGGTTGTGCATGTGATCTCTGGGGATCTATGTCATGAATCGTGATGTCCATCGGTTGTCTTTCATTCTCAAAACATGACCAGCCCATTGCCATTTGAGTTTCCTAATGGATTCTATGTTTCTGGCCCCTGTTCTCTTTCTGACATATTGAGCTGTCTAGTGGTCTCTCCATGTGAGCTTGAGCATGATTCTCTGATGCACGTGTTGCATGCTTCTCGGTTTGCAGGTTTATCTCTAGGTTAGGTTCCATGTTTCATCTCCATAAGTGACTATTGGGAGGATGCATTGGTTGTATACTCTTCTTTTCAGGATTATTGGGATCGTCTTGTTTTTGAAGGTTGAGCTTGCTTTGCCATCCTAGGGTGATTCTCTGCTTGATTTCTTCTTCTGCGGATTTCATACACATTCGCTGTCCAAAGTAGATGTAGTGGTCTACTTTCCCCAGTTTTGCATAAAAAGGTCGGCTATGAACTAAGCAACCAGTTTAGCATAAACTTACGTTGAGAATTAACCTACCTCTATAAAGAAAAAACTATTTTGGAGGATTTTTCAAAAATGATAGCAAAATATTTCCTTGATATAAGATGTTTACTTTTTTAACCCCCTGCTGCATTAGTACAACCTATACTTACATGGATATATAGATGGTCAGCTAGCTAGCTGGTCAAACTCACTCAAAAACTGAATAAACCTGTATTGGTTGACGGTTCATAAGAGGCATGTGTTTTAAATGTTCAATTTATTTTAAGCAGGACATAGAACGAACCTGTTGAGTTTTACACTTTTCAAAATCTTTAAACTTTGATAGAATTCAAGGAAGTCTGAGCTGCACCGGTTGACCAGATACAAAAGAAAATATCATTTTCTCATAAGCGTTGAAATTACCGACGGATTAGTCAGGAAATAAGGCCATGGGTCAGAGGAGGTCGTTGACCTTCATCGCCCTAGGAATTGAGTAATATGATATAGATGGAGAAACAGAATTTTCAAACTGAGAAGACAATTCCAATTCCAGGGAAGCAAGTCTTTTGTGTGGGGGGTGGGTATCAAAAAACAAGAAGAATAAAGAACTAACCTTGCTACTGCAGGATCGAACTCTATACCAGCATTCTGTTTCGACTGAAAATGATAACTGCTATTTTTGCGTTGTATGTATAATAAAAAGAAAATAATATAGTTATATAGTTTTAGTATAAAAGTATCTTATACTAAATGTAGTGTAGACTAAAATTTTATTAGAATAGAATGAACTAGTGCGTATCAATAAGTCGAATTGAGATAAATATGTAAGACTCGTTAGTTTGGCACAATCAGTAAGAGATCTAGCTACCACTCACTTGACTATGATTTCAAATCACTATACGGAAATTGTAATTTTATGGATGTAACTGTTTAATGAAATAAGCCATTGCATATGTCTAACATACATTTTGGTGAATATGTAAGAATTGTCATTTTAGCTTAGTTGATAAGAGACACAACTACCAATCAAATCACATCAAGGAAGTTTTAATTTTGTATGCTCCAGGTTTGGATCGATCCAATTTTGTTTTTATTACATTTATCTTAATTATAATTGCTTTTCATCGAAACTTCGGTTTGGTTTTAACAGTGTGGGTCGGGACAAGTTTGAGGTGGGAATCGAATCAACAATTCTCCATGCAAGAGGTTGGCTCGCTGGGACTTGAGTTTGACAAGAGGATATCAATGGTAAGAAATTAAAGCAAGCGTTACTGATGGGAAAATAAGGCTATTATATACGAAATGTTAATGATTTTACCATAGAAATGCAGTTAAAATCAGGAGGAAAAGGATAGTCAGTGATTACGTGCTGATACTGATACTATCTGATACTAAATTCAGTGTAGACTAAAAGTTTATTAGAACAAAATAAACTAGTGTGTATCTGTAAGTCGAATACAGATAAATATGTAAAGCTCGTCAGTTTGGTACGATCAGTAAGAGATCTATAACTATGATTTCAAATCACTATACGGAAATTGTAATTTTATTCATGAATCTATTTAATGAAATAACCCATTGCATTTGTCTAACATACATTTTGGTGAATATGTGAAACTTGTCATTTTTTGCTCAGTTGGCAAGAGACACAACTACCAATCAAATCGCATCAAGGGAGTTTTAATTTTGTATGCTCCAGATTCGGGTCGATCCAATTTTATTTTTATTTGTTTTATAAGACTAAGTATTTTTATAACCAGTTCTTTGCTACTATTAAATTTATCCCAATTATCATTGCTTTTTATCGTAACTCAGGCATGGTTTTAACAGTGCAGGTCAGGACAAAACATGAGTTTAAGGTGGGTATCGAATTCACAATTCTCCATGTCATAGGATGGCTCGCTGGTATTGATGTTTGACAAGAGGATATCAATGGTAAGAAATTAAACCAAGGGTTACTGATGGGAAAATAAGGCTATTATATACGGATTGTAAACGATTCCATTAGAGAGATGCAGTTAAAATCAGGAGGAAAGGGATTGTCAGTGATTACGTACTGTAGCAAGTGTTACTGACAGAATAAGGCTATTACATGGGATTGTTCGGAAAATAATGACTGTTTTTGTTGTCAATGGTTTTTGTTGAGTTAATGAGGAACTTACTTATCGAACAATTTTACTTCGTTAGTTCGCTTTAGATGGTCCGATAATGTCACAATGCTAACACCCCGTATCTGTGACATTTGTCAGACAGTTTGGCGTGGGTATTTCACCGACCAATATCTTCAATTGCAGATAGACGTCCTCTGCCCTCAAGATCTCAAAGACTCAAATCTCGACTGTGAAACTCGATACCAACGCTGCATTGTACGATCGATGGTGGTGCTAGGTTAATATTGGAATTGGAAGCAGTTTGAGACACATTTTGACCAAGGTGGTCCTCGTACAAGGGGATTATACTTAATCCTTCTTTTCTAATATTCTGATTAAAAGGTCTATAGATAATTCGGAAAATAAACGGTGAATATTAGTGTAAAGAGCGCATTTCACCCATTAAAACGAGCTATTCATATTGGTACGATATACCATAACATTGTTGTAGGAACCGACTGAAATTTTGTATCTAGATTCCATCATTATTTTCCAAACAACTGAATAGGTTTGACTAATAATGTTATAATAGAAATCTATTGAAAATAAAGAAGAAAAGGATTGTCAATGATCAGGGATAAAAACAAGTATTTACTGACGAATCAGGACCATTATGTGTTTAATCTGACATTGACAATACTTAAAGCTATTCGCTTTCATCGCTAAATTCTCCTTTCTTTCTCTTCCTTCTCTTTTAACACATGCGGTAATAGAGGGAAATCAAATTGAAGCTCCACCCCAATTGTAACACTACAGATATATTGCAGCTTACTTGATAAGGTTATACAACATGCATCAATGCACACACAAATGCATTTGGCTCGGGGGGGATTACGATAAAATCAATCAGACTGGATCTCCCCACCTCCATGCTATTCCCACCGAACGTGTCTTCTTTCCTACACTGTGTTAATCACTCCCTCATATATGTATATATATATATATATATATATATATATATATATATATATATATATATATATATATATAATGATGTTTCCTTCTCTCTCACTAACTTTCTCTTCTTTCATTCGCTTGTTAACTTGCAGCTGTTCGTGTTGTCTTTTTTCTTCTTGACACTCCCACCTTTTTTCTATTTTCTTCTTTTTTACTTGTTCCAGTGAGTCTACTTCCTTCTTTTCATCTCTCTTTCTCTCTTTATTTTTCACCTTTTCTTTTTGCTTGATCCCTTACATTTCATACTCTCGCCCTCTCCCTCTTTCCCCCTCTCTCTCTCTCTCTCTCTATACATATATATATATATATATATATACATATATATATATATATATATATATATATATATATGTATATATATATATATGTATATGTATATTTATCTTTTCTTTTTCCTTCCAACTTATACTTCTTTGCTCGATTCATTTTGTTTTTTTCTTTCATTTTTTCACTTTTCTTCCCTTTCTTTTTTTAATTTTTCTTTCATTCCTCATTTTATTTGTTTTTTGTTCTCTTCTATCTTAATCTTTTCTCACTCTTAAAAAAAATTATTGAATTACCATAAACCTACAAACTGCTCGCCGATTCAACCAGCCAAGTGGTCTACAGATTCTTCTCTCCTCGCTCATATATATGAGTCTGTGTGTCGCCCGCCGCCCCTGACACACAGACTCATATATATGGGGGCTACAACCATGAGAATATGCATTAATACACCACTGAGCACCATATAAAACCTTATAGTGTTGTTATTTTTTTTTCGAAAAAGTTCTTTTTGAGGTATCTATGGTTTTTTTGAGGCTATCAATACCCAATTTATGTGCAGGTAATTTTTTTTAGATAATTTTAGATATTTTGTTTACATGATGAGGCCTGTGTCACAATGATTCATGAATGTACAGATTTTATCTTCGTTTCTCTTTTTCTTTCTATTTTAAGTTGTTCTTTTCTTTCTCTCTCTCTCTTTCTAGTTTTCTTTCTTGCCTTCTTTCTCAATTGAACCACCGTAGCCATCAAAGTTTGCGAAGAGTTCTATCCCTTTGTATATTTGCATGTGCTTGTGTATTACAGTGCCTCTGGCCAAACCGTTCTTTCTATAGTCTAGAAAATTGGGATCGGTACCCAGTTAAACCATTTTTTAAAATGTTTTTTTTTATTTTTATCTCTAGAAAAAAAGCTTTATTGAACTTGGCGTTGGGTGGGGGCTTATTCTGACAGTTTTTCAATAACATCTAGATTCTCCAAAATGTGAATAGTTATAGATGTTCTTTATACACTATTTTATTCATTTATTTTTCATTTTTGCACTGGAAAACCCCAATGATGTCATAAATAGAATTGATTCTGATCATATCTATTCATCTTTACATGACTTCAAATTTTGACGCTACAGTTGTTCATTTATAGACTGAGATGACGAGACTTCTTAATTCTCTTTTCTTCTTCTCAAAATAGGTGATCATTTTCACTGGAACGATTGACTTTAAAGATTGCCACAGAATGTTCTCACACTATACGTGTCTACTTCTACATTCGACTATATATATATATATATATATATATATATATATATATATATATATATATATATATATGTGTGTGTGTGTGTGTGTGTGTGTGTATATGTGTGTGTGTGTACATATATATGTATGTGTGTGTGTGTTTTACTCGGCCATCCAAACGTAGAGCTCTCTTATAAGAAATATTTCGTAAAAAACTGCAAAACGAACGATGTGTGCTATTTTCGCTTTTCGAGGATTTTCAGAAAAGAGAAAAAATAAGATACCCGCATACTAGTTATTCTCATGAAAGCTACAAGATTGACACCTGTTCCCTAAAACCAATTAAAACGTTCATTCAATTTTTTTATGATCTTCATACCATTAGAGAATGTTTATTTGGAGACTATTCCGGCCATGAGATCTAATTAATGCCTAGTATGAATTATTGATTGGTATGTGTCGATATTAACCAAGCTAAGTTTAACACACCAGATAGTAAAATATCAATTAATTCAGGTAGACTGAGTAACAATGGCGTAACAAAAGAGATGACCGGACAAGCTTTGAGATCACTAATCAGAATATTAGCCTTAAACTTGGTTCGAACATCAACTTCTGGAAGAAAATACATGACTACCTCAGTCACGTGTCAAAACAAATTGATATATTAATATTTTGTGTAAAGAAGTACTAAGTAAGTTCTCTTACACTGGCTCCAGTAATAGCTGTTCCTACCCAGACGTTACATATCACTCACCCAGTTTACCCTCATCTTAGAGTACTTCGAGATTTTACGACATGTGCAAATGAACTTGGAGGAGACGAGCATCCGAAGTGGTGTCACTCACTTCACCGAAAAATACAGGTGAGGATCGGATTTATGTCTTTCCTAAGAGTATCGGTGTTAGTCTCAGGCAGAGATTGAACTCGGTTCGCCCAGTCCATTTTTGGCGTTGTTAATCGACCGGCCACCGACTCTTTCTGGTATGTTGTATAAATATCAATGTATCTATTGTCACTAATGACATGAAAAATAAGATATGAATTCAGATTTAAGAAAGGTCCATTTACGATAAATATCTACCAACGCAGGTAAGTAAGAAGCGCTGGCCACGGCTTCAGCAGTCCATACTTGGTTTCCACATCATTATTTACGTGTCCCGTTTGTAATATTCGAATCAGACATTAGAATCCAAATTGGTGACACTTACTTTATCCTGCTCGATTTTACCGATAGCTGGAGGGAGTGATTGATTCAGGCTTTCCCAAGGCTATTAGCGTGAAATGAACACAAAATGTTTGAACTGGACTCGCCTAGTTCATTTTCCATGACGTTGTCCATAGGATATCCTGCAATTCTATCAACAGAAAAATATTAGGGAGGAAAAAAGCTCGAATCATCCCATCCTTCACCTACAAGTCTATAATTGTGAATTCTCATTGTTTATAGAGAACTGTCAATCAGAACTGTCACCAAAACTGTCAACTTGGGTTTCTTCAGTTTTCAAGTTGGTCTGGCTATTTATGTATATATCATGCATACAAACCATACCTATGAAGCTAGAGGAATAAAACTTCCGACTTATGTTCTTCGCCGTGTTTACAAAAAAAGTTCCTTTTATTTTTGCTTTTAATTTCTTCACTATATTGGTCTTAAGTGGGGGTTCGATTGACAGGGTAAATCAATACTAATTTGGTCACTAGATTGTGCCCGCTTGTTTTTTGAAAATTCGAACAATACAGTGATTCAATAAAAGGTGAGAGAAGTAACTTAATTCTTGATCGCCTTGCATTCATAATCTCTTGATTGATCGCCCCCAACGCGGCATGCTGCCAAAAGACGTTGTTCATGTGACGGTTTCTATTGACCTGTTTTGTTTTGTTTTTTTCCAAGTGCCTGTGATTCATTCGTTCAGTCGCATCTGAGCAGACGCCAATCTCCTTTGTCTGACTTGCTCGTTCAATCCATTAACAACCTTTGGGTCGTGGGAGTCTGGTCAATTCAATATATTAATTGAGTAACATGAGCGCATCATAATAGCGATGTGTTTACTTACGTCGGTTACCGTCATCATAACCTCAATCGCCACCTCAATCAACCTCCACCTTAATGCAACGACCCCAACCCTAACTCCCCAAACCCCACCTCAACGCCCACGTCTCAACACTCTCAAACAAGATACTTCCAGTAACGAATGTGCACACTACCTGTTTTCAAGAGGTGTTTTTGTTTTGTTTCTTTTGTAAGCCAAAAAGCTTAGGGTTGAACGCTGGAGAACGAAGTGGCAAAAATGTAATTATTAAATAACCCCC
This sequence comes from Thysanoteuthis rhombus, assembly GCA_963457665.1. Taxonomy (NCBI): domain Eukaryota; kingdom Metazoa; phylum Mollusca; class Cephalopoda; order Oegopsida; family Thysanoteuthidae; genus Thysanoteuthis; species Thysanoteuthis major. Next base: position 33,652,310 of record OY735221.1, read on the forward strand.
CAAAAAACAACGGGAACAAAAGAATTAGTTTGGACTAACTAAAACCTGATATTGTCGTCTATTCTGATTCCTTTATTTTCTCGAAGTACGTTTCGGAAAATCAACCTGAAGTAGGCTTTGAATCGTTTGAGTGAGCTGGTATCTCTTGGTCTTCATGTAGCCTAATAAATGGACTACTGAGTCGGTAAATATGTTGCCAGACTCTGATATATACAGGGTGTACACCTTGTTGTATGATAGCATCGATGACCTCAGGGATTTCCAACGAGTCGCAAGTCTTCTCAAAGTCGATTAATGCTTCAGCGAGTGACATTTTATATTCTGTTGCTTTCTTTTTTAAGGAAGTTGATCTTTTTTAAGGATGTTGGTCTTCACATGATCTTCTGTAAAACAAATGTAATACTAAGAAACATGTTGAGGAAAAAGATAGAAAAATCCAAATCGAAAACTCGAAAAAGTAGACAACTACATTCACTTAGAATAACATATTTTTACGAAGCGAAGGATCACTCTATGATTACATACTTTTGGTAGAGAAAGCTCAATCTTTGAGGACAATAAAAAAGAAAAGTCTACTACCAATGCACTCTCCCGATAATCACCAATAGAGCTGAAACATAAAACCAAACCAAAAGACTGACCCTCAAGCTGAAATCAATACAACATGCACAGGAGAGAATAAAACAGCACAGTATATTTTTTAAAAACAGGAGATATCATAAAATTCATTAGGAAATTGAAACCGCAATCGGCTAGTAATGTTGTACGAATGACAGACAACCGATGGGCATCATAACACACAACATGGATCTTCAGAGATCATATATGAAACTATAGCCGGCAAAATATAAGATGGCGTGACAAACTAGACGAGTTCAGAAAGTATTGGGCCCGTGTCGCCCATGATAGTGAGTTATGGCAAATCCTGGGGAAAGTCTAAGGAGGTCTGGCGAGATATAAACGGACTGATATAGATAAATAGTATTTCTAGGGGGTTAAAGGAGTTCATTTAAAGGGTTACAATGGAGAAGGAACGGACAAATCGCCAGGGAAGTTAACGTTCATCAGCTTTTATGGCCGGTCGTTGGTGATAAAAATGTCTGACGGGGTAGGTCTCTCATGGGCGTAGTCTGAGACCAAGTAGTTTTTAAAACAACGTGGAAATTCATTGCTTAAAAGGTATACCAGGTCTTAAACGTAAGCATCAACAAGCATTGAATATCTGTTGAAAACGATTGAGTTGAGAGGTGTGAAATAAGCTCCTGTTAAACTGTGGTGCCCCGTGACCGGATGGTTGAATGCAACCAGGCGTATACTAGATTTCCTCTGGTCAAAGGATTCGATTCACATCGAGGCTTTATTTTCTTTCCGATCATACTGCTCAATCGTTGCGTAGGATTACGACCGAGTCAAAGTTGTGATAGAAATCTACAAAAAATTGAGATGATACCCGTACTTTGTATATATGAATCTCTGTAGCCCTTGCAGATATCACAACCGATTATCTAAAGAAAAATATCTAAATAAATCTAAATCTTTTGTCTAAAATTATCCAAAAATGCCACCACAAAATTTCGACATTGTTGTTTCGGAATTACCACAAAGACCAGCAGAAGCCTTCTTCGGAAAAAAAACAGCCGTTCCTAGATATTGCGTAGTGGGTTCCTCATGCGCGACCAGACAAGATGAGAGAGAAGAATTTGATGCTCCCTTGGCTGATTGATCAGGTGTGCCAGTTGTACGGCGTCATTATAATAGTTTACATTCTATCAACGAAAATTTAACAAATCCTCTACAACGTTTAGAGTTAGAGACATCATAGAAGCCATAAAAAATCTCAAATGGCGGTGGGCTGGCCATGTTGCAAGGATGGCTGACAATCGATGGACATCACGACTCACAACATGGATTCCCCGAGACCATATGCGCAACCGAGGCCGGCAAAATATTAGATGGAGAGATGAACTAGACAGGTTCAGGAAGTACTGGCTCCGTGACGCCCATGATAGAGAAGTGTGGCAAATCCTGGGGAAGGTCTATGTCCAACGACGGACGCTAAAAGACTGATGATGATGATGATGATGATGACTCCAAACGAGAAAATCAATTTTTAATCACGCTTGTCTATCTCAAAAGGCAGAGCTACAAACATCTAACACAGGCGAGATTGATTATTCCAGTTTATCGATGAAACGTTCATCCCTGGTTCAAGCCTGCAGGTTGTCCTTCTAAAGGTGTGCAGTTTTCATTGCGGTCAGAAACCGTCAAACATAATGTCAGCATGGGGCCACAAACGTTTCTTCAGTTTTTAAGTGATTTTGGTTATGTATGTGTCAAGCGTACGGGCCGCACGAATTAAGCTAGATGGAAACATTTTATCCTTTTTATGTCTAGAAAAAACATTATTTTTTTTGTCTTTTGGAGAATCACTCCCCCAAAAAGTTTTAGGAATAATTCGATCTACAATGTAATTTTATGCTGAATCGGTCTCCTAATTTGTGTACAGCAGCGTTCACGTTTGTTTTCTGGATATTCGGTCTTTTTTAGTGATCCAACGAAATAATTTATTAATTGATCACCTCTTTTCCAATTTTTTGATTGATCATCCCAACATGCTATGCTATCAAAAGACGACGGTCAGGTGACAGTTTCTGTTGAGTGACTAACCAGATCTGTTTTCAAATTAAAGTCACACGATCTGTGCACATTTAAAATCCATAATGTGTTGTTCAGGGCCAGAAGTTGTGGGGTTTGGGCAAAAGGACGACCTTGCTCGCGTTTGATTGAGGAATGATGGTAAAGCACAATTCACAGAGGAGACCCATCAAGCCATCAATCACTGTCTCTTCACTCAACCCCATGATACTCTGTAGTACATATGGTTGACACAATCAAAGAATATTCAGAAAATAATTTGCACTCTTGGGGTATAAACTCCTTTCTATTGTCTTGAACTTCAGCATTTTTACTTAAGGTAAAGGGTAACGCATTGTTTATATTTTCTGTTTCTGCCCATATTTAGGGGGGTGTAAAAGCGCTAAGTTTGTTTTAGATCGAAAACTGACTTCAATAAAGCATGTGCATCATGAAACATTTGGTTACCATGTGTAAAAATCACTGAAGGTAATGCGGGGCACTTGATCTTGCTTTTCAAAGTACTGAGGCCTCGTGAGCTTACATGAGTTTGAACTGATAGTTAGACATTGAACTGATTCAAGTCCTAATACAAAGATTCGACATTTGAACTGATCATTTCAATTCTCAATTAACCATACATGTATCAGTGACAAGAGTGAAATTAGCACTTAACAATTCAACATTCATCTTGAATGTTTGCTGTTCATGAAGAAAATAAAATCAACGCTTTGTAGTTTCTAGTTGTTAACAGTCACTACTCAAACTTAGTCAAAATCTCAGATACAACACGATTCTATGCTACTAAAATATATTATCTATCAAAATGTAAGTTTTAGTTCTGCTCTTAATCTATTTCCTATATATATCCTTCTGTACAGACTACAGTTCTGCTCAGAGATTGTTGTCGATGATTTTTCAAACCAACCAAACACGATTATTTTCCATTACGATCGAGTAAATCTGACAACTTTACTTTGTGTTTTTGCAGTTCTTTACTAATAATCAATTTTCCCACGGTAGGAATATATCTGTTCAGGGTCCTGGAAATTGAGAAGTTTTAAGGACTAAGATAACAAATATCTTTTGAATAAAACAACAACGAGATTTATCTAACAATGTGTCTACATTCCACCTGCCATTGCTACGATAAGTCAATCAAATTTTGTTTTGTTTTTCGAATTTTCAAGACATCAGCAGGTAATTTTTCAACACTGTGAATGACGTAATACAAAGTGTCGTGGAAGTCTATGTTGTACAGTAAATTGAACCCCATTTCTAAAACATGAAGTAACGGGCGTAAACTACCTGATTTAGTTTTTTTTCCAAGTTCATCGTCATCAGTCTTCCAACGTCCGTCGTTGGACATAGACCTTCCCCAAGATTTGCCACACTTCTCTATCAGTGGCGTCGCAGAGCCAGCACTTTCTGAATTTGTCTAGGTCGTCCCTCCAACTAATATTCTGCCGGCCTCGGTTGCGCATGTGATTTCGAGGGACCAATGTCGTAGATGGCGTTGTCCATCGGTTGTCCGCCATTCGTGCAACATGGCGAGCCCATTGCCATTTGAGTTTTTTGATTGATTCTATGATGTCTCTGACTCTTGTCTTTTCCCAGATGTACTGTGGACAGATACATCCAAGTAGTAGATTCTTGCTGGGAGACGGACATGAACTATTTTGCAAAGAAAGATGAAAAATTCAAACTTTTTCATCTGCTAAAAGAAGTCCCCCAAATCCCAAATGCTGCTGCAAGAACTGGATGAGTACAATTGAAATTTCCGTATTTTATTCATTTATTAACTCATTTATTTACTCATTTATTTGTTTATCGTGTACTTCAATGCAATATTTCCCAAGTTAGAGCACGATGAAGATGTAAGACTAAATTTTTTTCTTTCTACAGTGTGCCAAAAATCGATCCGAGCATATTAGGGACAAACCGACCATCTGACTGACCTACAGACCCTCTCATGGAGTTGCGTGTTGGCACATCTAAAAAAAGAAGCTATTGTAATAAATACTTTGAAAGCCCATGGTAGCTTTCATTCCCATCAGAACACAAGTTATGCTCACGCAGTATGTCTCTGCTCTGCGGCCAAGTGAATGGCTGTATCAGTGACACCTGATCCGAGACGAAGGAATTGCGGGTACGACCACAACACGTGCCTTTCAGATATGTTTATTCAATGTGATATCCATCGTCACTTCAAAAATATATTATTACAAAATGAAAAGAAAATAGGCATACGTAGCGAACACTGAAAAGCTATTAAAAATCCTGTTCTCTTGCAAACACGTTGTTGGTAATCAGGTCTGGATTAACGATTAGGATACAACGATAGAGCAAAAGAACAAATGTTGCGCGAGTGTTTGGTAAACTCTTTTAGCTGGTCAGTTCACAAGTATATTAGGCATGATCCTCACTGGGTACCCCAATACTGATGCTTTCTGCCAGACAAAGCCAGAATTAGTGAATAATCATGGGTTGAGCAGAACGATACACAACTTTGTCCTAAGAAAACTACCTTAGTGTGAGTTATATCTCCATTATAATGGCTGGTACATTACATTTAATGCAAATTCGATATCTATCTATCTATCTATCTATCTATCTCAGTCAATCCCCATTCTGTCTACGTACAGATGCAAACATACATGAATCTTTTCAAGGAGAAATAATTAGAAAAGTAGATTATTCTTTTGTCTAGTGAGGTTGATGTGCATTGTTCCAAGTTATCATGCCGTTCTGTCAGACAAATTAATTGGCCTAATAAATAGCTTGTACACTCATCTGATGAGATCACAACTCTCTCAAGATGCCAAAATTAAATAATTAGGACTTGGAGTGTCATACTCTTATTGGACAGTCGTAGTACTGAGTCGTCAAAGATTGGGTCCAATGAAGCAACACCACGACCTGATTAGCAGTAAGACAGACGGACAGAATTTTGACCAAGGACTGAAGATGAAAAATTAAAAAAAAAAAAAAACATATTCTAACAAGATTGAACATTAAGAGGTTACAGACAGAAAATAAAACATCTTTGGTCTAAATTTTGTAAATTTTGAAGCGTGACATGGGTGTTGAAATTAAATTTTAGAAATGAATATAAATGTATATGAAGTCCTGTTCGTAGAATAATGAATTGTGTCCGTTGATTATTGACAATCTCGTTTGTTTCCTCTGACCCTTAAATACAATGTTGTGAAAATGTCTTCCATTTTGTTATTTCTTAGCCATTTTCGACGCGATATGCCCGGAGTTTGCAAAGAATGTTGGGGGTTTATCAATAAGTCCGTAGCCAAATGATAAAAAAAAGTTTTTTTCTACACAACAAATATCAATTTTTTGACGTAACCTCTGACCCCATGCTCATAACCTAACGCTTCTTCATCACATAGATTGAACGTTATACAGTGAAAATTCAACATGATAATTCAGTTAACATCCGTGTCAAGCTACGGACTTATTTATCTGCATTCGAATGTGTAGCGCAAACAGAGAATTCAAATATTTACTCCCTACTATGTCTCAGGACGTTTTTTGTTCTTCTAAAATTCCTCCCAAAATCAGTTTATTATGGTTGGATTGGATTTACAATGTAAGTTTATACTAAATTGGTTACTTAATTAGCTGTGTTTACACTTTGCTCTTTTTTGAAAATTTGGACTTTCTTCGGTGGTTAGCGCCAAACGAAAGGCTAGAGACGTAACTTAGGCATTGATTATCCTTTTTTTCCCCTATTTTTCGTTGATCACCCCCCAAAAAGTATCCGGACAAAAACTGTTGATAACTTGACTGTTTCTATCGAATGATTAACCAGTCCTGTCTATGTATAAGTTCTTGGTCATTTCAATGTCTGGATCGCCAACGACAGGGTTTCTAAAACGATATTACTATGATTCTGCTTGTTCCAAGAATCGCTTCAAAACAACAACAAAAAAAACCCAGCGTCTAAATTATATAAAGAGAATGAAGTAGTATATTTTCGTCAGTCAAAGTAATTATTAACTTCACATCCACCGTTCCGTATCAGGGTGCGCTATCCATCGGTCAAATTCAAATTAATGAACAATACACCAAAGACAGCAAGTGAGAATAAATTTTCACTTAATGAACACACTTAATTAACGTTGATTTCGTGCTAATTGCAGAAGTTGGTCGACATGGAACACTTCATGTTGATGACGCCTGACGATGGTAGACGGAGGAAAGGTACTGGGGGAAGCTTCGTTGAAGGAGGACAAGGGTGAATTTAAATGGTATGTTTCCGGTGGACGATTGGTAGCGAGGAGAGAAGCTTAGTCATACAATCAGGTTGGAGTTTTATTGATTTTCGCATTTCGGACAAAGGTTGGAGGAAGGCTTGGAGGATGGTAACAGAAATGTTTCGATAGACAGGAAAACAGTTGGAAAGAATTGTATGGAAGGCCGAAGGGATAAACAGGAAAAATAAAGATTTTAAAAATTCGAGGCAAATAGTGATGTTGTTTATCAAATCACCGTGGTTCAACGAATGGCCTGACCAACCTGCCTAGTGAGCTACAGATTCTTTTATTTTCACTCGTCTGTGTATACGTGTGCATTTATTTGAGGGTGTGCGTGTTTGTACGATCGTGGTCACAATTTGGGGACTATAACCTTGGATATTTGCATGAGCACATAACTAGGCACCATATACAAACTTGTTTTGTTTTCAAAGTGCATTTTGCATCTCTATGGTCAAATAGGATCAAAAATGCCGAAAATTGGTGTTGGTATTTTGTTAGATAATCTTACATAAAAGATCTAATTTTGAATACTTTTACATATTAATTTTAGTTTATAGATACTTGTAGATAAAAGATCTATTTTAGGATAAGTTTCAATAAAAGAATCTATTTTTCTTGGATTTTAGATAAAAGATCTATTTTTTTACATAATTTTAGATGAAAGATCCATTTCATAGAGTTTGGGATGAAAGATCTATCTGCTGATAACTTTTGACGAAAGAATCTATTTTCAGATAATTTTTGATAAAAGATCTATTTCTAGTTACTTATAGGTAACAGATCTATCTTTTAGATAACTTTAGATGTAAATCTACTTTTTATATAATTTTAGATGAAAAATCGATTTTTCAGATAATTCTTGATAAATTTCGATGGATAATTAGTTATATTACACGCGCAGGCTACAACGATTCACTTACACAAGGCACGGATATTAGCATTCATGTTCGATGTTCGAGCAAAGAGTTAAAAGGGAGGAAGAAAGAGAAAGTCGAAGAATGAAAGAGACAAAGAAAGAATGAAGGAAAGAATGGGAAAAAAAAAGAGTGAGATTGAAAAAAAAAGAAAAAATGAAGGGAGGAGAGAAATAAAGAGCAAAACGAACTGAGTAGTCACACAAAAGAAAATGTCACGTGACCGATGCCTTTCGGTAACATTGGGGGTGATCAATCAAAAAATTGAAACAGGGGACAATCAATTAGAAAGTTACTTTTCCTGCATTTTGTTCGACAGTGATCATTACAAACCTGAATTTAAAAAAAAAATGTGCATGAATGGTAAGAACCAATTCATCATAAACTTGCATTGCAATCCTCCCCCCCCCAAAAAAAAAATTATGGAGGGGGTTTCAAAAACAAAAGAATCGTTTCCCTGAATACAATAAGGGTTAGATGTTTAAATTCCCAGCCCTCTGGGTGAACACATGATACAAACATTAATAACCAGTTAGCTAGCAAGGCCAAGTTAAAACTGAGAGAAACCTATGTGTTAACAGTTTTGGTGGATGGTTTGAAACTAAGATTTCTGGAAATCAATGCAGCTTCAATGTTATAAACACAGAAGGATAAGTATACGCCACTTTATACCAACATTTCTTACAATGTCCCTTAGCAACATTCACTAGTTCAATCCTGGTTTGATTGGATTATTCAACTTCTGCAAAAAAAATAACAACAGGTAGAGAACAGTATTGTTCTTGGATGGAATTACATCTCTGTTGAAGAACTCCCTACCTGCGGGTTTAATGTATAACTGTAAATGTTTTTATTCGTGTTCGTAACAGCCAATAATATGGTTCAATAGTCATTTTCTGTTGGCTATGTTTTGGCGAATCTAGCAGAATAAGAAACATTGTCATACTGGAAGTTAACATTTCCATCAGTATCAACTCTCTAAGCACTATGAAGCAAACCACATTACAGAAAATCCTAGTATTTAGTAGCACTTATACTTTTATCACATTTAATCCAAATTGAAAATGATACCTCTTTAGCTGATAAAGCACTCCAAACCAAAATGCCTACCTAATCATCTTGATGCTTAATAAAAATGATCTTTGTCACCAAACATTGTCCTCTTTCAGGAGCATCGTTGACCAACTCAAACCTGTTTTTATTGCTCAAGTTATCTCGGTCACACTGGACAAAGTGACACCAGTCCTTGGCATCTTGAGTGACACAGGGAGGGTTTTTGTCATATATTCTGGATTGAAAAATCCCAAGTCGAAGAGGACCGCTTTTGCTCCATCATAATGCTCAGACACACGTTCTGTGAAAGCTCAATGTATTGGGGTTTCGAAAAATTGGGTTTCGAAAAGAGTGCTGCAAACCTTTGAAGACATCTTATACATACGCACATACTTATGAATATTTACATATATACATTTGTGTATATATGTACGTCGTAAACAAAGGGTTATTAGAGAGGGCAAAATGAAACAAAAACTATCTCAGCGGGAATAGAGCTTATTTTGGCGATTCCATTTCGTGTGCTGCAAACCGTGAGGCCGGCTCTCATGTAATGAGAAAAGACAATTTAAACTAAATGAATGCATAGACAAAAAAAGTTGGATACTCAATTTGTAGAATATTGAAGATAGTATCTATGGAATTTCTCAAAAAATACATTTACTCCTCTAAGGAAGCAATCAGAGTCACTTCTGTTCATTATATCCTCAGGATGATGCAAATGGACACCGAAATATTAACTCAGTATTGATATTTTCTGGTGTTCGAAAGTTAATTTTATGCAATTGACTGACTTTTACGAAAAGAGAAAAAAGCGAAAATAACATCCAGCTTTTGTTTTGCAGACTGTCGTTACAGAGGCAGCACACATTTTCTTCATCTCTCTCATACACCACATTCATAAATGCCTCACACCATCTTGATCCACGAAGACTTGACCTGGCATACTATCCTCACCATTTTTTTTTGTTTTGTTTCTTCCTTCTAGGCCATTTCAGATAATGAAAGCATTTTTCTAGGAACAGTTTACTTTGGATGATACTTGTACAGTTTTATTTATTAAAAGTCTTCTCCACTTTATTTGAGTGAATCCAAAAATTCTACGAATGAAAAGTTTTGAGGTATTATTTACAGGCTACTAAACAACAGTAGGTGACATCCTCACTTTTTAGGCGAGTAAGAACGCTAGGAACGGTGTTAGAGGAGAAATACCCCTCCAGGAAGACGACATTAACAGTCTGGGCGCGTGACCCGAAATTATCGCAGAGTTTTTAGGATGGCTTTTTGTAAGGCAAACACGTCGTACACCTGCGATGTTCTTAAAATCAGTCGAGGATATTTTTACTTATATAGAGGAGAAGGACAAAGGAAAAAGTATATAGATATAAAAAAGCAAATGGAGAGCTCGGTGATGCAGAGCGAATTTTTAAATTCCTGTTCTGAATCGAATTGTCGAGCACATCCCTAGTGTAATGTCTGATGCTACTGACGCTAATACTTGCCAAGTTTTCCTTAACTAATTATTATTATTATTATTATTATTATTATTATTATTATTATTATTATTATTATTATTATTATTATTGTTGTTGTTGTTGTTGTTGTTGTTGTTGTTGTTGTTGTTATAAAAGTGGTAGAAATACGAACCATAGTACTGTGATAGGTGAAGGAGAGATGAGATGAGATGAGAGGAGGACTGAAGAGCTGAGGAGACTTACTGTCACGCAGCTTTCAGCGATAACCACCAGGAAACTGGTGTGAAACTGTAAACCACAGTACTGCTGTGGACTATGCAAGTGTGGAAAGGAGGACAGGAGACTTGAGGAGACTTGCTGTCTCTCAATTTCCAGCAGTGACCATCAGGCAATGGGTGTGAAAATGCAAACGTGCAACGTTAACTGTCAACAGTGACCCAACAGAGGAAGGGAAATGAACGCAGAAATGCAAACCGCAGCACTGACATGATAGGCGAAAGAGAGAAGAGGCGTTGGCTGAAGACCTGAGAAAAATTATTGTCACTCAGCCTTCAGCGATAACCACTGGGCAACCGGTGTGAAACTGTAAATCGTCGTATTACAGTGACCTATGAGTACGAGGAGAGAAGGGCTGGGAACTTGAGGAGACTTGCTGTCACTCAAACTCCAGCGGTTACCACCAGGCAATTGGTGTGAGATTGCAAATAATTATATTATTATTATTATTATTATTATTATTATTATTATTATTATTATTAATAATAATAATAATAATAATAATAATAATAATAATAATAATAATAATGTGAAGTACTAGAAAAATTCCGAACTGAGCAAGACGTGGAACATAAATGTGTGGGTGGTGTCCATAATAGTCAGCGCGCTGGGAACAGTACCAGAGACACTGAAAACGAGATACGAGGAGCTGGACATAGGAGATTGAAACTATGCAGACCCCCGTCGTTCTGTGGTCTGCACAAATACTAAAGAAAGTATTCGAAATATGGGATCTACGAACTCCAGTCTTCAGCAATGACCTAACAGCTATGGTAAAAGTGGCACAGTCGAGATGGTACGGACCACAGCGCTGCTGTGATACATGAGGACAATGAGAGGGGAGCTGGAGACCAAAGGAGACACTCAGTCTTCAGTGATAACCACCAGGCAACTGGTGTGAAACTGCAAACTATAGCACGCTGCAGACTGTGAATGTTGAGAGGAGGGTTGGAAACTTGCTGTCACTTAGTCTTCAACGATAACCTCCAGGCAACTGATGTGAAACTCCATGAGATCAGGTTCAAAAGATTCACGAAAAAACAACCAAATAAGTAGGCAATTTCAAAAACTAGAGCAGTGCGTCTTTGAAACTGGTCGGACATTATAGTGTTTGAAGCAGGCAGCCGTAATTGTCATATAAATTATATTCCGTCCGTCGTACGAAAATACGGATTCGAATTACTTCGCTTACTTCTTCTAGTGTTATCAATTCACACATTTTATCCATTCCGATCTATGATTTTTTTCGGTAAAAGATCTGTAATATGTGATTCTTCATTTATCTTTACCAAATTACTCGGGAAACACTGACCCAAACTGCTCAAAAATCCACATGACAATGGCTTGTTTGCTAACTTATATCTAAGGCGAATATCAACTTCGTGCAATGGCCAGTTGTCGAATAGTCTCGGCGTAGAGACAACTCTTACTTGTGCTGTCATGTCGTCACTGATCTTTGCTGAGGTCAGTTTCATTGTTGTATCAAAACTTCGACTTTAGGCAGGAAAGAGAGACAAGGAAAATGGAAAACTGTGAGCGCTAGTTTTCAGTTAATATCTAACTTGTCTAGAATCATCTAGATTTTCATGCCATTCATCTAAAAAATATCTTAGGTCCTTCCATGGCAAAATTCGAAGTTCAAGGGAAAATGTTTTTACAAAAGTCGGAATATTTTTTTAAAATCATAAGCTTTCGTCTGAATGGAGTTTGACCCCAAAGTAGCCAGTCATCTTATTTGGAATCATTGCATTTACACACCAGTTATAACTGATGGCTTTTACTGATGTTACTGTGAGTCTCTTCAATGCATCTGAGCTCTCCGTAGTAATGTTACCGTACGGGTGGCTTCAATTCTTACGCGAATTTCCAAATTCCCTACATATCATTTCTATAATATCATGCATTCGAAGATGGTGAAGAAAAAAAGTATTGGTAGTTTTCCATGTAGGTACATAAATAACTCTGTAGCCTAATAAAGAAAAACAGCTTTGATTTTGCATAACTGACATGCATTTTTCAACAATTTTTAGATCAGAATTCAGCAAATAACTGCGTGACGGGCTACAACTTCTTGATCCAACCTCATATAGAAAGAAGAAAAATGATTTCAGCTTTTTATTTTTAAATCTTAGCAAATACTATCCCTATCTCATGATAGTTGTTACATTTTAGTGTCTGAAATACTTGTGCTAATAACACAAATATTATGGGACTGAAGTACAGGTACGCCGTCGATTATTCGGCACTTCAAGAACTGCATCGGACGAACTCAGACCATGTGGCAATTATTTATTTATACACCTGACCAACTAATTATGCACATCTCATATCTTCAAAGCATTAGGAATGATTGAAACTTAAATCAAACATTTATTGAATATGAATTAAATGGTTAAATGCAATATATTAACGTAAATGATACGGTTTCTTAGATATAAATGGAATAAGCACAGGTACATGTACAATACTGTATTTACAAAGAATTTCTGTAACTACCAAAGTGAATAATTGTAGGATTTTTCTTGCACTATACAATCAGAAAGGTCTGGCAGAAGGAGACCGACACTATTACATGTGGTTTCACGATTGACATATGCATTGTAGACTTGGGATGTTCAAGAGGTAACTTCCTGGTCACTTTACTCATGAAGATGAATGATTTGCAGATGCTAGACAACAGCTTTCAAGCAGATTATTATTGGTTATCTTCTTGAACATAAAAACTAAAGCCTCAAAGAGAGGTTGTTTCGTATGCCCCGACCTCTGGCCACTCCGTGAACTTGTGTCACAATGCGAGAAAAGCAAGAAATTCTGCTCATGATTTTGTTCTAATTAAACAAGGTGCTGGATCAATCGTTGCCGGAAAATTGGAGAAGTAGCTACAGTAACATTTTTGCCTCGTCAAAGTTGATTTTTTTTTCTATATTAGAAACGGTCAATCAAAACTGTCATCAAAACTGTCATCGTATATTTCGTTCAGTTTTCAAGTAGGTGTGGCTAGCTATATATATATATATATGTATATGTGTGTGTGTGTGTGTGTGTGCGTCGTGTGTGTACATATAATGCAGACAGCTGCACCATGTTTTGAGTTAGAGGGCTGTAAAATTGAACAATTATATATTATGTCTAGAAAAAACGTTTTTTTTTTTTTTGTTTTCCCTAAATTCCCAATTCCTGAAGTAGGTTATTAGAATAGGGTTCAGTTTGCAATGTACATTTTTGCTAAATTGATCACTAGTCTGTGTTTGCATGTTACTGTTTTTTTTTTTTTTTTGAATATTTTAGCGATCCAACAAAAGACGAGAGACGTATCTAATTCATTGAACACTCCTTGCAAGGCGATGGGGAAGAATTTCATCCGGCAGTAGACTTAAAATGGCTTCCGCTGCTACTGATGATATATTCCGGCGTTGCTACCAAGAATTCGAGAAAACTAACCCTGAACAAAAGATTATATTAACACCTAGTTTCCACTGAGAGTATATCGAACACAATACTCAAGAAGAATGATCAGAGAGACTGATTTGCATTTCCATACCCCAGGGCAAGACATTCATTGGTATTTACTTGGCTTAGCTTAAGCCAGAAAAAGGCAAAAGAAGTAACTTATTATTCAATTAACCCTTTTTCCCTTTTTTCATTGACCACCCCCAGTACGCTCCCCTCGTTTGGGTTGAGCACTCTTTGGTAGGGCACTCATCTACAATAAGCTACTCAGCAATGCTCTCCCAACTCTGGAATGGAGCACTCTGATGGATGGAGGATTGTGCGTAAGTAAATATATCGTTTAATCATTTCTTTTTACTTCTAAAACCTCATCTTTTTACATATATATATATATGTGTGTGTGTGTGTGTGTATGTGTGTGTGTGTGTGTTCTAGAGAAACACGAAGATATGTGGATCAACAAACTCAAAACCCTATATCATAATGGATTAAACACTAAACTTAACAACCCTCATCACACAGAACCCTAATGCACAAAACTCTTACCAATAATATCCTTACACCCACATCTAAGATACATTCAATAATGGAAGCTTCAATGTTACCCAGACCCATAGGAAAAATTCACCTTAGTCAGTTATACCATATGTCCAAATCATACCCAACACATTTTTGATAACTTATAAGGTTGATACCTATGTAGCTCCTTGACCTCACCACCCCTCCATTTGCACTATCCCTAACATACCAAACAATCTAACTCCACATCACTCCCCCCTACCCTGACACACTCTGCCCTCCCCAAGACCAACTGCTGCTGCTTATCCAAAGACCTGATACCTAACTGGACTTTCTCCCACTCAGCAGGAGGCCTCCGGCAGTCCTTATAACATATTTTACCCACAAGGCATAGCTCCTGACAGTGGATTCAGGTTCCACATGGGAACTTTAAACACATACTCACACAGCGCACACCACTGAAGATGAGAGCAATCCCGAAACATGTCTGGACCATTTACATCTAAGGATTAATAAACCTTACTTCTAAACACTTTACTCCCGAGTCTGGCTCACTCTTTACAGTACACATTATATATATATATATATATATATATATATATATATATATATATATATATATATATATATATATATGTCCACTTATCTATGTCTCCACACACACACACACACACGTATATATATATACAGAGAGAAAATGAGAGAGAGAGGGGGGGAGCTATATATGGCATTATATCAGAAGTAAGGTATACATATGCATAAAAATGTGCGTGTATGCGTATACGTGCCTATACATGGGGAAACATTTCTTCTTTTTTCTTTCATTTTGACTTATTTTGTGTGGAGATTTTTTTCGAAGGTTTTGCCATTACTATGATGAAATTTGGTACTTTTGGTAGGTGAAGCCTAAAAAGAAGAAAAAAAACTTCTAATTCTTCCTCGCTGCAGGAATGGAAAATATACATGCAAACATCTGTGAACAAAAGCAAACATCTATTTCCCTTTCAGTACACACCAATCGATGCTGTACAAATAGTTGTATATTGTGCACACGCGTGTACTCACACATCTATAAAATCATTCCACTTGTTCCTACCTGCGTTCGACAGTAACGTTTACAGAAGTAAGGGAAAGGTCAGGCAGTTTGATAAGAGGTTACGAAGAGAGAACAGAAAGGGAAGTCGTTGTTGTTTAATGGGAAGATAGGGAGTGAGAGGCCAGGAAAGACTGCTTGATTGAATAAGAGGGTAGGAAGTGAGAGGACAGATGAGTAAACACGGTAGTTTCACAAGAGCATGGGTAAGGGTTGGAGAGAAAAGAAAACTATGTAGGTGTGGATATAAAAAAAAACAACATTCGAATGAAGGAACATGGACGGGCAACGAAGATTGAGGGGATTAAGGGAGAGAATTATAAGATGCAGGCCAAAAAAGAGAGAAGATCATGAATAATCCCAGTTGTAAACAAATTGGGATACACTGTTTTTTGAGAAGATTTTGTTGGACGAACAAAATGCTATAATGAATAAACGAGGTAGAAATTAAAGATAGTTGTATCAGAACTCTTCAGTGTGTCTATGGACTCGATATCCCTTTCAGTACCGCTGGGTAGGGTCAAACCTTCGCTCCAGACCCAGGGGCACATGCTTTACCATTGCCATATATATATATATATATATATATATATATATATATATATATATATATATATATATATGAATTGCGTAATATCGAGTTGAAACTCTTAATTGATATGATCATACATTATTACACATTGAATGTACCAATTGGCCTAGGGAGCCTAAACAGATTAAACTATTGAAGAAAACAGAGCTGCTGTAGGGATCGAACCTACGACAGACAGAGCAGCCGCTGGGATTATCGGCGGCTGTTTAGCTCAATGGTAAGAAGAATGCTACATTGAAGCGGCTATCCTAAAACACAATTCATAATCATTCTGTCGGACCATATAAATCCATTTCTTAATAACATACATATAACAGCTGATGATCCCGACAACAATATTCAATGTAAATTAGGAATCAAATTACAAATCAGTAATTCCAAAATGTGTAATGAATTCATTTCATATCGTGAGCAATACATTCAACATTTAGTGAGAGTAGAGCTCTAACAAAATATGAATAGAGTAAGACAGTTTTTTTCCAACCTAGAAAATAAACCCGCAATAGCATCCTAAATAGGGATCTGAATGGATCAATCATTCGCCTGAAGATACCCCAAAAGGTCAGAAATGTGAACGTGTAGCGAATCCATCGATGCACAAGTCGTAGAATGTAACGAACTTAGTGATAAAGAGAAAAACGAACATGAAAAATACTCAATAATGACAGTGCTACATCTGAAAAATTCTGACATATCAGAAATATTATGACTATTTTGTTCAACTATATTCATTCATCAGTAAAACCTTTATTCTATGCTACTGACAATCATTTCTAACTTGATTTTCAATACATTTCAATGAGAAAATGATTTATTATGCACATCTTCAGTGATATGAACTGCAATGCATTTATACCGCAATCGTCTTAATTTTCATCATATTTCTGTGGTAAAATCAATAGAAATTCATTTACATTATACAATAACCCTATTCAGTCACAAACGCTTGCTTCAATCCCTGACCACTGACAATCCCTTCTTTCCAGATATACTATCTATTTCTATAGTAAAACTATTGATTTCAACGCACACACAATATATATATATATATATATATATATATATATATATATATATATATATATATATATATATATATATATATATATATATATATATACTGAGAAGCATGCAACGCACACACGAGGTAATCATGCTCAACCTCACATGGAGAGATCACAAGACGGCACAGTACGTCAGGAAGAAAACAGGAGTCAGAGACATCATAGAATCTATATGAAAACTTGAATAACAATGGGCTGGCCATGTTGCAAGAATGACAGGCAACCGATAGACATCATGACTCATAACATGGATCCCCGGAGATCACATGCGAAGCCGACAAAAAGCAAGATGAAGAGATGATCTGGACAAATTCAGGAAATACTGGCTCCACGACGCCTACGAGAGAGAAATGTGGCAAATCCTGGGGAAGGTTTGCGTCTAACGACGGACGATAAAAGATTGATGTCCTCAATCTGTCATTAATGCTTGCTTTAGTACACAGAATACTGACCGAATACTGTAATACGTTAAGACCAATTTTAATGCTAAATTTGCACATTCTGATACTTAATGATCAAATTCATTTCCCCCTCCTATCCTGAAAATATTTGATTCCTTAAGATTCCACTCATTCAAGCTGGGAATACCTACCATTGAAACATGCATTCCAACTCCCAACTTTTTATGCTGGAACAAATACCAATATTTGGCAAGGTGGGAAATAAGCACTCATCCTAAAAAAACATGCAGACCACTAAATATTCCAGCATTAATTCTCAATCGATATCAAATAGGCATTGAGAAAATTTGGTTATATAGGATTAGGATGATTGTATTGTGTTCTTATTCCTCGTGAAAAGAATGAACAATCTAAATACTACATTTTACCTTGGCTGGAACACTGACCACTGACACTCAATGCGAATCCACAAGCTTCTAATTCGTCAAACTAATACTGCAAAGGTGAATATATCACTAAAAAATCAAAGAGAAATGATAAATGAGAAATTATGAAAAATGTCCGTCATTATGTTATATTGAATCATGCTATGCTCAACTCGCGTTTCAATCAATAAGCACCAGTTGTAATCAGATAAAAAAAAGCATTGATTTAAAATAATATGGGTGGCTGGGGTTAAAATACAATCAATGTTTTAGTTCTTAGTTCCTGTTTTATGTCCCCACAGTAAACATAATTTATTATATAAAAGACGAGCGAAACGATCAAATTATAGCATAGCAGATCGTGTTGCAGAGGATGTAAAATGAGGAAAAAAACAAACTTAAACTCAATGAAGCAGACGATAATAATCAGCCTCCATCTTGCGTCTGACTAATTGTCAGTAGGTCTGTTGCAAAGCGCCTCTATGACTCAATTACGTTTGCTGTCTACCTGTGAAGTTTTGAATGGTTAATTTATGGAGAAGCCCAGATCCTCATTTTCACAGAACGTCAACGAAAAGGGTTTCCTGTTTATTGAGCTTGATTGATTCGGTTTCCCACAATGCCTTGCTCATGATAGGACTTAAAAACTGATCAACACGTAAGCATACACACAAGCACCCACCTAAATTTATAAACATTATATTCAATTGATTCATTTATAAAGATCTATCACCCAATGTGAATTTCTATCTACCAATGTAATAATCCATGAATATAGTTAGCTAGCTATGTTTAACTATAGTCATTTATTAACCTCCGCTTTGAGCACATCTTGCTAATGGATTCACGAATTAAATTAAGATAAAACACAGATGCTCATAGACACAGTCAAAAGCTATGGTGGATTGAAATCTTTAGTTAAAGCGAAGTGGCGCGAAAAGGACTTTCGTAAAGCGGAGGATACTACATATATCTACACATATACACATGAAGAAAACTTTGAGGGAGCTGGTGTCGCCTTGTCTTACGACTCTGTCGACATAGGACAACAGATCTCCATGAAATCCTCAGAAGATGAAATCAGGCGAAGAATCACTCTAAGTTGGCAAGCGTTCGGAATAGCAAATTCAAACATCAACAAGAAGAAAATCCCATGATCCCCCCCCAAAGGTCTGCAACCAATGCATCCTCTCGATAGTTACTTATAGAACTGAAACATAGAACCCTAACCAAAAGATTGACACTCAAACTGAGAACCATGCTAAGTGCACAGGAGAGAATCGTGTAAAATGCAAAACTATGACCCACTGAAAAAAAAATGGCGTGACTTAGTAGATGTCTATGGCAGAAAAGTCTGGCGAATCCCGGGGAATGTTTATGACGAACAACGTACGCTAAAACGACGATGATGATGGTGATTATAATACGCACAATTAAAAAATACATTGCTTGAACACAGATGCGAGGTTATCTTAAACCTGCGTTTTGTTCCTTTCAGCTTTGATGGTTATCTTGATAAGACCATTGGCAAACGAAGAGAAACTCCTTTCCGTGAATAATCGAAGAGATGATTGGAGACCAAGTTAGGTGACACAACTAGCAAGATCGATATTTTTAGGAAGCTGATCACCGGAACAACACGTCAAGTGCACTCTCAGCAGATAAGGACACCTAGATCAATTAATCTTCGGTTGTCGTACACGCTCAAGTTTCTATCTTTTATACTACTTCCTTGATTTATATAATTTTTTTTCTATTCTTCGCTGCTATTCAATTTCGGATGTTTATCGAGATGTTAGTGTGGCACACGGTCAGATTGAAAGAAATAAGGTGTTAGGGAGGTTATCTTACCCTTCCAGTATTGCCATCATCTGCCTTGTCACGTTCGCTTTAATATCGGCTGTGGTTTGAAATCTCGTTTGGAAAACCTGGAAGTCACATGAGATTGTACTCACACACATGCACGCACACACACACACACACACATACACGCACATACACTTGTAGAGGCACACTAACACATACATATAGCCGTGAGCCACTGAATTGGAAATAAGCAACTATCTCAACACCTCTGATTACTTTTCTATTTTAATTAGAATTTATTACCTGACTTTTAGTTCTTTCTTTGTTTTATATCAATTTTCTTTTTCCCTCTTTCTTTCTTTCTTTCTTTCTATCTTTCTTTCTTTCTTCAGTTTTTTTTCCCTCTCGTTTCCTCTTTAGGTCTTTCTTTTTGTCATCTCAATTTTTTTGTCTCAGATTTTGTTCCATATTTTTTTTCTCCTCTTTTCACTGTCCTTTCGTTCTTATTCTTTCTTCCTGTTCTCTCTTTCTTTTCTTCTTTCTTCCTTTTCTTCTCTCTTTCTTCTCTTCTCTCTTTCTTTTCTTCTTTCAATCTTATGTTTTCTTTTTTGTTTTCTCTTCCTTTTTTCTTTTTTTCTCTCACCTCCGTTTTCTTTCCTACGTTTATTTTTCCTTCCATTCTTTCTTTCATTTTTCGTTCTAACTTTCTTGCTTTCTTCTTTTTTCTTCATCTGCGTGTTTATTTGTTCTCCTTTCTTTTTTTATCGCTTCGTTTTTCACTTTCTTTCTTTCTGTTTTTCTTTTGATAATTTATCAAATTCCAATCCGTAATTTTTCTTAAATTTGCTAAAAAAGGAAAAAAAGCTTAAACTCATTTTATTTACATAGTTCGTTCGTTTTCTTTACGATAAGGACTAATCTGTGTTAAGAATTATTTGTGATTTCGACCTTCCATATAATTTCCTGGTTATCTCGTGTCATTTGAGAAGTAAGGCCATTACAGAAACAGCTATAATTTTAAACCCAAATGCCCCCACACACACATGAACATACACACACGCATAGAATTGTATATACACGCAAACACACACACATGCAGAGCCACACATATACTCACATATAGACACGAACACACACTTAGCTCATCATGTTCTCTGTTTTTTCCTCTCTTAACACATTGATACATAAAGTTCAGAGAACATCGTATGAAATATCTATAAAAGTTAAGGTTTGCGCATATCATAGAGCAATGGACAGTAAAATATATTTGTGGATGCTAACTTAGATTGGCTTTGTACCAGATCAAACAGAACTAGGTAACTAGGTTGCTCATTGTGATGGCCTTGCTCAACGCTAAATAGTGTCTGCTAAATTCGTATAAGATAACCAAGCAAGCTATTTGTTATGGATATATATTTACGAAACTTACTAAGCTTGGCTTTATAAAATACAAAGTTAAATTAGGAAAATGGGAGCTGCATCAATTATGGAAGTGTAGAAAGGTATGTCTACTCACCCTAAAAATCAGCATCCAAAATTCAATCCTTCACACGGCCTTGAACACGGATCACTGTTATCTATGATAAATATGCAGTTATCTCAAAGGCACAAAGCATTCCATGGTGAATTTATCATCAATAGCTTGCGAGATTAGAATAATCATCTCTGTCCTCGCATAGGTATATACAAAGGTTTGAGTTTGCATTATCATTTTGAAAGATATACTTTCATTTTTTGTATATGTTCAGTCTTCATTTGACTATTGTGGGTAGCGAGGAACAATAGAGTGAATAAATAAATCTCTAATGAAAGAGGCGTTTTATTGAACAGAATTAATACCTAACAAGGAAAATCTGGACGGATTATTATTCCTTACAATTCGAATATGTACAATATATTGGACTTATCTCATACCAAAGAAGCAGGCATTGATATACGCTACCCGAAGAAAATATCTAATGGAGTGCAAAACGAAATATACAGAGAGGTACCTACATCACAAATCATCAGAGCTAAATGGAAGCTACTGGGCCATATCCTTTGACAGGATAACAAATTCTCGCGAACAAAGCATCTAAATTCTATTTCAAACATCAATCAGATATGGTGAGAAACAGAGGAAAGCCGAGAACAACATCGCCAATAAAATTGAGAAATGATCCGAACGAGCTTGCCAACCCTGATACTACAATAAAAGACAGTACATACAGCAGATGACCAAAAATAGACACAGAAAATGATTGAAGGATGATTTCGAAGGCTAGCCGGAGATAGACAAGCGTAGAAAACAATGTTAGGCAAAATATGTAAGGCCCAAGCAGAGAAGGCTTTGCCTTTCTAAGCTCCAAGGCGATTGATAGTACTAACCGAATACTCGTTCTACGGATTGGCTATTTGGCTATTTTTAATAGAATTTTTTAAAAATAAATTCAAATTTCAGTAAACCAAACTATGATTATGATTGCGATATGAAACAAAGATATTTTGAGAAAATAAATATAAAAGTAATATTCTAAATGAAAAATTAACGAGATTCACTTTTAACATACGATTATAAATACGATACAATGTGAAAAATAAATATTTTTGAGAAAAAAATGTTCAAATTCAAAAGTAAAACCCAGATGCCAGCCCGACGGAACGCCTATCGATTAATTAATTTTTTTTTTTTAATCTGACGAAAAGTGTTTACAACGAAATGTGAGTTCACGAATTCGAAACGTTTGTCGGCGAAACGTCCGAACAAAGTTACATCACATATCAACAGCAGTCATCACATATCAGAAAAAGTTACATATACTTACTTTAGCTCCATCATAATAAGGTTTCTTACTTTGTAACAATTCTTTTTCAGCTTACCTGGACAGACACTCCAGGTAACAAGAACGTCTTTTTGACTATCTTGCTATTGAAAAGTGTCAATATCAATTAAGAAAGTCTTTTTTTCCGCTTCTTTTTACTCGATGCTTACCTCTCTCTACAATCATCATCATCTTCGCAATAACACAAAAATTATAATGATAAGGACAACAACGATGATGTTCTTGGTGATCAGCCCTAGGGTTATTACTATGAAGCTAGTACCCCAGATCATAACTACGACAGTTAGTTCAAACCTGCTGACTAACCATTGTTGGTTACCCGTATTATGGTCAGCTGTCTGTCATGGTAGAATGTATTATTGTAATCTTTGTATTGTAGTCTGTTGTTTATCGAATATACTATTTTTCCATCAATTATACCTTCACGGAAAAAAATGTTACGTGGAATAAAATATTCTAATTTGTCACAGTTATTAGTTTATCTCAAAGTAATATTAATCAGATGTAATCATATATTTACTTCAAGAGAAACTAATAAATTTACATTAACGAAATAAAATCATTTTTCAAGTTGGTCCCAAAAAACACTTTTCTAGTGTATTTCCCTTTGTAGTATTGTACAATACTAAGCTTGGTAAATAGCCCGAGCGTCTTGTCTTAGAGTAATGATCAATGAATTACAGATCATCAGTCGAACGTAATGAAATCAATCATCACAGATGCCCCACACTTCTAATCTTGTAATATAAAAGGCTAAACTTGACTATAATGATCCCCTTTTCTTCTCTTTATTCTATCTATCTGCTTTCGCGGGGTCCATTGTTGGACACAGAATTTCTCCGCCCTACCCTGCCACGCTGGTCAGTGATGTGTTAGCAGGAAGCAAAGATGGATACATGCCCCTCCCAAGGGCATTTGTGCGAAGTGAATGCAAGCTGTCCCAGTCGGAGTTTGAGATCAGTTTGCCATTCTTCGTGCCGTCAACCGTTTGGCCACCTATTTATTTTAACCACAATCATACCCATTCGTCATCACCATCTCTTACCTCATCTATTCTCCCCTTCTTTAAAAGAATATTTT
Organism: Thysanoteuthis rhombus; assembly: GCA_963457665.1. Taxonomy (NCBI): domain Eukaryota; kingdom Metazoa; phylum Mollusca; class Cephalopoda; order Oegopsida; family Thysanoteuthidae; genus Thysanoteuthis; species Thysanoteuthis major. Next base: position 33,676,188 of record OY735221.1, read on the forward strand.
ATACTTTTATCTAAATGATTATGAATTGCATTATATCATATTGAAACTCTAATTTTAAATGATATCCTGTTATTACACGGTTGATGTAAGAAAATGTGAATGCTGTAGGAATCGAACCTGCGACTGATAGGGTAGCCGACACAACGTAGCGTTGCTCTGACCATAGAGCTGAACAGCCACCGGTAATGCAAAGGCCCAAATAATTGATTTTCTGTTGTAGCCCCTTTTTTTAATTGTTTATTCTATTTACGATGTCTACGCCAAATGATACATTTGTGGAATAAGGACAGACGATCGTTTAAAATAAGAGTTTCAATACAATATTATAGATTATAATCATTTTGTCGGATCATATATTCATTTCTTAATAACACTTTTATTTAGATATAATAATGCTTCATTTTTCTTCCGCCTCTTCTGTCTCTCTCCCTTTCTCTCTCCTACTTCTTACTCACTTTTTTCTTTCTTAGTTGTGCCCCGCCCCCTTCTATCATTCTATACTGCTACTGAAAAACCCGATCTTCTTTTTCTTCTTCTCTTTCGTTTTCTTTTTCATCTTTTTCTTTTTCTTCTTCTCTTTCGTTTTCTTTTTCATCTTTTTCTTTTTCTTCTTCTTTCTCTTTTTCTTGTTTGCTTTCTTCTTCTTCCTCTTCCTTGTACGTATTATTTCCCTCGATTCAATCATCTTCACGTTTTTCATTTCTTTTCACTGCCATCTTCATCCTCTCCTTTTTGTTTCCATTCGGCCCTTCTCATTAATCATCATCATCATCGTCGTCATCATCATCATCATCATCATCATCATCATCATCATCACCATCATCTTTTCACTGCCAACTTTTTCTCCCCACTTTTATTTTCCCGCTTCTCTTCCTTGTTCATTTTTTTCTCCCTCGGGCTCCCCCATTTCCCTTTCTCTCCCCAATGTTCCTCTTTTTTTTATTAGATCTACCCCAGCCGCCATTATCATCATTTCATGCAACTCTTGATGATAGCCTCGTCATCATTTCTTTCTTTTTTTCTCTCTCACCTCATCCTTTTTTTATTACAGTCTTTGTTTTACTGTCTTTCTTTCCTCCTCCTCCTCCTTTTGTTGTCGTTGTTGTCGTTGTTGTTCTTCTTCTTTTTCTTCTTCTTCTTTCTTCTTCTTCGTCTTTGTTGTTTTTTTGTATTTTTCTCTTTCCCACGACCTCCTCTTCATTTTTCTTAGCTCCTTCTTGGTCATCTTCTACTCTCTCTATATTTGTTCTCCTTCAATATCATTCGTCTTATTTTCTTCCCGTCATCCTCCGCTTTCTCTCCATCATTCCCCTCTCTCTCAATCATCATTCTCATCATCAACATCATTTTTCCTCTCATCCTCTCCCTGCTCCCTTACTCCTCCTCCTCCATCATCTTCATCATCATCCTTATAACACTCCTCCTCTTCCTTTTTCTCATTTAATTCTTCGCCATTGCCCGGCAACTGTTTCTTGTGGCGAAGAAGACGAGAGAAGAGCAAAACACAAAACCAATGGCAACCAGCATCTCCTCCTCCTTCTACTCTTCTTCTCGTTTACTTCAATCTCTTGTTGCCTTTTCCTTTTTCCTTTTTTGATAGTTTCCTCTCTATCTTGCAAACCATTTCTCTCATTTCTCCGTTCCCTCTCTCTTCTTCTTCTTCTTCTTCTTCTTCTTCTTCTTCTTCTTCTTCTTCTTCTTCTTTGTCCAATGTTCTTCCTGTCATCCTCTCTTTTCTCTCCTTAATTCTCTTCTGTCTCTTGTTGAGAAGGGGGAAAAAGACAAAAAACCTAAAGAACAAAATCAATAGCAACCAACATCTCAGCTTGACTGACGACCAACTGCAAACTAGAAGATAATTAACGTTTGGAAACATTTTCTGTTTTTTTGTCTTTATCTATTTTTTTTTACTACTGAGCCAAATCTTTCCTCTACAAAAAATTGCGTAATTCGACGTGTCATTGTTCATTTTCAGCCAAGACGATTAACAGTCCACAAAACACGCGTGTTTATTGTCAGCCTGCTTATCCAGGTGAAAAAAAGGGTTAATCATTTAAACTCAAAAAGGATTAAAATTGACAAATCAACGAGGTATGAGAAACAACGGATACACACAAGCCATCTGAGGCAAAATGATATTCAAGTAGCTTCAAAAAATATAGTTTCTTTAAAAATTGATGCATTTTCAATCCGTACAATGAAATGTGCAATCCGATAAGGTTCAAATTTTCTAAAACGTTATAAAGGATAAATTTGAATGAAAATGTATATTCAATTAGATAGTTCGTTGAGTGAAATAAATATTCGAAGCCTTTTATTCTAATATCATAATTTAATGTTAACAAAAGTTAGATGCATTGCTTCACGTTTTGAGACCATCCTAAACATTCTAGAAGGTACCAAGAATGACCGACGCCATCTTATTGTTCACGGAATAACAAGATGTTTCAAATTACTCCCATAACAATCATTGAGACCACGTCACTGCGAGCCAAATGTAGAAGAACGCTGAACAATTAAATATTCATGTTTCAAATAAATTAGCTCAATGATGTTCTGGGATGGCCCAATCAAGCTTTGAATCAAATTCCCACTGGAAATTGGTGGCAGGAATCACCGATACAGATTGGTCAACCCTCCAATTCACGAAAATTGGAGAAAATGTGTGAAAAATAGTGGCTCAGTATCTCTATTGATGTCTTTGCAAGATGGTGACTGCTATAAGAAACGTCTAGGGGCTGTCATAGACAATGCAACAAAATATCTATGGATTTTCCAAAAGATGTTGAATACTCTTTTCGACATTCAATAACCGATATTATTGAATTTACATTGCCATTTATATTTTTGTTATTGTCAATATAAAATCTCGAGTAATCTATTTAAAAATCAAATTGCATGACTGCCATATCTGTGGTTAGGTCGTGTCAGATTCACAGAAGAGAAAGTTGTTGTGCGGTTGGTATATAAAAGAGTGGACTTCATCAGCTACTCCACGTATTCGGATCTATTCATATTTCCCCAATACTATTTCCCTAATGATAATTTTGATCAACAACAGTAAGACATATGTACAAAGATATGCATACAGACAGCCATAAATATATATATATATATATATATATATATATATATATATATATATATATATATATATATATATGTGTGTGTGTGTGTGTGTGTGT
>OY735221.1:33684372-33754372 GCA_963457665.1 Thysanoteuthis rhombus
CAATTATTTCCAGATATGTGTTAATGTATTTCATGTAATTTTTTCAATGTTGTTGTTTTGCACATTAACACATGGTACTCCATGTGATTTTTTCTTGTTTTGATTATCAGTTACACACAGACACACGGACACACACAGAGACACAGACACAGACACACACACACACACACACACACACATATACATAACCATGAAGCTGTGCATTTCTTCAATTGTTTTATTTATTCTGTCTAGGCCAAGTGACACATTCTCCATTTAATAACAGGAGGTAATTTTAAATGGGGTCTCAAGTAATATAATGAATTCATTATCATTCTGTCGGACTATCTTTCTTTTTCTTAATAATACACTCTCTTTCTCTCTCTCTCTCTCTATCACTCTTTCTCTCTTTCTCTCTCTCTCTCTCTCTATATATATATATATATATATATTCTCTCTCTCTCTCTCTCTCTATATATATATATATATATATATATATATAGAGAGAGAGAGAGAGAGAGAGAGAAAGAGGGAGAAGCAGAGAGATAGATAAATGGATAGATAAAGATGTATTTACAAATATATATGTTCTTACAAATTGATACATACACAAACACACACCCACGCACACACATATCTGTATAGATAGATTGATAGATAGATTGATAGATAGATAGATAGATAGATAGATAGATAGATAGATAGATAGATAGATGAATAAGAACATATTTGCCTGCGAATGTATGTATGTTTGGGGTTTAGTAAAAACAAACTCACACATACGTATGCACACATATAAACATCTCATTGTGCATAGATTTTTTTACACAAACACATATATGTTACATTCTATGATAAGTATATATCTGTGTGTGTGTGTGTGTGTGTGTGTGTGTGAGTTGATAGCCTACAGTATAATCATACCTAAAAGTATCGAGACCAAACCTTCATTCAAGAAGAAAAGTAAAACTAATAATCGATACTGAAAACCAAAAGAGAAAGAAAAAAATCACAAAACGCAACCAAATCAGAAAATGGAAACATTCACTTGAATATCGATTGACTGACCCAAAAATTAGCCAAAATTGCTTTTGTTAAAGAGCAAAAAGATTTTACCAGAGGAAAAGGCATTGAAGAACAAGCCAACAAAAACAGGTATGGAAGATTTCTAATTTGCTAAGAAAGAAATAGTCTTAACAAAAATCTTGAAAAAGTAAACAGGCAATTCTGTGAAAAAAAAAAAAAGAAAAGGTTCGAAACGTTGAGACAAAAAAATGAAGATGTTAGGAGAGACAAGGAGCGATGAAGACGTCCGGAAAGGTATGAGTTGTACCTATATTGATGCAATCATATGTACGAGTGGATATGTAAGGTTAAAAGGGGTGGGGTGATATAGGGAACTCTGGAAGAAATAAGTAAAAGAATAAATGTAAGAAAAGAAAGGTAAGACGAATATTGGCTTCAGTAAAGAAAGAAAGAAAAAAGCTTACCATAAGTAAAAGACGGAAATTAGGGAAGAAGTAAGATTGGTATATGTAAAGGAGAAATATAAAAAAAAGAAACGAATTGATTGAATAAAAGAAAAAAAGAATGAAAGATACATAGGAGATTAGTATCGATTAAAAAAAGAAAAGTGATATGAGCCAAACAAGACAGAGAGAAAGACCAAGAATATTTCAAGTAAAGGAAAAAAGAAAGGAAGGGAAAAGAAAGAAGGAAAGAAGATTAGTACAAGTATAAGAAGAAAGAGAGAAAATCGGTATGAATAGAAGAAAAAATAAGGAAAAAAAGAAAACATTGGTCTAAGCGAATGAAGAAATAAAGGATGATTATTGTTAGGATTAAGGGAAGTAATAAGAAAGAAAAGAGTAATAAAGCCAGAAAAAAAAAGATGCTATAAGTGAAAAAAAAGAGAAAGAGAGAATAATAGAAAGAGGATTGGCATAAATAAAAGAAAGAAATGAGGAAAAAAAGCTAAATAGAAAAAAAAGGATAGAATGAAATAGTTCGATATAAGTTTTAAAAAAAGGGGAGAGACAAAAAGAAAGGTCGATATACACGTGTTTATATTCATATATAAATACCAACTGATAAATAGATTGATATGAACGGACTAAGGAAGAAAGGAGAAAAACCTTCAGCATTTTTTTACAGCGAGCTGTTACGAAGGCAACATGCACTTTTCCTTCTCTCTCTTACAACCCAGTATCCAGGGCTCTCACCACTCAACCAGCCGATCCCCAAGCCTAACACACTATATCACCATATCCTGGGACTGTGAACACTCAATCATTTCCTCACACAAGCTAATGGCCATTGTTTCTTCGTTTTAGGCCATTTCTGCGTATGAAAAGTTTATATTCGAACGTTTTGATAGCGAGAGAAACATTTTTTCATTGCTTTTTACAGATTTTAAGCTTGAGTGTATATTCAGTCATGAAAAAAAAAGATCCCTGATTTAATTCAATGACATCTCCGTGGAATCTTTCGATATATTCAACTTGTTCGGACCGCTGATTAGACAAGGATTATTGCAAGGAGTAATCCGGTCCCAGTGTGTTCGGCCTGGATTTCCACGCGTTGTTTCTGTTGAGTTGCCACCATCACATTTGAATAGTAAACCTGAAGAAGGCCGTTGAATGAATCGGCTGGAACGTCGTGTTAACAACACAAAACAACATGAAGGAGTAAAATTGTGCCCCCCTCCCCGCCAGAAAAAAACTCTGTGAATGTTAATGATAGTATATTGGAAGTTGTCATGGATTCTACGACAGTTTTTCTCTGTTTTGAGTTCTCCTTCTAAATCCATCTTACATCGTCGTTTCAAAATGACGTATTGTTGTGTTTAATGAAAGAAAAGGAAAAATACCTTTTAAACGCTGACCTGTGTTCGTTTCTGTCATGCTCAATTTACTAGTATCTGAATTTATACCAAGACTTTTAAACGACTGTGTACAATTTAAATTAATAGTGAACATCTAAGCGAACTTTATTGACACTCTAATCTTTCCCCAACAAGATGTGAAGATATCACAGGACACTTTTGCAGCATCCTTATACTTTTAGCGGCTCCTGCATATACATAGTAGAATAGTCTGCATTTAACCTATCAATTTTCATACACCAAGGACTCTTTGGTAGTTATTACTATTAAATGTTTATACTGTTTATTGCTCATTAAACTCCAAGAACTAAACGTATCGGTAACAACCTACGGCTAATAAGTTATAAGGTTGTTAAATAAGAAATGTCGTTTTTAAATAGTTACACGAAAGATAATTTAACCTCACAAACAGCACATATCTAAGCAGAGGACGAACCATTTTTATGTAAAATTTTTTAGGTTCTGTGGTGGCTAACAAAGAAAGCAAAAAAAGTTGGCCTACACATGAAATTCAGGAAAACAAAAATCATGTGCAACAATAACATCGAAAATAAAGACATAACTGTCAAAATTGAAGATGCAAAACTTGGGAAAGTAGACCATTACATCTACGTAGAACAACGAATCTCTATGGAACCCACAAAAGAAGAAAAAAAACAAGCGGAGAGTCACCCCAGGCTGGCTAGCCTTTGGCAGAGCAACCTCAACCTTCAAAAACAAGACGATCCCAATAATCCTAAAAAAAGAGTATACAACTAATGCATCCTCCTGATAGTCACTTATGGAGCTGAAACATGGAATCTAACCAAGAGACAGACTTGCAAACTGAGAAGCATACAACGTGCACATGAGAGAATAATACTCAATATCAAGTGGAGAGATCACTGGACAGCACAATATATAAGGAGGAAAACGGGAGTCCGAGACATCATAGAAACGATTAAAAATACTTAAATGGCGATGGGCAGGCCATGTTGCTAGAATGAAAGACAACTGATTGACAACACGACTCACAACATGGATCCCCAATGACCATATGCGAAAATAGGCCGACAGAATACAAGATGGAGAGATGAACTAGACAAATTCAGAAAATATTGGCTCCACGAAGCCCATGGTTGAGAAATGCGGTGGATCCAGGGGAGAAAGTCTATAAAAGAATGATGATGATGATGATGATGATGATGATGATGGGTTCAGTGAAAGCACAAATCGGTGAACTTTCTATTAAGAATATGAAGTTCAAAATGCTGTAAAATGGGGTAATATGTAGCAGGGATGTCAGACGAATATTAAAAAAATGCTTCAAAACTCAATATTCTTATTCCCTAAAGTTTGGCATAGTCAGAAGAGAGGTGCAGAATCTAAAACTGCCATGAAAGATTTCATCCAGTTCACGTGGGATCCTTTTCCCCAGCTTCTTAATCTCTAGCGTCGCTTAGAGGTAACGTGATACGATCATTATCGAAGTCATCAAGTTTCCAGTCTCCAGGAAATGTTTGAAGAGTTTTTCGTGTGTCGTTGGATACTGTTGTTGATAATTAATCAGTAAGAAAAGATTTGGATCTCCCTCAATGGTCATTATTTCAATTAATATTTCCAGACCTGTAGATTGACGCCCTAATAAGATCATGTTGGGGACAACAAAAAAAAAGTTTTTCTAGACAAAATAAGGAGTAAATATGGACATTCTCAGCACTCTAGCTACATTGCCGCGGCTTGATATTTACATAGCCAGCAAGACCAACTTAAAAACTGAAAAAAAAAAACCTTTGTTGACAGTTTTGGTTTTGTTTTTAATCTTTACTGTTTAAACCTGTGGGAATAATTAGAATGTAGATACATTTTTGAATATTACATTGAATTGCTGTGTTGGATGAAAAAAATCTGGTTTAGAAAAATACTTGATAGAGTTGAAAAATGTATCGAAATTTTCTCTTCGTGTCTGTTGATAAACACTTGTGAGTGGTTGGATAAAACGTACACAGGAGAGAATCATACTCACACGGAGAGATCACCAGACAGTACAATGATATACTAGAGAAAAATACAGTTGTCAGAGATATCGTAGAATCCATAGGAAAACTGAAATGGCGATGGCCTGGTTATGTTGCAAAAATATCAGAAAACTGATGGACATTACGATTCGTGCATTCCCAGACAATTATATCCGAAAATGTGGCTGGCTAAAAAATAAGACGTCATGATGCAGTAAACACGCCCAGAAAGTATTGGAACCACGACACCCACGATGAAGAGATCTGGTGAATCTACGGGATGGTCAATATCCAACAACAGACATTAAAAGGCTACTGCTGGACATGAGACATTGGAGTAAAAAAACGAATAAGAAGCATCTGGGAGTAAAGTTTCCTAACCCACGCGTTACAACAGGTGCCTTTACCTTATTATACCTCAGTCTGTAACAGGATATAATGGGTGCGGCAAAATACGAGCAATTATCTGGAAGACTAGTTAGCAAACAGTCTCCCATAACTCTCATAAAAGAGATTAGTGATGGACAGTTCGCATTGAAAAACGCCAATTCTTGTCCAGTCGATCGAGTTAAGCAACGTCGAACCTTGTCAGATGGGCAGCCTTCAGGAAATACCACGCGCTGTAAGCAGCTGGGGATCTTTTAGAGATACTCTCGTGTTGATCACATTATTTCTCCTAAGGAGGAGACCTATCTCTACACTACGATCGATAGCACCCGCCTAAGGCCTCTGCACCCATTAAACACTTTGACCTTCTAACTGGCATGGCTGCCACTGACGTGTACAGGGAATTCATCTATGTCAGTAAGTGGTGCGTTCAGTATGATAAATAAAACAATAACATTCAATAGAGACCGTCATGTGAGCAACGTTCTTTGACAGCATGCACTCAATTAAAAACATTGAAGAAAAGAGAGGATCAATGAATAACCTTCTTCTCTTGCCTTTTATTGGACTGTGATCACTGAAAAAGTCTGTTCTTAAGAAAAAAAACAGGCCTGGACAAAAGGACATAAACAAAAGAATGAATAAACAAAAGAGATTCATGTTTCAGTTGACTGTGTGTGAACAGTTTATCATATGACCACTCGGCTAATCTAGGGACAGGAAATGATGAAGTGACATTGGAGTCAGATAAATGAACATTCAGTGGTTGCCATTGACGCCCAAGGTTCTGGCTGGTAATTATGGCTCCATGTTGTCAATTAAACTCTTTTTATCGATGAGTAATCATCGACTGGCCATTTGTCTTCAAATTGATGCTCGTCTATAAATAGGCAGACTTGAATACAGGGAAAACAGATTTATGTGTTTCATGCGAATAAAACCAGGTCTGATGGTGATTGCAAGGACAATGCCAAAATATATGTGCGCACACAAACATAAACACATTCTGTGAAAACAAAGTGGAAAATGTTTGGCTTCAGGGTGGACTCTCCCTGAGCAGAAATCTCTCGATAAGGAAGACTATAAACTATCTAACCTAAATATGGGTCTGATTGATTTGGGGCCAAATTTTAACCTACAAGGTTTTTCTATGTTACAGTAAAAACACACAAATACACACACGCACATATACACAAACACTCATACACACGGATATATAATCATAAATTACGTAATATCATACAGAAATTCTTATTTGAAATGATCTCTCATCCTTACACAGTTGATATATTACTTGGGTTTGATAGCGTAAATAGAATAAACAGTTGAAGAAAAAGGGGCTGCGGTAGGAATCGGATCCGCGACTGACAGGGTAGCCGCTTCAACGTAGCAGTTACTCCTACCATTGAGCAAAACAAATGCCGGTAATGCAAATAACTGCTTCCACACCAAATACTCGTGTTTGGTCCAGCTCAATGGTAAGAGCAACGCTACCTTGAAGCAGCTACCCTATCAGCTGCAAGTTTGATCCTTGCACCAACCCGATTTTCTCCAATTATTTATTCTATTTATGTTGTCTAGGCCAAGTGATAAATTAACCGTCTAACAGTGGGAGATCTTTTCAAGAGTTTCTATTTGATATAACACAATTTATAATCATTCTGTCAGATCATAAATATTAATTCTTAAAACATATATATATATATATATATATATATATATATATATATATATATTCGACAATTATATAAATCAAAAAGTAGTTTAGAAAAACATTTTATTTTGTATATATATGTATGTGTATGTGTGCGTATGTGTGTGTGTGTGTGTGTGTGTGTGTGTATGTACATCTCTGCTTTTAAGTATTTGAACTAACAGAAACTGTGTTTGTATGGTTTGGTTTTGAGAGATAAAATCGGGAACAACACAAGAAGAAACAAAATTTATCGCAGTCAGCACGACAAAAACGATTTAGCTATGTTTTATGGTTCTGCATATTAGAAAGAAAGAATGTAATCATACAATCTGGGTGACACAGAACCTGTCCTCGTTCAAAAACTTATAAGTAGCACTGTATGCATATAATATAAGTATGTATGTGTGCTTGTGTATATGGAATTGTTGATTTTTTCATCTACCTTGGTGATCTTTGATATGACAAAAAACTATCTGGAAGCATTAAAAAATATAGGCATAATAAGGAGTCAATGTTTAAATTCGGAGCCCAATATCTCCATTGGTTTGGTGTGTATATGTGATGCATACATACATAGCCAGTTAGTCAGCCGAACCAAATTTAAAACTGAGGAAACTTATGTTGTCAGTGTTGGTTGACTGTTTTTATTTAATCAATTCCGACTAGTTTCTTATTCATTATAGCCTCATTAAACTCATTTTTGCAGATTATTCTATTAAGACGAGTATCCTTTTCCAGGTTTCCATAGTTGCCTTACTTTCGTTATTATACATTAATGTAATCAGACTAGTGTCTCTCTATTGCTGTTATAGTAACATTATATTCATTATGATACAGTATTCTCTCCAAGCTAATATCCACGTTTCATTTTTTATAGACTCAACCCTTCGGCCTCGGTACCCTCCGATCGTCTTCTGATATCTTCTGTGCAAATTATACTGGCTGTTCATACCTTGTCACTATTGTTTTTGTATTTGTTTTGGATTGGTAAGCTGCATTTGCCCATGATCCAGTTTGTTGCTTCGTCGCTTTCTCAACACAATTGGTCTGTTATCCGAATGAAATCTTGTCCTGTTTCACTTTCATCATTATAAGAATCTTTGATTTCGTGGTCAAGTCTTTCAAAAGCTGGGGAAAATGTCAGTAAAAGTTGTCAATCTGCATACAAGCTAGGTAAAGGAAGATTAACAAAAAAATGCTCTCAACGAGACTGTATGAGAAAGAAATATGTGTATATATCACAAAGTTCAACGTGTGTATGCGAAAAACGGGTAGAATTCAAAACTGAAAAGATTCTAGCTCACCTACTGTGTCTTTGAATAAGGTCCGTAAAAAAGAGCGTACAACTAGATTGAGACATCTCCATAGTTGATTATACCTTTGAGCGGAAACCTTTTACTAACGGTCTGAATAGTTGTCTTGAAAAGCAACTCATACTAGGATGAAAGAGAAACAAGTAAAAAAATTAAGACAGTGACAATGCAAATCCAAGTCTCGTCCGGAACAGATTCATTGTTTGAATTGCTGCAGCCTTATTCAAAGGCCGAAGAATAAATCGACTAAAAACGCTATTATAAAACAACAACAAAGGTCCTCTCATACGAGGCGGGATACAGGGCAATGATTTATGTCCATTTAGAACGGGCAATGTTTAGTCTTCATTTAGAGATTTATTCGCACTTTCTGCGATAATTGTAGGTTTTTTACGGAGATGGGTGGCTAGCCCAACGCCAAACCCTCCACAATTTTCAGTCGAGTAGTGGACCAGCTATGGTGACTGCTCAGATATGTTTTGTCAGAGTAACTTTCTGATCAGTGGTTCTTAATCTGTAATGGAACTTATGAGCTAAATGGTTTTTACCTGGGCTGCATCTTCTCCAAGGGATGCGTGAGGCATTTCTAAGGGTATACGAGAAGAGGGTGGCAAAAAAGGCTCTTTTTTTTTGCGTTTTATCGCTGGTCTATACTACGTCTGCTCCAAAAGGCCACGCATTTCAAATTTAATCAAGGAAAAGCAACATCATTTGATCAAATAGTTTTATTAGTAATATCTGATAAAGACTTTCAATTTTGACATCTGATAAACATCAACTTTTTTTTATTAACGCTTTTTGATTCTAACCTTTCAAGCTATCATTCTTTTAATCAAATTTTTAGCCTCAAGATTATTAGGTGGAAGAAAGATTTTGAAATCTCTTAAGAGTGCCAACCCTGAAAATGATTAAGAACCGCTGTTTTAAATGAACTAGAGGGCTCCAACTTTCTGGCTATTTACCCAAGTTCATTCATGTCTCTCTCTGAAATAATGAGAACATTTCATCTCAGAATCTCTGACATCATCTCAATATTGTTTTACAAAATAAAGTTTTCCAAAGATGTCACTGGATTTGTTTCCCTCCTTGTAACTTAACTGAAATGTTTCATTTCCCCTATGAGTTCAGTCCCAGCTACATTTTTTTCTATGGGCAACGCCACCTGCTTTTATGCAAACGTTATAAGTGTACCAATACAAAAAGCCTTGCACAGGCGGATCATCGCAAATTAGCACGGTCCAGTGGTCACAGGTACAGAAAAAGAACCCCACAGATAATACAATTGTACTGTTACTAGACGCTCACAAGTAAAAAAAAAAAAAAGGAATAGAAATAACAATAAAATAAAAAAGAATTTAAATGAATTTTTTAAAAAAATCCCTCCATTCTGAATGTCTAAACATGTTCTATTGATTGTTCACTCGATGAATAGAAAGGTGTCACATGTCGACAACCACGTAAACTCTACACATTTGTTTCGCCCTTCTTGCTATGATTGCGCGTTTCAGCGTAAGTCAAAGCATGTAACAGCTTACAATTCATTTCAGTCTTCCCGCCAAACTTCATTGTTATGAAAAAGATAATCGTCTTTTAAATGTATACTAAGAGTGCAAAAAGTATCCGAAGTATTAAGAAAAAAAGTTGATTTCAATATCCTTAAACGGCTTTAGATTGACAGAATTTGGACCAAAGAATGAAAAATACAATGGCAAAAAATATTGGATTACCATTGAACGTTGGATGTATGTGCAAATATTAGACATCGTTGTTCAAAGTTTTGTCAATTTCGAATGTGTAGAAATACGTTGAAATAATCTTTTTGGAATTTATCAGACACCTTTAGCATCTGACGAATATATTAGTTTGTCATTCAAGAAATTTTCATTATTTTAAACCATGTACAATAAAGCTAAAAGCGAGAGATATACCCATGAAATTGTATCTTTTGCAGGTACAATGTAAATAGAGATATAATTCGTCTGTATGGGAGATTATCGAGTCCTTAGCAGCAGTGTCTCCCTAAGAAGTTAGACTAATTTCACGATTTCAAATTAGGAAATGAGTCCAGGCTGCTGATAAAGTAAATAAAACATTTTGAGTAAACACTATTCCGGTGTGCACTGTTCAGCGTTGGTTGAATTGGTTTTAGTTCGGAAATAAGGACAATAATGAACTTCAAGAGAGGTCCAAACTGTTCTAAATGATAAAGAATTATCGGCAGCGATGTCCAACGACCCACGAACAAAGGTCCAAGCACGTTGTAATAAGTATGATTTTTTGTGTGCATCCACAATTCAGACATTGTATTAGAATAAGCTCAGTTTTGTATATACTTGAGAGTGTCTCACAGCAAAACAGAAGGGGGAACTTTCACTTCCAACGGGAGAAAGTAGCGAAAAGGAAGGCTTTTACAAACATAAGCCACTTATATGAACAGTATTACAAAAGTCTGGCACAAAGGATTAAACTTTCTTCAACAACGAATGTATGAGTAATTAGTTGATTTCAGTAAGTAATGCATTGAGTGTGATAATAAAACAATAATATGTCAGATTAGCCATTCAATAGAGACTGCCACATGACCAACGTCCTTTGGCAGCATACAGTGTAGGGAGCGATCAATTAAAAAATTAAAAGAAGGGGGATCGATGAATAACTTACTTTTCCTACCTTTTGTTGGGCCAGTCTAGCATAAACTTACATTGTAATCTGAATCTGTTTCTAAAAACCTATCAATTTTTTTTCCTAGGCATGATGAGAAAATGTCGACATTTTCGGCCTTCTAGCTACATTGGAGCGACATGTGCTTGTGATACAAAAATAGTCAGCCAGACGAACTTGAAGACTGAGAGAAACCTATATTGACAGTTTTTTGACTGTTTTGTTAAGTAATTGATTGATTGATTGATTTGTGTAACTGCATATAACTTTTGATGGGTTATTTAAAGCTGAAATCATGTTATTATTTAAGGAGTTCGTATGCTTGGAGTTTTTTTCCCCCCATAGCTTATCTTTTTCACAAAAAATAGAATTGGGAATATAGTTTTTCTTTCTTGCAAAAATTGAGAACTTTTTTTTTTTTCGCGGGTTGGAAGTGAATAAAGTTTGGTTGAATTTCTCTCGTCTGACCTGTCTGACTTGGTTATATCTACTAGAGATCGAATTCCTGCCAGCATAGCTCTCCGGTCATTGAAATATGCAAGTTACTCCACTACGCCTAGATACTTATTCGCGAAGTGGTTTTCTCGACAGTTTTGGTTGACTGTTTCTTGTGAGCTACACACATGAACAATATTTTCCATGTATGACACGTAAGCTATTTTGCAAGGATTAAACTTACTACGCTGGCGACTATACGGGGTATTCATTCATATCAGTAAGTAATGCGTTCAGTGTGATGATCAAAACGACAAGAAAGTGTAATATTTATTTGAACGACAAGGTGTTATGTTTTTTTCAACAAGTTATGTTTCTATTGACGGTCTAGTAATTTAGATATACGTAGAAAGTCCAGACCCTTAAAAGAAATATCCATAATTGTTGAAGACCGTCAGCCGAAACTGTCACCAAAACTGTCAATGTAGTTTCTATAGTATATCTCTGAATTTTTGAGATGAGGTATTATCATTATTTCTATTATTAATCCAATATCCCTTCCAGTACCACTAAGTAGGGTTGAAACCTTCGCTTAGTCACAGGCATATGCTCCACCCCTGCCCTATACGGAACTGGACAGACAATAGGACTGAATGAAGCGATTTATTTATTTACACATAATTCCCCATCCAGCAGAGTGCTCAATTCCATCGTTAGAAGAGCATTGCATAATTGATGGGTACCCTACCTTAGAGTGCTCAACCCTAAAGAAAGGTATATCTCTGAATTTTTGAGATGAGGTATTATTATTATTTCTATTATCATTCGGACTATCCTCATCTTGGTTGTTTTTCATAAAACGTTTTGGCCGTTGTACTCTACGGCCTTCATCATGTATCATCTGGTAGGTGTGGGGAAGTAATGACCCGAACCCTTTATTTAATCAACGGGATAGCGAAGTGGTTACAGAATCAGACAAAATTACTGCAAGTAATCTGATGGTTCTATGTCCAAGTGTGAGATAATAATAATACTACTAATGCTAAGAGGGGAGTGCGGTCAACATACCCCCGTCGGTAAAATAAAGGGTTCCGGTCGTTACTTCCCCACACCTACCAGATGATACCTGATGAAGGCCGTAGAGTACAATGGCTGAAACGTTGTATGAAAAACAACCAAGATGAGGATAATAGAAATAGTTTCTACAGTTTTCAAATTAGTCCAGCTAGCCATGGATTTATAACGGGTACAGGTTTTGAAGGTTCAATTTGCAATCTAAGTTTATTCTAAATTGATAGCTCTTTTTATGTCCGGCAATATTTGTTTTCGTTTTTTTTTTTGAAAATTCAGATTTGTTTAGTATTCATTGCCCAATAAAATGCGAGAGAAGTTACTTGTCCATTAATCATCTTTTTTTTTTTGCAATTTTCTTATTGATTACTCCCAACAAAGCATGCAACCATTTGTCATGTAACAGTTTCTAATGGGTGACGAACCAGACCTGCTCTCATTTATGCTTTCAGTTTTCCTCCCAGTTGTGTTGAGTCAGTCTCCTTCTACATATTCTGTCTATATTTGCGGATATTTCAGATGCAAATGAACATCGACTTTTGCTCGAGTGTTAACGGGATTTTGCTGGCAGAAAATGCCTTGTACAGCAAAAAAGTAAGTAGGTGAAGGGATAAAAGCTGTCAGGATCTATCTGCTGCACTTGTTGACTTATCTGGTTTGCACCATGGCCAACAAGCGCGAATGCTTAGTCGCGCGACTTGCGCTTAAATTATACAGATTCTGACCGGCAAATCCGAGACGTAACAACAGATGCTTGCGACCATGGGGACAGGTGATAGTGGTTTGCGATGGGGGTAAGAGTAAAAAAAAAAACAAAAAAAACAGCTGGAGCCACGCGCCTTGGACTATAAAAACGAAAAGACAAAAAAAAAACACAGACATCCCTTTATTTCTAATATCAAAATAGGAGTGTAAAAAAATGAAAGCGAAACATCTCACGTCTTATGCGAACAAAAGCCTATCAAGGCACCTGTTCGAGATGTGTCACCCCACCCCTTATGCGACAGGTAGGGTATCTGATTACACGGCTATATTCATCAGGAAGAGCGATGTCAAGTTAGGGTCGGTTGTGGGTAAGACGGATTAGTTAAGTGTGCGCTCAGAGGCATACGAAGTGGGGGAGGGCACCGCTCCCCAACTAGGGCGAAACGTGTTAGATATCGGGCAAATCAGTGTATTTCGAGCAAATCTAGTCTTTGTGCCCCCTTATAAGAAGAGTTCTCAGTCTCTTCTGTCTTCGCTCATCTTTTGGGGAGAGCAATGGGGAACGCCCTACATACAAACACCTCACTTACCTGTTTGTCAAGCATGAGTGTTTGCTGTCCCTTTTCAGGGAAGAGCTGCAAAAGGATACGATGCAGGTGATGGGGTGACAGAAGAATATATCCTGAATGAATCTTTGCTGCAATTCTGTTTGTAGGGAATAAAACCATCTGTTCTATATTTTAGGATACATGGAACAATGGCACTACTCTATTATACTTCATTGACCATAAGGTTTCACTTTTAAACCTCCTCACCCTAGCCGAGAAGGCCTTATACAAAGAGTGTATGTGGGGGATTAAATGCCCTGTTTTGTGCCCCTTCCCAGTGGACGCACACGGTGTCAAATCATTAAACTTTTTAAAAAAGCTGTATTAATTTGGTCATTATATATCCAGTTTTCATGAGTAAATCCATCAAAGTCCATATAAGATATTTTGTCTTGCACCCACTTTGGATGAGCACAATAATATCTCTGATAACAAATACAATGTTTGAAGAAATAGACGAGATTTTGACCAAAGTGGAAGGCACAGATATTAATATCAAGTTCGATGAACTTTTCAGAACCCAAAGCTCTGGACTTGGAGAAATAAAACAAATGAACTCAAGGGAAGAAAATAGCTGCGTGCCAATCAGCCAGCCAAGTAATGCATTTCTTTAAACATTAGAGATTTGAAGGTTGTTGCAAATATATTACGGCGATGGGCATCAGTAGGACTGAATTATCACTAATTTCCTGCTGTTGTTGTTGTTGTGGTGGTGGTGTTGTTGTTGTTGTTACCCAAGTCTATTCTGTTTTGAATCTAAGTTTGAATTTTTTCCAATATTTTCTTTACCTCCAAAAACCACTTCAGTATTCCATAGAGAGATTAAAAATCAAGATAATGTACAGAATAATAGAAGGCAAACACGTGTGTGTGTTTGTGTTTGTGCTTGTGTGTGTGTGTGTGTGTGTGTGTGATGGGTATTAGATAGAATACCTCCTTTCTTTTTCTCTCTCACTATGAAGGTCTGAAAAGATTCATGCTGATATTTCATCGACTGAAGTAGTAAGTGCAGATAATAGTGCCAAAGTCGATGAACTTTTTAAAACTTTCAGAAAGATATTCAGATCAATATTTTTCAGGTTTAGGCACGTCTGCATTCACGAATTCGATTAAAAATCAAATCAAAATTATCAAAGAAGCTAGCAGATCATAGGTGTGCTAAGCCGAGGCCTTCATAATTAGCATCGAAGACTAAAGACTCACAATCACAAACAAACAGTTTGTGATCTTTGGCAACTGTGACTCGGTATCTTTCAGTATATAGCAGCCTATTGGTTTTCACACCTGGTTCCAAACCCAGTTGAGAAATTAGAAAACGTTGGACGTCGAATCAGCATCCCGGCCCCGGAAAAAAAACCCTTGAACGAATCCCACATCGTTTAAAATTGGGACAAAACATTGCCCATGGGAAGACCTCTGCTATTGCTTTTGTCGATTTATTCTTCAGTAAAGTTGACAACATGTCACCCATTTTAGAATTTTCATTTACAGTTCAGTTTGTGCATAAATTTCTGCTTTTCATAGTCAATCAATACATGATGCTTTATTGTGCCATTAACTTCGTTTGGGACAATTCGACAATCCTTTTCATCTTCAATGTAAGCCTGACGTTTCGGTTGATTCATTTGTATGGCCCTCTCCGGGCGTAAGCTGTAATATCTGAAAGGAAAGAGAGTGTCTCCCCTGTCAGTCTCTTCTTTCATTGCAATTTACGTCTGAATATTCCGTTTGATATCGTTTTCTATTGTTTGGTTTTTGCTTTGAACTACCGGAAGAAGAAACCGATAGGCGAGTCTCTCTTTCCTCTCGGATATTACAATTTACACCTGAATAGGGGCTGTAGAAATGGATCGGCCGAAACGTCATGATTTATTTTTGTTTGAACACGACTGACAAGGATATTTTGGGTTTTTTTTTTGTTTTTTGTTAACTTTTCTCGGTCACGTACAACAGAATGCTGGTCTTGATGTCAGAATAAATTTGAATTAGCTGAGACAAAGAGCAGGGAGATACTGACATATACTGTGAAAATGAAAAGATAAGATGGAAAAAAAATAGAAACAAAAATACTCGATTAAATGAGCGCGTATAGATGGAAAAATAGATATAAAAAAGTCAATGTAGATAAAAAAAAACATCTCAATTGGGAAAACGCCTTTAGAGCTCTGTCCTTTGGAGTAAGCGTTCTGAGTAAGTTGAGTTTTTACACTAATCGACAACTTGAATTTTGTTATAAATTTTGTTAAAATCAACGAATGTTAATACCATTTATGTTATCTTGTGGATGAATTTATTGTGAGCAACGTTTTTCAATCAAAGGTACTCACGAAAATTGCTCTGAAAACCGCAACATGCAATTTTTCGGGGATTTTTTCTCCATATCTGATACAAACACCTGAAGCGTATAGGTGAATTACACCAAATTTCCTTCATAAACTTAGTTTGACACTGCGAATATTATTTTGTTTTGTTTCTTGTTTTTTTACATAAAAACAAGGATTCTCGAATTTGTAAACATAACTGGAGTGTTGGGAAAGAGAAGACTTTCGAAAGTCTGGCACAAATGATTTACATTTAGAAATAGATTGTTTCAGTGCATGTGTCTCCGTGCCCAATTTGGTTGATGTGCTCTTTTGTAATAGAAAGGTTTGTAGTTCGGAACCACCCGGACATTATTTTTTTCAACAATAGAAGCTATAGTTGAGGACATCGTGCGTACACATTTATATTAAAGAAAACAGGACCAGTTAGAAAAATGCGTATTGACATAATGTGTTGATATAGTTGGGAGTACTATAGTTGTGAATACCATGTATAAAAGTACCGTCCAAGAATGTATTGATATAAAATAGACAAAAATATTAATGCAGTTGCGAAGTCAAACACTCTTATTTTATAAAGTTTAGTAAATGTGGGTACATACCAATATAATTAGCTATTTGGCGCAACTGCTTTTCTTTTGTCAATTTTACGTTAAACTATTTTTGTTCAGTATGTTCCAAGTTTTTGAAATTAAATAGATACATTGTGTAGGTGCGCATTTTTCTCGTTGATTTAGACAGAAGAGTAAAATTATACAATGAAACTGAAACAACACACGTTCTATGCGGAAAAAAGGCTATCAATGCACCTGTTTAAGAATACCCCCCACACGTGCACTGCCACACGTTCTGGTGGCGGGGGGTCGTGGAAACTAATTACATGAGAGAGATGTTAAGGTGGGGCCAGCTGTAGGTAAGGCGGATTAGCCGAGGCATGTCAGGTACGATTGATTCTCGTCAAAATATCTGGCGATGGGACGGAACGCAGGGAAAAGTCGATTCAAGCCTTTTCCCACGGCATTAGAGCGAATTGAATGTAAATTGTAAATGTGCAATAAGAAGCGAGAAAGAGACTGTGATCATTCTAAGGAGAGAAAGAGGGGCGAAGAGAACGAAAAGAAAAAAAAATAGAGATGGACCGGGAACCTGTATATACGACTAAAAACAAGTACCGACCTATTCATCATAACTATAGCTCCTATGCCTTACCCACCATGAGTTACGCTGGCCACACCCACTGCCTACAGACCAAATTTTCTCCCTCGTTCTGCTGGCTTGGCTGACACTCGTCGGACGGGTTTCGCTAAATCAACAAATGCGTGCTGGAAAGACGCGCGTGCGGCGCGTGCCTGGTCACACGCACGAACAGAGACACAACCCGGAAGTGGCACATGGCGTCACAATGACCAGTGCGGTGAATAGAACCGACAGGCTAAGTTCTTTTCTCGGTTAACGCTGCTTATGATAACTTTCCTACTAGTGCCCTTAGGAAAGACATGAATCAACGTCTCTATGCACTCTTTTTCTCGTCGACGGATATCTCTTAGGTGTGTTACTATGTTCGCCAAATCAAACTGTTGCTATGGGTCGAAAAATGAGTACTCGCTGTTTTCGGTGGTATCAAAGTGTCGAAGGCGACTTTTTTGAGATACAGGTAAATCATCATCATCAACAGCAGCACAGCAGCATTTTAGCGTCCGTCGTTTAACATAAATCTCCCACAATATTCGCCACACTTCATGGGTGTCACGGAGCAAATATTTTCTGAACTTGTATAGTTCGTCATGCTATCTTATTTTTTACCGGTCACAGCTTTGCATATGATCTCTTGGGATACACGTTGTGAGTGGGGATGTCCAGCGATTGTTTATTGCAACATGACCAGCCATTGTCAGTTATGGTACCTCTTACCCCTGTTTTTTCCTCTAATATACTGTGTTGTCTTGTGATCTCTCCATGTGATGTTGAGCATGATTCTTCCATGTGCTCACCGCATGCTTCTCAGTTTGAAGGTCAATCTTTTGGTTAGGTTCCAAGAAAAAAAGCTGTGGACGAAAAAAAAATACCTTGCGAAACTGAGAACGTAAAACGTTCCATATTTTCGCAGGAACAACAAGGTTGAGACGATGTATGTAAAATACTTCCTGTTTATTCTTCACATTGATAGAAAAATACACTTTTTATTTCTAAAAAACGAGACAATACTGGAGCGATCAATAAGAAGACCCATGGATTACAAGCTTAGTCCAAGTTGACCATGGCTCTGTCTTTTGAGGGAACTTAGCCGCTTTTTTCTTGACTGATTTACCCAAGTGAGTAAACTCTACTTGGATAATTGTTTATTCTTTCAGTCTTAATTCTATCACTGATCAGATGCCACGAAGAGGAGACACTTTACACAGAAAGGGGGTTAATAAAACATTCACAACATTTATTTCATATATAGATTCATGGAATCATTAGTCATTCATCAAAGACTTTTTCCTGATTTTCTATGAAATTTACTTCCAGGTAAATTTCTTGGTAAATTGCATACCCCACCATAAAAAAAGCAATTCGTCTTTTTTGTCTGAAGATAAGAGACCTGTAGAATATGCTGCGTCCGGGAGATCATCCTACCACAGCTCCATGCCCATCTACTAAAATGCATTTGCAAAGTGAAAAATGGCGTTGCTATGCAGCAAGCTCAATGATAGACCTCCTTGCACAGAAAGAGGTCTTCTTGTTGCAATACGAAATTCAAACGGCCTAATTGCTCAGAGCTATTATGTGAAGCGAATCGTTATGAAGATTTTGCTATCGAACCGAACAAACACAAAATATAACATTCCCCTTGTAGATTTTTGTTTTGTCTGAAATGGTAGCTGTCCTTGATCAAGCAATGATTTTCTTAGTTTTGGATTCTGATGAAAATACATGTTTCATGACTTTTTGGTATCTTGTCCGATAAATCAGTGATCTTCTGAATCATGGGGTAGTAAAAATTAAAAGAAAAACAGGTCTGGTTAGTCACCCAATAGAAACTGTCATGTGACCAACTTCTTTTAGGAGGATGCCGTGTTGGAGGGATCAGTGGATAAGTTGCTTCTCAAGACTTTTGTAGGACAGTGATCACTGAAAAAATGTCCGGATTTCCAAAAAAAGAACAAAAAACTAGCGGACCCAAACTAAGGGATCAATTCAGAAAGAAAATTACATTGCAAATTGAACATCCACTAAAAATCCCTACTTAGTGTGGATTTTTTTTTTTTAAGAAACATTTCTCTAGTCATAATAAGGATTGAATGTTTAAACTGTCGGCCCTCTATCTACATTGGTGCAGGCTGTATGCATATACATATCCAGTCAGCTATCTGGAACAACTTAAAAACAGAAGAAACCTATTTTGGTAGTTTGGGCGATATAATTGAGGATCCAGTTGTAAATTTAAAGTAAACACTTACTCTCCACTTCAATACAAACAGAAAGACACATTTTGCATTACTAGTTCACCTGTACATTCAAAAATAATAGCATATATGAAATATATGGATACATGTAGCATTTTATATACGCGGATAATGGAGACTTGCATTGCAATAAAAGCTTTCCGTTGACCAGAAAAAGGATGTTGCTTGTTGTTATCATTATTAATATCAGTCGTAGTATTTATTTTATTACTTCTTATATTTTGGGTGTTCTTTAAGTTTATCATTTTTATCACGTCATCAGAACATAAAATTCTATTTCACTACTCCAGTTACTTCCCTTGGCGTGACAGAGTACAAACACATTGCTAATTATTATATGTGAGGTTAGATTTGTGCATAAGAAAATTGAGTGGGAAAGGAGAGAAGGGATATGAAAGAAAATAGGGAGGAAGGGGGGGTAGGGGGTAAATTATTGGAAGCATTGAGATAAAGAGATTATTTGAAAAAATAAAGAGAAACACAATGAGATTAAGTTGAGGAGGGAGAGAAGAAAGAAGGAAAAGATGAGTGAAAGAGAAGGAAAAAGAAAGGTTAATGAGGAACAAAGGAAGAAAAAGAAAAAGGACGGAAAAAGCAATAAAACGAAATTATGAGAATTGGAATCAGAAAAAGAGAAAGAAGGAAAAAAAGAAGAGAAAGAAAGAAACGATGAGGCTACTAAGAAGGGAGAATGAAGCGAAAAAGAGAGAGTGAGAAAGGATTGTTAAAGTGAAATGAGTAGAGGAAGGTGGAGTGAAGAAGAAAGAAAGAAAGAAAGAGAGAGAGAGAAAGGAGGGGCAAGTAAGAAAGAATGAAGAAAAGAAAGATAGAAAGAAGTGAAGATAATTTCGAAAATTGTTTGAACCATCGATTTCATCGTCAAAGTCGAGTCCAAGTAGGGCGTTTGCTTTGTTGTCTACCATAACAACAGCAAACCTCACCTAATTGTCCACGTTGTTTTCTGACGGTAACAATGAGAATTCGCTTATTATTAAGAGGAGTAAATTCTTCAATGTTAGTCTGTCCCGTCACGTTAAACCAAGAGAGAGAGAGAGAGAAAAGAAGAAGAAGAAGAAGAAGAAGAAGAAGAAGAAGAAGAAGAAGAAGAAGGAGAAGAAGAGACGATGAGAGACAAAAAAAGAAATAGGTGAAGAGAAAAGATTTTTACAATGAATAAAGTACAGATCCGTAAACAAGAAAACTAGAAGGAAGGAAGAACAAATAAACGAATGGACGAATCAAGCATATCAACAGAGTTGCAAGCAGACGACAGGTGATATAAAGGAAGAAGAGACTGATGATTGTTTGCAGTAGCAGATTAACCATTAGGTTGAGTAGGCTTAAGTCTAGGCTCCCGGAAGTGATGGGGCCGTTCCGAGCAGTAAGTGTGAATGTGCATAAAATGGCTTAATTGTGTGTGCACGTAATTGGATTTCGTAATGGATTTGATTTTATATCATATCCGCACCTCACATTAATGGATCACCGTAGCCTGCACGTGTACCAGAAGTAATTATCTGGAAAAATAGATCTTTTATCTGAAATTATCTAAAAAAATTTAGTTCAAGATTTGGACGGACATTGTTGGTCCAAAATGACCATAGAGATCCCAAAAAGTACCTTGTAAAAAAACAACGAAGAGACGTTTTTAGATGATGCGTAATGGTGTACTAAAGCAAATGTTCATGGTTGTGTCCCCCGAAATGGGACCCTTCCCCCACACACACATACACACACTCACACACACACTTACCCGTGCCAAGAGTGAAGACTCTGTAGCCCACTTTGAGGGCTACGATGATTCGATTTGGGTAGTGCATTATACATAGTACAAAGATATAAATTATTTAATGTTACAATCGCTACTTTCTTTAGTTCAACAAAGGGTCGGGCAGTGAAGTAAGGTCTGGGGGAGCCTTAATAAAGCTCAGCCCCAGTGTTAGATTATCTGTCACTGCCGGTGGTGTCGTTCTAAAAAGAGGAATTAGGGAACCCAAGGCTTCCTTCTTTCATGGAGTAGGGATGTAAACACCCTTCCCATTCGTCTTGAAAATTTTAGAAAATTTTCTAATTTCAGAGACATTTAGAGGCTATGTGATGAGTATTTCAATATATACTAGTTTTTCTTATCAATGAATTGTCCAAATAGGGAATTTTAGTAGTATATAGATAGTGAGAGAGTGCCGTTGTCCCTGCCCCATAAGTACAGGGGACGCCGTTTTCACGCGTTCCCATAGCAGTACAGCAATGGTCACTTGCTATTTGCTTATTAAAATCAGGAAACAGGGTTTCAGTTTGAGAAAGAGATCGGGGTGGAAATAACAAGTTTTGATATCCTCCCGTGAGAGTATGCTAGAGAGGAAGGTAGCGAGGAGAAAAGGGAAAAGAAGACAAGGGAATCTTAAAATGAAAGAAGGCGACAGTAGTGAAGAGAAGAGAGGATACAGAAAAGGGGTTGAGTCGAATAAAAGAAAGAAAGGAAAGAAGGAAGAGTGAGAGATAGAAAGAAAGACAGTTTAAAAGACAAAATGAATGAAAGATAGGATTTGAGAAAAAAGAGAATGGAGAAAAGTGGTAGGTGAAAAGAAAGAGAGAAAATGTAGTGCGTAACCGGCGAAAGAAAGAAAGAAAGAAAGAAAGAAAGAAAGGAAGGAAGAAAGAAAGAAAAGCTTAATGCAGAGGTGAAGGAAGGAGAGAAGAGGTAATTGAAAGAAAGAGATCTTCCTCCCCCCCCCCCCCCGAAAAATGAAAGAGAGAGGAAAAACGGTAGAGGAAGAAGCATGAAAAGAAAAATATAAAACCTTATTTCGAGATAGATAGATAGATAGATATATAGATAGATAGATAGATAGATAGATAGATAGATAGATAGATAGATAGATAGATAGATAGA
This sequence comes from Thysanoteuthis rhombus, assembly GCA_963457665.1. Lineage (NCBI taxonomy): Eukaryota > Metazoa > Mollusca > Cephalopoda > Oegopsida > Thysanoteuthidae > Thysanoteuthis > Thysanoteuthis major. Next base: position 33,706,772 of record OY735221.1, read on the forward strand.
TACCGAGCAGGAGGCAAACGTGTATTAATAATGAGATATAGGTTAAATGGAGTGAATAGAGAGAAAGAAAGATAGCTTAAAACATGAAAGGGAGTGATAGACAATATAAATGTGAAGAAGAGAATGAAATGAAAAGAGAGAGGGGGCCCAGAGAAAAAATAAATAAGGATAGAAATAAACAGTAAGCCAGCGCGTGGTATTGGGAGATGGAGAAATCGATTTTTTTTTATTGTTGGGAGAGAAAACCAAAAGGAAGAGGAAGAAATAAAAAGGTTGTGCTTCAGGGAAAGTAGAGAGAGGGAAAGGGGGAGAGAGAATCTGGGAGACAGAGACAGACAGAGAGATTAAGGTAGACAGAGTGGAGGGTCGATAGCGACAGTGAGGGAGACTGAAAGGTATTGCTAGGCGTGTGTGAGCACGCGCGTGCGCGGTGGTTTTGTGGTGTAAGCGAATGACGGGATGTTTGTTGTCGAGAGGGATATAGGAAGCAAGCTAGCGAACTAGCTATCCAGGTAGATTAACCGAGAGGAGAGAAAGACCGTAAAAAAGGACAAAAGAAGAAGAAGAAGAAAAAAAAGACCTCAATGAATGAACGAAAGAATAATTGAATGAATGAATGAATGAATTGAGAAAGAAAAAGAAAGAAAGAAAGAAAACAAAATCTCTTCAAACGTTGTTGAACGAAATGCTGCATACAGTGTGATGGATAATTTTACAAAAGGGGACGTATATCTACACTAAAAGCATTCTCTGGACAAACGACACTTCTGGACCTCTCTGGACAAACGACTCTTTGGGACCTCTCTGGACACACGGCACTTTTGGACGATGCCAAATAAGTAAGAAAGAGGATTTTTCACGCATTCAATCGAACCGTCTATAAATCTTTCTTCTTCGTCTCTCACATACACACACAGAAAATTGCATGGGTCAAAATTACGAGTTTGCTGATACCTAAATTAGACACTAAAACACTTATAAAGGCAGATCTTTAAAGCACTCTCTCTCTTTCTCTCTCTCTCTCTCTCTCTCTCTCTCTCTCTCTCTCGCACACTCACACACATATACATACGCATGTATTCAAACACAAACACACATATAAAGGAAAATGCTATTGACGAATAATAACACATCAATAGAAAAACAGGTTTACGTACTTACAACGCACACTCACAATCGCACTAAATAATTAATAATTAATCTATAATTTATTTGTTTATCAACTGAAACGGGCTCAAACACACACGCGGGTCATGTTTTTAACAAACGTGAAGTTGTGTTTGAAAAACATCTCTAGTTGTGACTTTTCTTCAGTCCCCTAACAACGTTCAGTCTACAAATGTCCTACTTGAAACTCAAGTTATAATATCTATAACTTATACATAAACATACATTCATACACACGAAAATATACGAATTCAACTGGGTCTATACCCTGTAAAATACGTGTGCATGTGTGTGTGTGTAAGGATGCGTATATGAATATGATGCTCATTGCCTGAGCACAATTTGCCCGCACTTAATCAAATATGTTTATCTACATATACAATCTGTCTACCTAGCATAAAAGCAAAAAATACAAAAAAATTGTTTACAAATGTAGACACACACACACGCATACGCTTACACACGCACTCGTATACATATATATATATATGTAGAGAGAGGGTGTGGGAGGTAATGTCACACGCGTACGTATCTCTGGAGGGACTAAAACAAAACACGTGGATACCAGGTGAGTTATGCATTTTTTGTGCTTTTATCTATTATGCTCATCAATTATAATGAATGTATTTGTGTTTCAATTGACTGCATTTTCTGCTGTCTTCTTTCTTTTTAAAAACTTAGTTGCCTCTCGTCTGTGACAGAACGTAGACGCTCCCTCGATAGAAACAAGTTTTCTTATTGTCTGATTCGATTTTTCCTTTTGCTCGAGATATAACTACAAACTGAAGTTGATGTGTGCGTCTGTGCCGGCGTAAGTGAGCGTGTGTGTGTGGGTGTCCACAGTCGGGTATATATTTGATTTTCACTCAGCTTACCTCGGTACGGCGCGAGGTAAAAATGTGAACGGATGAATGTAGAAAGATTGTGCTACGCCAGTCTACCAAGTAGGTAAGGTCTACCTATCTGGATTTTTACGTAGTTCCGAACACCAACCCCTGGCATTGGTGAGATATATATCACAATTTCCACCATGTAGAAGGCCATCAGCCCTGTATGTATGTACTTGGTAATTTATGTATGAGTTTATGCTAGTGTTTGCGTGAATTCAACCACCTCTCGGTGAGTTCGTGCGTGCGTACGGACGAACTTACTCCAACAAACATACATGAATATATATATATATATATATATATATATATATATATAGAGAGAGAGAGAGAGAGAGAGAGAGAGAGAGAGAGAGACGGGAAGGATGAGAGACGAACGAACAAACAGAGATGTTCACGAAGTTTACTCAAGCTAATGAAAACACTCGTGCTATCAATCAGCAAGAGGCAGCCTTATATATTTACAAGGCTTAGCCTAGTCAGACACAAGGTCACAAGAATGAGCCACCTGGTGGAGCTCCAGGCTCGGTACACTTACTAATCTTGAATATACAACAGGCCACTTTTGATGTTTACTAAGCTTAGTTTAGGCAGGTACAAAGTCAGAAGAATGAGGCACCCAGCCGAGATTGAACTCGCCACACATTAATGTACAATAGCAAACCTAGACAACTCAACTTAGTCAGGCACAGGCTAACATATCAGGGCATCAAACTGGGGTGGAACTGAACCCACTTGCTCTCTCATTGTAACTCACACCTTCACCTAATATCTACTGAGCCTAGTTTATTCAGGCACAAGGCCACGATTGTGGGACACCCGATGAGGATAAAACTTTACGCAAAGACTTGGTAACTATTGACATACTATAGTACCAATATAACTGACATTTTCACCTGATATCTACTAAGTCTTGTTATCCAGGCCACTATTGAGGAACAACCGATGGGGATAAAACTCTACTTACAGACTTCGTAACTATTGACCAACTATAGTACGAATGGTTTCTACGACTATGTTGCTAACCAGGGAAGTAACTGAATGAAGGGAAAGGGACCATTTTAAATTGCTCCCGGGGCCCCAATAGAGGGGACTCAAAAAGTTTCATGAATAATTTTCAGCTACTAACATCATATAATAACAAATCTCACTGTATGTTGGAGGGTGTCCTTCATGAAGCCAAGCATCCTTCGGCTCCTGATCTCTAGCTTCTCCCTTGTTGCTGCCCATTGCTCTATGGTAGGTGCCAAGAAATGATACATGTGTATTGAAATTAGTTGAAATTAGTAAATAGGTACTAAAGCTGAAATATTTATAAAGGCACACATTAATAGATGAATTCTTGAAGATTATTTATTGCTGGTGTTTAATAAGCTGGGTTAGTCTAGTACATAGAAAGCAGAAAAAATGGGAAGAGAAGGGTTTTGTGCCAATCTTTCAAGTGTTTCTTGTTTTAGAAATATGAATTTATATATATATATATATATTTGTACGAAAAATACACTTAATTTTCACCGCTTCCTTCGAAGTAGGTCCCTTTGGCCTGCATACAGTGATTTCACAAAGGTATTACCTACAAAAAGTAGTTCTAAAAGTCTGTAGAAAATTTTCTTCCCTCAGAAATTCCCAGAACTTTTTGGTAACACTATTACGCTGCAAGCTTACTGATATACCTATGTATTTGTATATATCTCATAACGTTCATCTGTTCATACCAATATATATATATATATATATATATATGTATATATATTCGATGAAGATTCGATTTTTATGCTTAAAAGACACTTTAATCTATTTGTTCAAGATTTTCATGAAAAGAGACATTCAAGATTCTCTGTTGATGAAATGCGTATGTATTTTTTTCAACATACATTCTGTCAATCGAAGAGACTTACCGAAAAAATTGCTTCGTTACTTAATGTTTATTGTAGACTTTATTCTTCGAAACTTTTTTTAACGTTTAGTCTTTATTCAATCAACTTTCAGGTAATAAATGTAATGAATAAAGCATGCATATATATATATATATATATATATATATATGTGTGTGTGTGTGTGTGTGTGTGTGTGTGTGTGTGTGTGTGTGTGTGTATGTACATATATTGAAATACAATATTCACTATATTTGAAGCCTCATTTTAATTAAATTTGGATATAGAGCACTTTATGATGTATATGAATTCAGTAAGTGTTCAATACACTTTTGGGGAATAGACATAGATATTATCATCAAAGCGGATACACATATGGGGTGAACTATATATACCCTTATATAAAGATAGATTGTACATGAATTCCCTTCTGTGTTTATCTATCTGTTTCCTCTCCAATAAAATTGAACATATTTCTTCTAATATATATATATATATATATATATATATATATATATATATATATATAAACTTACAGAAATGAATATAAGTAAAACTGAATTACGTGTACCAAATACCAATATATATATGTGTGTGTGTGTGTGTGTGTGTGTAGTGTGCCTCTGTGTATGTGCGTGTGTAAAACAGAGAGAGTGAGAGAAAAAGAGGGAGAGAGAGAGATTTTAAGTCGATTCCCGTAATTGGTGTAAAAAATGATGAAAATGAAGAGACCATTTATTATACCCAACAATTATATTTTCAAAATAATTTCCCTCCTGGTTGATGCAATTAACCTATCGCTTCTCAATTAATCATACACATCGAATATAATGCAGTGAATATTCCAGTTATTAACCGTGTCACTGAGTCATTGATCGACCATCATATATATATATGTATATATATGTGTGTGTGTGTGTGTGTGTGTGTGTCTTTGTGTGCCTAAGTTATATTCAATTTTCATTATATCAAATTGGTGTCACTTCATTAGGATGAAACTAAAGGTGAACACATATTGACAACATATTTTCAGAAAGTGTCCTATTGAACTGGTGTTCAGAATTCTTTTCCCTTGATTTGCTGTTTGATACAATCATTTACCAAGTCTTTTACCTGAGACCTGAGATAATTCAATGTTTTTTCTCAGGGGGATATTGAGCATTTTTCATTATTATTCGTTTGCCTTTTGCCCATCAGGTGCAGACACGCACATATAATTAAAATATTATCATAAAACCCCCCAAAAACGTTTAAACAAATTCAAAATTGAAGACAAGAAAATATCAAGAGAGTTTCACACGTAAGTTTGGTATATATCAGTGTTGGGCTAATTTTTACCTTTTCCCAGCATTTCACTCTCTTTCACATTCATTCTGTGGTCTGAAGACACACCCTAGTCTATGATTTGGCATATTTTCTTTCCGTTGTACACGATTATGAGATCCTTGCTCGGATGGTGTGGTCAGAGTAATTTGTAGCTTTTACTTTCCTGAAGAGTCTCTGGTTCGTGCTGGTACCATTGTGGACATGGTCGAGTCGCTTGTGTCGTTCCTAGTATATAACTATTGCTACGCCGCCGTGCGTATTATTGTACTCTTGGGTTAGCTTATCAAATTCATTGATAATGTGGTTTACTGTCTCATCTGTTTCTCAACATAGCCGATATTTGCTGTTTATTTGGTTTCTGCCAATCTTCGCTTTGACATAGTATGTCCTGACGGATTTGGTTTGGACCGCCTCGATGAGGGATTCCTTTTCTCTCTTCAGATGTCCTTTGCGTAGCCATATCCTTGATTATCCGTCTGCGATATTTTCTATTTGTCTTTCGAATTCCTTATGGAGCTTTTTCTGCTCCAATTTCTCCTCCCTTGTTGTTTTTTATACTCCCTTGTTTTCTACCTCTTTATTGTTTGTTACATTACTTCGGGTGCCTTTCATGTATTTACTTCGTACTTGTAATACTCCTAACCAGTTTTAGCCATCTGGAGACAGTGTTCTATGTTGTCACCTTTTTTTTTCTCTTTGCATACAGTCTATGCGTAATCTCTGGGCCGTAGCGCCTTGTGCATGGTCATACTTTGCCTCGTTTGTCGGTCCATTTATTGGAGTTCATCCTTTGTCCTTTCAAGAAATGGTTCTATGTCTCTTACTATTATTACTGTCCATGTTTCCGCCGATTAGTTTAGTCTCTAATATTTTTTCTTATTCTCCTATTCTCATTTCTTCTTGTCTTATCACGTGTCATTTGAGAAACCCCATGTATTTATACCGGCCCAGTATGGAGCTAAAACATGGAACCAAACCAAGAGACAGACCTATAAACTGATTAGAATGCAACTCGCACATGAGAGAATCATGCTCAACCTTACACGGAGAAATCACAAGATGGTCCAGTATATCAGGGAGAAAACGGGAGTCCGAGACGTCAAAAGAAAACTATTAAAAAAACTCAAATGGCAATGGGCAAGCCATGTTGCAAGAATGGCAGACAATCAATGGACATCGCGACTCACAATATGGATCCCCAGAGATCACATGCACAACCGAGACCGGCAGAATACAAGATAATGAGATGAACTAAACAAGTTCAGGAAATACTGGCTCCGCGACACCCATGATGGAGAAATGTGGCGAATCCCAGGGAAGGTCTATGCCCAACAATGGACGTTAACAGACTGATGATGATGATGATGATGATGCTGATGATGATGATGAGGATTGTAGCTAATGTTCTACTTTTTTAGTTGTCCTGTAAGTCGATTCCTGTTGCTGTAATGATTTTTTCGCCAACGCATTACCAGTAGCGTGCATGTCTCTATGATAATTTCAACCCCAATGCCAAGCTTTCCGAGCCCAGCTTCTCTTAGGTCGGGTTATTAATCCTACCACTGATCAACTGGTTTTGGAAATCCTGAGGCATTCAAGATTGTTGAATTATTACAGGAATCAGTCACCAACAAAATCAACTGTCATTTACCGATGTATCAATTAATTTATCTATTACTCCTTAGCTGTTGCGAAAGTCTTCTTGAATTTTTTTACATAATCTCCTTCTATATCAATCCATTTAACCCATCGCCTCCCCATCGAACACATAGATTGATTATTATACAATGAACTATTGAATAACAATTCTTGCCTGGCAAAGGATTTATTGATTACCCCATCGTATATCTGTCAATTACAGTTGGTTTATTACTAATTGTTTACTTCATCATTGAAATAGTTTCAATGATCTTTGCTTTGATGTCCATAAACCTATGGCGTAGTTTAATATACAAAGGCACAAAATGCCATACAGTGGTTCTAAAAAGTATAATTCTTCAGTAAAAAAGTATAGTTAAACAACGCATTCATCAGAAATTGACGCAATAATGAAATTAAAAGTCTGTCTTTTGTTTTTTGTCAAAACGTCAGTGTGGCACGTCAGATGCACTCTTCGTTTGTCGTACCGTGACGAATTCATGGGATAAAATCTAACAAAGAACACAAGATAGACTTTTAATTTCATTATTGCCTTAATATCTGATGGTTATGTTGTTTGGTTATACTTTTTTTACGAAAAATTATACGTCTGAAGTCACTGGATACCTTTTGGTACCTTGTATGCTTGTTAAAATACTACCATAGGACTGCAGGCACCAAGTCAGTGTTCGAGCAATTATAAGCTCAGACATTATGTTGATAGTATCGTCAGGATGGCCCTCCACACTTGGAAAATTGGTGCACCACATTTTTTTGTCCCTTATCAGCAGACAGAACATTCATGCTGGAATAAAAACTGTTATGCCCTCCGGGTATCTTCGTCCATCAAGTACAATCCTGTCAACTGGGTCATCGATTACTTTGGACAGCCTTTTAATTGAGACTAAGTTTGAAAAAAAAATCTGAATCGTGACTAACGTCTCTTGGTAGCAAGCCGTGTTGTGGGTAATCAATGAATGAGTAACTTCTGCCGCCATTTGTTGGTCGGTGATCACTTGAAAAACTCAGAATTGAAAGAAAAAAAAAACAAGCGTGATCACTGCCAGACACAAACTAAGAGACTAATTCGTAATAAACTAACATTGCCAACTAAACGACTGCAAGAAACTACTTAGTTGGGGTACGAGCACTTGAAACAAAAAAAAACGTTCTTCTTGACAAAACATTGTGTAATTTTCAGCCCTCTGCCTCAGTTGATGCAGCTTGTGTCCGTGATACATACTTAACCAGCCAGCCAGACCAACATAAAAGTGAGGGAACCCATGTTGACATTTTTCTAATCAAGTGTATTCAAATTAATTTCCTCCGTTTATCTGAGACGCTAAGCTGTTTGACTGGACCAATGGAAACCAACCAAAGGGACATTTCGGTTAATCATTATTGACTTATTAGCCATTCAGTCAGACTCTGTAAGACAATTAAAACACTAAGATACATTACGGCGTTATTCTATGCAAAAAGGCACCGAAGGCAGTCCGTTATCTTCATGTGAGATAGTTTACAATCAATGGAGAGAGCACTCGATAATTTCTCTTGACAATGATAAAAACTGGGAATTACAGTGGGCCTGTTTATTGGAATATGGAACAAATATTTGAATATTTGATAAAAAAAATATTCATTAGGTTTATTTCACTTTTATATGTAGGGTAGAAGTTTTGCTTTTTAACGTGTTAAATGAGAAACATCTCCGTTTCTACAATACATATTTAAATCTAAAACTCGAATAATACGTACTTGAATCGTTTGGATATTGGTTTGGTTAGTAAGAGAGTCATTTGTATATATACGTGCTTATGCGCAAACACACACACATGCACAAACACACATGCACACGCATGCGCACATACGCATATACATATATATATATATATATATATATAAGTGGAAAAAATATCAAATTCTTCGGTTGGTAGAAAATCAACTCGGAGAAGTTCTCTGTCATTAGTATTCTTAAAGATGATATCATAAGGCGATTTAAATACAGTGTGAGATTAGAACTGATACTACGGATTTGATAGTTACATGGGTTAACATGCAATAGAAGTGACACGAAATAATTCAATAATTTCATCGTTTATTATTATTTCTGTAGTCGTTGAGGTTTCACACCAGGCGTATTTGCTGTCTCCCCCGTGGTGGTCAAGTGAGAGTAAGCTCCTCAATACTCTAGCTCTCTCCTCAGTATTCTTCTGAACTCTTTCCTTTGGAAGCTTCTTTGGAAATGTTGCTAGCACCTCAATAACGATGAGTGTAATTGCCGCCTTCCCATTCAACCGGTTTTCTAGTACTCTTGCCAAGTTCTGATAATTCACCTCTTGTCTTTCTTGCAATTTTACTTTATGGTTTGCCAGAAAAACTATATCTACGTACTGACAGGTTTTTTTTTGTTTTTTTTTACCTTGTGTAAAATAACTGGATCTGAAAATCAACTCATATTTCTCACACAAATTAACTCAGTAAATTTCGTGTTTTTTTTTTTTCTCCATTTTTTTCCATTTTTCAAGACTGATCACAGCAAGTATGGGCAAATCCTAGTCATTCGCACGTTTCCCAGTGGATCACCTTTCTTACTCAGCCTTGTCTCCTTTTCTTCTCCTTCTAAGCCAATTTACACGATTCCGTCACGGTTATTATCAATTGTGTTATCAGTATCTGCTGAAGCCGTAGTAAACATAAGGGTATTACTTAAACTTTACTTTATAGGAATCCCATTCGGTACTAAGCGAAATCTATTCCTAACAAAACTGCCTTGCTTCAGTGAACACAGTCTATATGTTTAGTTTCGATATGCGCAGGCCCTGGAACCATTTTTTTTTCTCCACTCGCAGAAGACTTTTTAGTTTGTTGTCGAAAAGTAAAAGAACACTTCACCCTCTTTCAGAAGAAACAGAACGTTTTGTTTACTAAGAAAGCGTTTATTTTTATTTTTGTTAAAAAAAAATATTTTCTTCTTACTTTTTATCGTTGGATCAGTTCCAAATCTGGAAAAATAGCACTGATTACTTCATTGGCCTCTCTCTATCTGTCTCTCTGCCTCTCTCTGTCTCTCTCTGTCTCTGTCTCTCTCTCTCTCTCTCTGCCAGCATATTGATTTCTACACTCAGCACGAGCAAAGTTAGAAACGTTTCTTCCCGACGTCATACAATCCTCAATTTTTTTAATCCATTTCTCATTAGGAACCGTCATGAAATACTGTCACAAAAACTAATAACACATGTTTCTTTAGTTTTTAAGTTGGTCGATCTATCTTGATGACTGGTTAAGCATGTAAGGACTTACATATTCTGCATAAAAGCTGCACCAATAGAATTAGAGGGCTGATTATGTTTATATTTACTCTTATATCTGGAAAAAAATTTTATTGTTATTCTATTCAACTTTCGAATATGCTGCTCGAAAGATTTCCCCCAAAATATCCATTTCAAAATAAAACTAACCCATCTTGAATCCTTTTGTTTCTTCTCAAGCAAAATGCTTTTTTTCTTTCAAAACACATTTTCATTCGCTGAATCATGATTTTAGAATTCTTTACATTACTTTTCCCAAAGAGAATGGGCTTTTCCTTGGGGACAAATACCGATATAAGTCTTTATGAAGTCCTTTGGTGTACCTAATCGCCTCCTGTGGTACTTTTTGGTGTTGCGTATGCCTCGGTCCAGTGCTGTTGGAAGTTTTGCGTCAGGGGAGATTTTTTGTCTTACATTCCAAAGAAAGTGATCGGGAAGAACGTAATAGCGTACCGGTCTGTCGGCCAATCAGGATCATAAAACCCTTCTTTTAAGAATCGTAAGAAAGTGCCAATAAAACTAGTGAAGATTTACCAGAGATTTCAGATATAATCAAGGGAAGTTATAATGACTTGGTCCGCTCGTATAGTGTAATATTTAGCACTACAGACCGTCCTGGGTTCGATTCCCGGTAAGAGGGACAAGTGTGGAAAACTCTTCATTAGGACCAATTTCTTTCTTCACTCAGCAGCAATTTCAGTACACTCTAAGCTATGTAGGTATCTCTTCGATTGATTTACATCCTGCCGAGATGGAGAGGGGTCATAAAAACTAGGCAGGTATAAAGTCCTGGTCTCAGTGAGACTTTAGACTTGTAAGGATCACTCAACTGACGCAAGCAACCAGAAGCAGGATTTTGTCATCGGCTGCCATACTCCACCTGGGAATATCTCTTAAAGCACGCTTTTTCATTCTCAGGGGGATAAATTTTACGTGGATCGACCCAAAGTTTAATCACTTCTCCCACAGTCGATTGGACATCCTCCCACGAAATCTTCTTGAAATTCATTGAAAACTTTTGGATATATCGTGTGAACAGACATAGATTTTTATGCAGTGTGAACATATAACTACGTTGTAAAGGAGTATTGGGCATACATCCGCCAAGAAGTTGATCACTTCCTTTGTACTCTATTTCCATACCTTCCACAAAATTTCATTGAAATTCGTTCAGTACTTTCAGAGATAGACTGATAGATGGATAGACGGAAGACGCGACTGGATACACATGCGTCTTCAACCTTGTTTGCACAGGTAATTATCTCTGTGTACAGCACATTATAGTTCAGTTTTGCCTTTGTCGTTGTGTTGCAAAACCTCAGGTAATGGACGGCAATGCTCTAAGATTTAAGTAGTAACTTGATTAATTTATTAGATGAAGTATTATCAGCTATTATTAATTTTTTACCAGAATTCCTTTCATCCTGATGTCAATTCGGTTATATTACAACTATTCAGACCATCCATCACATTAGTGAATAACTTGGAATAGGAACTAGAAGATAAGCTCTTGGCGAGACTCCAACCCATGACCTTTTTGCCTCGGGAAAGCTCTTGGCGAGACTTGAACCGATGACCTTTTTGACTCAGGAAGCCTGATTATCCGTCGTAGCAACTCTACGTCTTGAGCTACGAGCCTTAAGACTGGCCTGCTGATTGTGTAAAAAGGAAGTGGAAGTGTATGGAATTAGATCTGATTTTCTGCAAGTCACAAGGCTCTTGTAGCTCAAGCAGTGGAGCAGCTGGTACGAGTAACCAAGCTCCCCGAGTTTTTGTTGACATAATAAGGTGTGTATGTTCAAATCCTCAGCCCTTTATCGATATTGATGCAGACGATACACGTGATACATACATATATAGCCAGCTGGACCAACTTGAAAACTGATGAAAAACTGCGTTGACAGTTTTGGTGACAGATTTGTTTAACGGTTTCTAATCAGAGAAATACTAGAAAATTAATGCACAGCAGACTTGTCACTGTTCTTTCTGTACTGGTTTTTCCATGTTCCATGAGTAGACAATTGTGGTCGATACAATTTCGATGGAAAATTACAGCCGAAACTGTCACAGGCTTCTTCGGTTTTAAAGCTGGTCAAGCTGACTGGCTTGCAGGCTATGTATGTTTGTAAGTATCACGCGTACAGGCCGCAGCAATGGAGCTACATGGCTGAAATTCTAGAGATTTACTCCTTAGCATGTTGAGAAAAACATTTTTTTTATTTTTCGAAGTTTCCCCTCTAAATAGTTTTTAGTGAGGAGTTCAATTTTTAATATGTGTTTATGCTGTATTTTTCACTAGTTGGAGTCGAGCAGGATTCAGGGTTAGTTTTAGAAAATTCAGACATTTTTTTAGTGATCACTGCCCAACAAAATGCATGGGATATAACTTACTCATTGATCACCCTCTTTTTCGAGTTTTTTTAATTGATCACTCCCAACATGACATGCTACCAAAACATGTTGGTCACGTGACGGTTTCTATTCAATGGCTATTTAGGCCTATTTCTTTTATAAAAAGCCATAACTTTTCAAGAATTGTTCCGATTTTTGACCTAATTCTATTTTGTTGTTACCACAACGTTCGTGATGATTCTTTCTCTGGCCTTTAGATATACGGTGCGTGTAGGGGTCTCTCTTTTTTTTTCTTTGGCTAAAAAAAAAAGAAAACATTGATTTATCACAAGACTGAAAATGCACCTTCGGCTTTGTTGCTCTTTTTTCATTATCTGGTGCTGTGTCGATGAGATTCATTACTGCTCAATCAAAGCAATCTTTCATTATCTCTACTAATATACCCTTAATTTCAATTTTCTGAAAAAAAACAGTCAATTCTTATCCTCATGATACTGCTCTGTTTCTTCACTGCCTTGCCTTTGGGATTGAAGCCATGACTCCCAAGGGATTCAGGAGATCTGTATGAGTGCATTCATCCACCAGGCTATGTTTTTTTTTTTTTGTTTTTTTTTTAAATCATCATCTGACTTTAACTACTCAACAGGCCAGGTATCGAAATCTAGGACTTACAAGGAAATGGAGAGAATACATTATAGGCATTACAGCAATTACATCAAGCTCACCACCATCACATTCGGATTGTACACCCGAAGAAGGCTGTAGAATAGATGGCTGAAACTCCGTGTTAACACAAACAACGCAAAGGAGTTCAATCATTGGGAAAAAACTCATTGAAAAAATAAAATGACAAGAACGATTTTTTTCTTCAAAAGGTACTGGCAAGCAATTTTATTCAACATGTATAGCAGTCAATAAGGTACAGCACTGTGAAAAAGACAGCAAAAAGTATAATAGTACTTGTCTCTACTAAGGAGTTAAGCTCCTTCAATATCGTTGACTCATACAAACCTGCCTAACTGCAAGCCTCTGTTCTGGCCTATACTTTACATACGATTCAGTTGTCTTAAAATCGTCTCTCACAAGACTCTCAAAAAGTTTTACGACTTCGCGTCATTTTCTGTGGAGAGGGAAGCAGAAGTAACCAGGAGGCAAGCCTACAATTTGTGTCTTGGTGGAAACGGCCCAGTGATACAATAAATGTCTGAAATTAGAGGGTTCCAAGGTTTTATCTGAATTCGCATGATTTAGTTCATTACAGAAATCTTTTACGCTTGCCTTCCACCTGCTGGTCAGTATTCAAAGCTAAAGAACCCCCTTTTTGTTCTCGTTTTAAAATCGTAAACCTGTTTTGCTGACTTAGAAGAGTTTTGGTGGACCGACACCATGTCTAGAGAAGACTTAACCCATTAGCTGTAGAAAGTGAGAAGTTTAATAGTTATCCATTGCATTCCTTGTCCATTTCATGTAATCTGCTGTGAGATAAAAGCCCTGGGCTACCGATAAAACTGAGTTGCCATAAAAAAAATGGAAGTTCTATTGAGTTGGATAAAGCAAGTATCAATTGGCCATCAATAATAAAAGAGAGCTTGGTTTAACATTAATTACAATAACATCCTATAAATATATCTATTCAAAAGTATTTTTTTTAGAAATTAAATTTGACAAACCTGTAAGTAACGATGACTGGGGTAGCATTGGAGAGGTGAAAAGGGTACTCTTTCTATAACAGGCTGTTTGCAGGTGGTAAGAGAGTGAAAAGAATAAAAGTAAGATATAAGATCATAAGTGAAAAAAAATATTTTAAAAGCATAAAGAAAAGACAAAACAATGAGGAAAAGACAAAAACACTTTATGGATATCGAACTGCAATGACAGGAATGCCATCCACTGTTGATGGGTTAATTCTCCTCCAGTGAGAATTACTAATTTTATCGAGTAAAACAATTACATTCAATAGAAGACAGCTTTGATTGGTCTGAAATGAATCTTACCAAACCGACATCTGACAATGAAAGTCTTTAATTCTTTAATTATTCCTCTGTTCTAATTTGGGTGTGGTGAAGGTTTGGGAACGTGAACTTTGCCAAGACACCAACACCAATTCAAGACAAAAGTGCTACCGAAAGATAGATGATATCTCCTCAGATGATTAAGACTGGAGGTTGTGGTATGGGGGCGCGAGAAAACTATAGCAAATCAATACGGTGAGATCTCACTGTCAGGGAATTCGAAACGGAATCTCAAGCCACTGAGTTGTTATTTTGACCCTGCACATGACCTCCAGGATTCGGAACTTTAAAACTCTTGAAAGATTCCCAGTTCAACAATTTAGTTAACCCCTTTTCTCCCCTCTCTCTCTCTCTCTCTCCCTTTTCTCTCTCTCTCTCCCTTTTCTCTCTCTCTATTTCAATCGATCGATCGCCCGCGCGCACGTCCGTATGTACCAGGACATTATCAACTGCAAAGACACAACATGACGTCTGTTTTGGCCTGTTCAGAAAAAAAGAGACATTTTTATTAGGAAACATATTTTGTCGGGCAATGGTGTTAACCAGTAGCAAATTGGACAACCCACTACGTAAATGAACCAAGAAAATGAGCGTCGTGCGGGACTGTAATCGGCATCCGCCACTGCTTCCCAAAGGACGCGGTTTCAAGACCTCATTTCCTTAATTCAATCACGTGATTGGCTCTTCCATATGAAACTAGTTAGCAACACTGCTGGACCCCTATCACCACGAATACTCATTCATTTATATATATATATAAATATATATCTATATGGTTTGTCTATCTTTGACTATATCTCTATCTATCTTAACCTGTTCACATAAATACATATGTATGTATCTCTGTCGCTTTCGTTTCTCTCCTTCTCCCTCTCCCTCTTCCTCTCTCTGTCACTCTCTGTCTCTCTCTCTCTCTCTCTCAATATATATATATATATATATATATATATATACTAGAAAGCTTTACAGCTTTGAACACTAAACATCATAGACTTTATCAAAATTTATATATATATATATATATATATATATATATATATATATATATTCTCTGTCTGTTCAGATGGATTTATCTCTCTACCTTTATTCTATCTATGAATGCTTCAGCATGCTTTAACAAAGACGTTATACTGTCTTCCAATGGCCTTATGATTGCAATTTATGTATCTGAATCACCGAAGTGATCAAACGCGATTGGTACGTAATTGTTTTGAGCCAAAAGCCTAGTGGATACCGGAAAACGTTGGCAGGATCTCATGAGCGTTGTTCATCCGAAGTGCAGTGTTTATCAAATTGACTTTGGTGTGTTCAAGCAATCAAAATCAAAAGGACAAAATCGTTCAGTGCTATCAATGGGTTTTCTTGGTTGGCAAGCTTTTGGAAGAGTCAGCTTGACTTTTAAGAACAAGAAAATCCCATTAATCCTGAAAAACGGGTATACAACCAATGTATCCTCATTATAGTCACCTATGGAGCTACTGCATGAAACCTAACCAGCCGGTTAGCCCTCAAACTGAGAACCATACAAAGTTCACCGGAGAGAATTATACTCAATATCACTCAAAGCGATTACAAGACGGTACAGTATATTATATAAAAACAGGAGTTAGAGATATCATTGAATCCATTGTAAACCTCAAATTGCAATGTGTAGATCAAGTTGCAAGTATGGCAGTCAACTATCGGACAACGTGGCTCCCAAGAGATCATATGTACAACTGTGGTCAACAGAATATTAAATGGCGGGACAAACTAAGCAGTACTGGCTCACCGACATTCAGGATAGAGAGGTCTGACGAATCTTACAGAAGGTCTATGTCCAACAACAGATGGATGCTGCTGCTGCCGATGATGATGATGATGTAGTATTAGAAACTGTCAACCAAAACTGTCAACATAGGTTTCTTCAGTTTTTAAGTAGGTCTGGCTGGCTATGTGTGTATGTAATAATCGACCATTTTCCAAATTGATCATCTCCCTCACATCATGCTGCAAGAAGACCTTGGTCTCATGACAGTTCAGATCGAAAGACTGAGTAGACCTGTGTTTTTAAATGTTATTCAATAGCTCTTATATTTACTGAGGCAAGCAAGAATATCCGTATCTACAGTTCTATCTTAGTCTATTCCCCTTTGATTCACCCAGCCGGAAAGATAGTTACATCGCAGACAATAATTGGAAACACTGGAAACGTATTGAGTTTGATTACCTTATCTCATCTTATAGACCACATTCAATGATGGAAAACGGTTTATTTCACAAAATCAGTATCTATTTTCCCACGTGTCATCCTTTCATATCGATAAACCTGATACACTGGAAAACACAAATTACATGGATTGAAGATTTTACATGAGAATTTCCAGCTAAATCCAGCTAATTGCATTCAAGCCTACGGAATTATAGATCCACCCTTGTAGATAGATAGATAGATAGATAGATTGATAGATAGATAGATAGATAGAAATATACATGCATACATATTAATAGACTGTAAGATAAATAACAAATATGAACAGACTTACACACACACACACACACACACATATATATATATATAGATAGATAGATAGATAGATAGAGAGAGAGAGAGAGAGAAAGAGAGAGAAATAGGGAGAGAGGTACTGAGACTGTGCCAGATAATATATATATGTATATATATATATATATAGAGAGAGAGAGAGTGAGAGAGAGAGAGATAGATAGATTGATTGATTGATTGATAAATAGATAGATAGACAGATAGATGGATAGATATAAACTTGTATGCATAATCTATTGATTCCAAAGCGGAATATCTTTATTGACATTGTAAATAAAGGACATGTAAAAGAAATGAGCCTCTGTCAAACATCTTTGTTCATGTCTTAGCAGAATGTATTTAAGATTGTATTTCCTTGCATTGACATTGTAGTTGACTCAAGGATTTTATATTCGATATGAAATCAAGCAATAGCCATTGTCCTTCAAAGCAGCCAACAGAACAATCGATTGGCTGCTCTTTGGGGTGGTTACTTTATCCTAAGCATGAAATCGTCAATATTACAATGGCGATTGTGTGATACCTTGGAAAAACAACGTGTTTCTCAATCAGATCCTTCTTTCTTTCTCTCTCTCTCTCTCTCTCTCTCTCTCTCTCTCTCTCTCTCTCTCTCTCTCTCAGTCTGTTACAGGTCTCTCTATCTATTCTTCACTCCTCTCTGTCTGCCAAGCATCAGGTATTTTATCATGGACTTGTTTCGAGGATATATATATATATATATATATATATATATATATATATATATATATATATATATATCTCAATTATCTGTTTCTCTAAGCCGAAATTAGAACTTGATTTGCTGTTTGTTGAACTGTTGCCCAAACCTTACCACACATAAGATTTGTATAAACGGAGTATGCCCGAAAAGTATCCAGCAATTTGTTATCAACGAAAAACTAATAGATTTAGCTTAGTAGGGCCTTGCTTACTTCAGATTACCCCGTCCTTTGCAACCTGCACACCTATCCACGTCCATTCCCCATTTCAAATGCCTACAGAGTCCTTCTTTTTCGGGATCTCTATCACATGCCACTTTGTCCATGGGCTAAAATTGAAATCAGCTAGAATACGATGGAAACCAGATCTGGACAGTAAAGGGTACTGTCCGACCTGGTTGATGCAATGATTTGCCAAAACATATAGGTGAATCGCCATGGTAAGATGATTATCGAACTCACCTTGCAGGCCAGTTGCTGTAGTGAGTTCAACCCTCACGACTGTTCCACCACCGTGCCACACCTTTTACTAGAAAGTGGGTTTCGTTATTATCTGACTGATTTCGAGAGATGTGTGAGACATAGAGAAATGCTGGAAAATTTGACAAATAAACAGATTTATCAATCTTTGCAAATTCGACAAATTTTGGGGTAACCACGTGAAAATAAGTAAAAATGATGCACACATCATGGCTTGTATCTCACCTCAGTTGAAGTTATTTACTTCGAAAAATCTTTGTTTTTTTGTATGTCAATTATATGTGGTATTAATTCCTGAGGTTGTTTACTCTTTGTTATTATCATTGTTGGACTGCGTTGTATGAGTTCCCGTTGTTTATCATTCTTAGAGAAAAGATGATTTTTTCAGCAGTGTTATTTTTGAATTTTGTTGTTTCTTTTGTTAAACATAAAGGACTTTTTTGCTGGAGTATTGTATTGCATTTCCTTTATTCTTCCTTTTGACCATTTTTTGAAGTTTATGTTAGTATGTTTCCGGGTTTTTTGAGTTCTGGGACTATTTTTGTTGTCCTTCTTTGTATGTTTTTTAGATTTATGATACCATTTGAGGTGTTGATTTCAACACTTTGGTTGCGTATTCTAAGTATGGTCTGATATATGTTTTTAATTACTTCTGCCAAAGAAGTAGGGGCGATATATATATATATATATATATATATATATATATATATATATATATATATATATATATATATATATATATTACTCTGCATCTTTCTTTTCTTCTGTCTATGAGTCTGTCGGTTGGTCTATCTACGCGATATCTCTATAGGTTCAATGAATTTTGTGGAAAGGAGGACCATGGATAAGGGAGAATTGATTGAATTTTCAGGTGAATCCAAGAATTGTTTGTCATTTGGGTTAGTGTGCGAGGTTGTCAGAGGTGTGCACTCTCTGAGTGCTTTCTTATTTTACTCATGCTTTAAAATCTTATTGAATTTTCAATTTCGTTTATTTGGTTTCTTGCATATGTGCAATTTCATTTTTATAAATTGTTAGTGATGTGTATCTCAATGACCAAGCAACAACCGGAAATTGTGCCTGTGCATTTCCGGTTAACAACTGCTCAACCCTGCAGACGACCACCAGTAATCAATACTGCTTTTTTGTCTCCTTAATTATACTCTTAAAATGAAAACATCTAGCCAATGTGATATAGTTTTTTAAAAATTGCCATAAGAGATTGTACAGCGAAATGAGGCGTGTTTAGTCCCATTGGAAGGAGAGATTTAATAATAGAGTAAAAAGAATGGAATCCCAAGAGACATACACACATGCTACTAGCGAACAGCAGCCAAATTTGATTCACCTGCTGAAAACCCGCCAAGATATATTGATAGATAAATATTAAAAGGGTGAAATAGATAGATAGATAAATAGATAGATAGATAGATAAGAGTAGATTGAAATGGTTTGATAGATGTATAGATAGATAGATATGAACCGAGAGAGACAGTTAGATACATAGATAGATATGGACAGACTGAGATGCATAGATGGATAGATTGATAGGAACATACTGAGATAGGTAGATTGCAATTAGATCATAAATATTACGGTGAGCCTGAACGCTTTTTCTCGAGTACCACCTTGCTAAAAAGTGCTTTTTAGTACACACAGAAATTTTCATGTTGATATTTTGTGTAGTTCCCGAACACTAGCCCTATTCTAAATGTGATCCAATAGCCGAAAACCCACTTAAATAGATTAATAGATTGATGGAAATCAGATCATTATTATCAGGGCGAGTGCGAACACAAACCCTACACAATTAGATCTTTCAAAAACTGACTCACTGAAACATATATGGGTCGCTTTAGTGCACTCATAAATTCTCATGGAGACATTGTGTGGTTCCTGAGTCACTGTCGGATATTTATTGAATTACAGCAGGGTTACTCAGAGGAGATGTGCTGTGAGATCAGTGCTTATAGCACAACAGATTTCATCCAGAAAAATCCCTACTTTTTGGGGGGGCTGTTGATTATGTTAAAGACATGGAAATCATGCAAAGAATCCCTTTAGGTTGGCAAACTTTCGGCAGGGCACAACCAAACTATCCTTGCGATAGTTACCTATGGAGCTGGAACCCGCAACCTAACCAAATGATTGACCCTCAAACGGAGAACTATGCAACGTGTACAAGAGAGAATCATGCTCAACATCATAAAAAGATCACAAGAGAGCCCAGTGTATCAAAAGAAAAACGGGAATCCGATATATCATGCAATCCACAAGAAAAACTCAAAAATCAATGGGCTGGTCGTGTTGTGAAAATGGCAGACAATTGCTGGACTCACAGCGTGGATCCCAAGAATTCAAATGCAAAACCGGGGCTGACTAGATATGATTGTATGACGAACCAGATAAGTTCAGAGAGTAATGGCTTCGTGACGACGATGATACAAAGGTCTGGCGAATCTTGAGGATGGTCTATGTTCAAAGACGAACGCTAAAAGGCTGCTGCTGCTGATGATGATCATGATCATGATTTTCCATGATTTGAGCTTTGTCAAATTCATTTCCCCGACGGACGTTTAAAGACTGATTATGATTATGTTGATGATGATGATACATATACTGTGTTTATTTTTCTTTCCGGTGAAAATTACCTTGCTATCAAGGATGTTATTAAAACCCTTAATATAATAATAGAACCATTTAACAATATGAAACATAAGAATTTCAAATAAGCAGTAGATATTCATCTGTTGAGGCTATCTATTTATCTATCGAACCATTTATTATGAATAAATTAAATTGTACATTAGTGTTTCTGTAGCGCAGTGATCTAGGGCATTCTATTAAACATCCGTAGATTTTACTATAGGGCTAAGTGGGCCTTTCCTTTCTTAGTGGATTTCGACGTTAGTGGCGGATCAGTCATTAGGTTGAGAAGTTATTTTTCTTCCTTTAGTCAAATTCTCTTTATTGAGCTGAGACTTATCTTTCGTATGTAAGAATAACAGATAAAAATTACCAGAATAAAAACAAATGATGTCATACACAAATAACAGTGACACAGTGAAGTACAGAAAAACTGATGACAAATTCATCTCCTCTTCTCAAGCCTAACTCAGGTTGACTTGTTCTACGAAAGTTAGTAGACCCATTTACAGGGACTATTAATAAAGTAGTTGAAATGAGGCATGTGGTTTGGGAATCATTTTGCATGGAGAAATTATTCCTGTTTTGTTTACGTTTTAGATTATAATAAAGCAAGGGAGTTTGACTTTAGCGTTACCAACCCTGTATGATGATATTGTTATGACTTATGACGAACGAGATTGTGGAACGTTTCGTAACAGTTGATTGGTGTCTGTATCAGTAAAAGGAGTTTTGCAAACTCAACGTTCTGTAAATCCTGAAAACTCCATTTATTTCTACTTTGAATACTTTGTCCTTTACCGCTTGGCCGTTCGCATAATTCTAAAATCGATTGTAAAAATACACTTGCACGTCCTTGAAACTCAGGAAATGAAAATGCTTTCCCCTTTGTATCAGGTATTTCACTCCCAGAGTAGGCGCACGTTCAATGATATCTAATTCCATGTTATCAAAAGCCCTTTTCGGGATCTACTTTAACGGTAATGAACGCAATACTTACTTACTTACTTTTTGCCAAAGAAAACAATGGAATTTGTCAGCCGTATTGCTGGTCAGATGAGTCAATGAGCAAAGAGATATGGTTACGAGTTTAGAATTGTGGATCGAATGTTTTAGGTTCAAGATTTGTTGAGCTCGTTTTCAGCTGTAATTAACTTTTTAATTCAAACAAAAGCAAAATGGAGTCTGATTGATGACGGAGATGATTGCATATTTTCTATCTGTGCCAAAAGTCAGTATTTGAGCTCAGGTGAAAGACTGGATTTCAAATGTCGAATTTCCAGATAAAGAAAGTCCACGTCACTTTGAAGATTCGTGAAAATGTAATTTTCCTGAGTTACGTTGTTGGGGTCAGATGATGATGTCGATGAACCAAGCTTTGTACTTCATCTCTTCACCGTATAGATATGTCGGTAGGTTCAATTTTTCCCAAGTCATATTGAGTTGATAACAATATTTATTTTGCTTTGGGTATTATCATACACCTGGTTTCATTTTCATCCCTTTGACCTTATTGGATTTGTTCAAAATCAAGCAAAGGATCACTCTAAGGCGGCAAGCTTTCAGTAGTGCAAGCTCAACCTTTAAAAATAATAAGATGCCATTAGTTTTAAATTGAAAGGTCTACAACCAAAATCCTCCCAATAGTTACCTATAAAGTTGAAACATGGAACCTAACCAAAGGACTAATCTTCAAAATAAGATCCCTACGACGTGCACAGAAGAGAATCATGCTCAACATCACATGTACATATCACAAAACAGCAAATTATATTGGAGAAATAATGGTGTCAGAGATATGATAGAATCCATAAGAAAACTCAATGTGCTGGTCATATTGCAAGAATGTCAGACAACCAATAGACACCAAGACTCATAACGTGGATCATCAAAGATCACATGCAAAACTGTGGCCGGCGGAATATAAGATATCATGACGAAATAGACAAGTTTAGAAAGTACTGGCTCCATGCACCCATGATAGCGAGGTCTGACCAATTCTACGGAATGTCTTTCTCCTCCAACGAGGAGGCTGTTGCCGCTGCTGCTGCTGATGATGATGACGTATAGAGCGGTACCGAGTACGTTACACTATAGAAGAGGCCAAGACTAAGTAGACTGACCAAGATCACACCTACCACCTACCGAAACGTCATTTACTGGTGTGACAATGTAAGGTCCTATCACGTCCCACGTCTTACACTTGGATCAACAGGCTTCTGGGAATGTCCAACAACCACCTTTAAATGATGACTGTGACATGGAGCTTAGTTTAAAACATTGCTGTAAATAGCAGAAGCAGAGTAGACCATAAGAGGAGGAAAAAGTTTTGTTTTTTGTGTGAGTTTTTGTTTTTTAAACAAATCCCGAAAAGCTTTTTCTCGCCCTGTACTCCTCAGGGGATAATTAGTCAGAAAGATGTTCAAATGTAATGTGAAGAAACAATTTGCATCAGTTAAAAAATGTTGTTTGAAACGCCATTCAAAACGGCAAAACAAACATGTTGAAGACACGTGCTAGAATTTTTAGCACAGGGATAGAGAAACGCAGATATATCAAATTGAATTTTTTTTTCAAGTTAAGTGTGAAAACGAATTCCTTTTGTCTAAACAACTAAGTTTATTTTTGGTCTTGATAAAAATTGATTTCACAGCTCCCAGATGTGTGTTTTACTGTTTTGAATGGTGGAAGAAAAAAAGCTTTTAAGGAATCTTTTTTCTCTTCCCTTATGGTCTACTATACTTCCGTTAATGCAATGCTGAAATTTTGTGCCATCAAAATACTTTTTAGTTAATACGTTTACGAAAGTTTTTTGGCCTTGTATTTAAGAGGATTCGGAGTATTTATCCTACCTTTTTTTAATATTAATTTTAGGCTGATATATTTTTAGCCTTCTACTTATATTATACAGGAATCTTTGTAAGTACATTTTGGTATTTGTGACAGTTCATGAGAAAAAATTTTTCAAGAATTGTTCTGACTACTGAACTCATCACAACGTTTTTGCTGATCAATTCTGCAGCCTTCATCAGATGTAGAATCTGTAAAAAGTAAGGCAGCCTCTTTCATTTAGAAATGAAAGCAGAAAAATAATGGTGGCAAATATACTGACTGGTTTGGCTCATTCCCAGCAAGGTTGACCACGGACAGTTCTTACAACTTGTATTACACAGGTGATTCTTTAACTTTATTTAGGTATGGTGTAAATATAGGTGTGATCAGTCATTCAATAAAAACTGAAATAGAAACCAACGTCTTTTGAAAATAATGATGTGTTGGGATGATCAATTAAAATATTGGAAAAGAGGTAAAACAACGAATTCTCTATCCTTTTGTTGGATGGTAGTCACTGAAAAAAAGTCCGAATTGAAAATCAAAACAAGTGTGAACACTGCTGGACACAAATTAAGGGATAATTCTTTCATAGCTTACATTTTAAATTGACCCCTGAACATGTGACACATACTTTTATAGCTAGCCAGCCAGCCTGTAAGTCAGCCAGCCAAACTCCCTTGAAAACTGAAGACACCTATTTTGACTGTGTAGTGTTGATAATATTGTATACGCTATAATAAGGATGGAATGTTAATGAAAGTCTTATTTGTTTTATATAAAGTTTTGACAATATTAGGTTAGAGAATAATCAAGTCCATAAACAATACGTCAGATATTGTAAAGCCTCGATTCCATGTTGATTCAGTGACGTCACACTGGTGCAACCGCCATGTTTTTATGCTTCCATAGCCAATCCTTTTCTCATCTTGCTATCGATAAAACTGCTAAACTATAACATTCTCGCTGGTCGGGCAACAGGTTCACAGCAACCTGAATAAGTACATCAATATTGGAAATTTCACGACTGAATGAATCTACATAGTATTATTAGCCTCTAGCTATGTTTTTCATGCTTTATATAACATCACAATTTAGCTGTCGTATATATCTCAATAACGTTACATCATGATTTCAGATTCAATCATGCCCAGCTGAAGATTGTTGCGATATAAGGTGAATTCAAAGTGGTTACATGAGATGTTAAGTATAAGAATCAATGTGAAATCGATTACCGTGGTATTGGAACAATACAAAAACAGACCCTCAAAGATAAAGGGTTTTTTTTTTTAAATAGATGAAAGATAAAATGTAACATGGAAGTGATGAAGAGACATAAATGAGATTGGCAGGACCAGAAGCAAGGAAGAGAGATAATGGAAGGGGCAAAAGGATAGTTAATTGGTGTCCAAAGGGTCGCACAATTAGAAGAAGAAGATCAGACATAAGAGGGAGAGACGAGACAGAGAGGTTTGCCTGTGCAGCATGACAGAGGTTTGCACTGTCATGGTCAGCATGGAGGGAGCTGGCTAAGGCCTTGGCAAAGCAATGAGGTTGTGATTGATGATGATGATGATGATGATGATAATGATGATGATGATGATATCTCAGTAAGACTATTTCATCCCTACAGATTTAATCTTGCGCGGCTGAAGATTGTATCAAGCTAAGATGAATTCAAAGGGATGACGTGGGATATACCAGATTTAATGTGAATGCAACTGCCGTGATATTGGAACTATATCAAAATAGGTCCCGAAAGGATGTAGGTAATATGAATGTTTGTTCATACAGGATTTGCTTCTCGGTAAGATATTCATATCAAGCATTCAAATGTGGGCTGGTAAAAGGAACAGAGAATTAAACTTAGAATTGTGCACTTTAAGAATATTTTGTTTAAAATATCTACAGGTATAACCTAATTAGTTTAGTTGATTCGTTCTAAAATTCTTTGCACTGTTTAAGGTCTGATTATGATTCAATGTGTGATTTCAGTTTATAGTTAGTTACATTATTTTGTACAATAATACCATACCCGTACTACATTGAAATCTGAACCAATTAAAACTGCACTATTCAATGCTTTTCTGTACAGCTTTATTTATTCGGGAATACTCGTTGAAGTTGTTTTAGAGTGAAAAGTTTTCCTCGGTTTTATTCTATGAAACTTTCGAATCATTTGCAAGATGATCAAATATTAATACTGGAAATGATCGATATAACTAGCGCTAGAAATCAATTAATGGGATTACAATGCTGAGCAATCAACGTTATTGGACAAACATAAGCTGATGTTTTTTTCATCAGCAAAGTTTCTGGCATTAACATAAACCTATTAGAAAGTTATACATTGCACAAAAAAACGTTGTTCATTGCCAGATATAAATTGCATGATAAAAGCCCGAACTCACAGATAGAATTAAGTTGCCTTCAATCACAATAATCTTACTGAGTTTGCTATAGAACTACATTAGCGGAAATTTCCGTCATCCGCACTGAATATGTTGATGTTGGGTCTTGGATTTGAGCAAACCTAGGATCCAAGTTGCTGGTAGCTGGGACGTGTGTTGCTTATTCAGTCATATAACTAATATCCAGGGAATCTGTTCTCGTTCTCTCTCGTCTCCCACGGCGATTCATCAAATATATAAGGATGATGAAAATCAATCGACCATTAATTTCTTCGATAAGTTCTGCTTTTCAGATACAAACAGGTCCTTAAATCTCATGCAGTTTTCTTATCCTGATATGGTTTGGATGGATTAGTA
The DNA here is from genome assembly GCA_963457665.1 of Thysanoteuthis rhombus. NCBI lineage: Eukaryota > Metazoa > Mollusca > Cephalopoda > Oegopsida > Thysanoteuthidae > Thysanoteuthis > Thysanoteuthis major. Next base: position 33,733,326 of record OY735221.1, read on the forward strand.
AAGTGAATAACACACACGTTCTCACAACTTCGTCCTGGCCGCTGGCAAAGTATGACGAAAGACAAAAGATTGGTTGATTTGTTGACCTGCGACAGGGATGTAACACAGAGATTTGGGAGAAAAAAGAAAAAAGTATAAATAAAATGAAGCATTCATAAGAGAATCATACTCAACCTTACATGGAGAGATCACAAGACAGCAAAATATATCAATAAGAAAACGGGAGTCGGAGACATCACAGAATCTATTAGAAAATCTAAATGGCAATGAGCAGGTCATGTAGAAAAATGGCAGATAACTGATGGACATCACGACTCACAATATTGATTCCCCGTGATCACATGCGAAACTGAGGCCGACAGGATACAAGATAGAGAGATGGACAAGACAAATTCTGCGACGCCCATGATAGAGAAATGTGGCGGATCATGGGGTGGTATATGTCAAAGCACGGACGATAAAAGACTGATGATGACCTTTTGATAGGTTTGTAGCAAGTTAGTTTTTGATAATCAACCCCAAAAAATGTTTGTTAGGCTGAGGACGACTTCCATGCTTATCCATGCTGAAATGATCCCTTATCATTAATGACGTAAAATGAATATTAGGTCATCCTTTTTTTAAATCAATTCTCGAAATAACAATATGACGTATATGGGCGTTCGTTATTTAGGAAGAATCTAAGATATTAGGTAAGGGATTATTTAAACATGAATAAATGGGTAAATCACCCCTCCCCCATCATATTTTGGAGACGCTTTTCAAAAAACAACTTCCTAAAAACCTGCAAGAGGGTCACATTGGTGCACTGAGAAAATTATGTCAGATTATGTTGTGTGGCTTTTGAGGTAGGCTGTAACATGGAGACAGGCAGACGGCCATGAGTATTGGTCAGCAGTATGGTCTCGCTGACCACTAATAATATAGTTAAGTCGATCCTTACTGCCCGATACATCAGCCAGACTTGCCTGCTTTTAGTGAATTGGACGCACTGCTGTGAAGTGTTTGTCAGCGATCGAGTCACTTCTGTGGTAAGATCACACGAGGCCTCTTGTCAGACTAAGCTGGGATAAAACATTTTTTAAGAAACACCTGTGGCACCTCTCCGTAAAGTGGTATTTTGCAAATTAATCAAGATAATTATTGTTACTGTAGTTAGTTCCATACTCAGCTGGTATCCAAAACCTGAGGCTCTATACTAGACTATGCCAAGCTCAGTAAATACGAACGGTGCCATGATTCTTATTTGTTGACTCTAACATGAATCATTGCACTTTACTAAGCTAAGTTCGATTCGAACTGGGCGTAGTGCCGTAAAGTAGTGTTTAGGAGACTAGTAGAGCAGGGAATTAATCCTGGGGCGAGTACGACCATTTTGGGACATGGGTGGATGGGAATATGTCGTTGGGTGGGAGGCAGAGATTTGCTCAAAATGTTACACAGTTTTTCTCAAATTACACTGATTTTCCCGAGATTTAACACTGGCCCGATTTTCGTGGGGTTAGAGGGCAGTCCACCCTGCTAACTAGTTTGTAAATCTATGTTTTGGGGGCATCCCATAATTGTAGCCCTGAATTTGGCTAAGCTAAGTTGATATCAGGTCACATGCATTGAGTGCAAAAAATATCCGATACACTTAAAAAAGGTTCGTTTAAACATCCCTTATACATTTACCTATGATTGAAGGCGTGTGCATGTGTGTGTGTGTGGGTGTGCAGCAAGATAACCCCACAACTGGCTATTGTACGAAGTTCATTCTTCCATATATATATCAACATTGCAAGTGTCGAGTTTCAAATTGTTTGGATCTGCAGTTTTCGAGAAATCTAACATTAAATTTTAAAAAATGAGTAAAATATTACATATCAAAGATCCTTTATCTAAAATTATACGTATACATTAATACATAAAAAGGATAGATTGGCAATAGATTCAAATTAAGATACATAAAATATATAAATTGGCAACACCAAAGAGAAGAGGCTGAAATACTTCGAAGCCGTCGTATTGTACGACGAACGGAAAATTATTTTACATGATTTTTATGGCAGGCTGTTTTACACTTGTCAAAAAGTCTGACCACTTCCAAACGTGCACCTTTGGAACAGGTACTGTCCTAGTTTTCAAAAATGACCAAATTTTGACCAAAGTATTTTCATTTCTGTACATAACTTTTCAATGTTTTATTTTGTTTCAATGTTTTTATTATTATTATTATTATTATTATTATTATTATTATTATTATTATTATTATTATTATTATTATTATCATTTAATCTTTGGACCGAATTCGGTCAATTCTGAGAATGTATAGGGGATGCTGAAATGAACTTTTGGAAATGTATCGGATACATATTGTACTCACTCACGTACACACACACACACACACATACACATACACACGTACATACACACACAAATACGCCCAAAACAAACACATGCTCTCACACATACACAAGATGTCATCTGAGAGTTAGTCATTCCAGTCAATGAAAAGATTACATCAACTGCGAAATGTGCCTAGTGAACCATAAAATTAAATATCATTGAAGGTTTTGTTTTACGTTAGGTACTCGCTCACTTACACTTATTAACCGTATTTAAGCAGAAAATTTCAGTCTTAATTATAATTACTAAGCTTAGCTTAGCTTAGCGTGGGACATGGCCTCTGATATGGGGTTTTCAATGAGGATCGAAATCGTTACAATAGTATTGGTCTAAATAGCTCATTATTATATTGAGGCGAGGCATTTGATTGTTATTTTCTATTAGCTTAGTACATAACAAGGTTACAAATCTCAGATATCCAGTACAGATTGAATGAACTACAGAAGTAATGGCCTGTGATATTAGCTTGTTAACCACTACCCCAAGGCACGGCACCTTTGTTGTTATATATTGAGCTTAGCTTAGTCTGGTACAAAAGGGTACACGCGTGGTTCACCCAATGTGGATTTAACATATTGCAATAATGATGGTGATTAGTTGTACTGTGTTAATTATCACCCTGATGATTTTCCTAATTTCACGTTAGTCGGACATAAGGCCATGGATATCGGGTACCCAGATAGAATTGAAGCTACTAACCGTAATCTGTGCATCAGCAGTAAAGCATTGCGTTGCAATAAGCATGTAATATTTCGATATAAATCATGCCACAGATCTCATATATATATATATATATATATATATATATATATATATATATATATATATATATATATATGATGTTCTTGAACGAAATTAGTAATGTCTTGGAAGATTGAGGTTTTTGCAAGAGCTGAGAGGGTTGATACTTACCGTGATTGAAGAACTAAATGTTGCTGAAGGTGGTCGTATTAGAGATTACTCTACTAAGTTTTATGACTATCTTTTGAATTTATGACGTTATTGATGCAATATTTTCCAATTTATTGGCAAAAAATTAATGCATTCTACCCGTTCCATTTTCCTCACGGGCATATATATTTATATATATATATATATACATATGTCATTCACAGACAGCTGTTTCGTTTTATTACAACTGTTCAGTGTGGCTAAAGACTATCTAATATCCCATCCAGTACCACGAGGTAGGATCGAAACCCTTGCTTCAGGCTTGGAGGCTGATATTTTACCCCTGCCTTCGCGGAACTAGGCGGTCGATACGATCGAATTTAAGCTATATTTTTTACTTACGCACAATTATTTATATATATATATATATATATATATATATATATATATATATATATATATATATATATATATATATATATGTGTGTGTGTGTGTGTGTGTGTGTGTGTTGTGTGTGTGTGTGTGTGTGTGTGTGTGTGAAAGACCTCTGTTTTATTTTTGCTTTCCCTTTTGCTGACCAAACAAGTTCCAAAATCCTGCTTCCGTTAGCCAGAGCAGAGTTAAGTAAATTGTTGGATCAATGATAGACTGGGAAAGTTCACAGACCGATCAATCGATCCAATAACATTGTCACAATCGAGAGGAAGGGTGGAGTCCAAGCATATCAACAGCCTTGATCGATTAACCATCATTCTGGCTTTTATTACCTTCAATTGAGATTTATACTTCAACCACGAATCCATTCACACGGCGGCCATGAGCATCCGATACCTATAAAAATTCAAACAGATGTAAAAAAAAAAAAAAAAAAAAAATGACCATTGGAAACTGACATCTAATACTGACACTGAAACTGTCAACACAGGTTTCTTCAGTTTTCATGTTGGTCTGGCTAGAGACAGAAAACTTACAAATTACAGATTTTTATCTTTTTGTTATCTAATAATGGCTAGAAAAAAACTTGATATTTTTTTAACTCCACCCTTGAATAAACTTCGAATGAGGAGGGTCAATTTTCAATGTAGATCTATGCTAAATTGGCCCCTCATCTTATGTCTGACATCATTGCTCTCGTTATGGCAGCTGTTATTACTGTTGATGTCGTTTTCAAGGTACTTTTAGTGATAATTTCCCAACAAAAGGTGAGAGAAGTAACTAATTCGTTGACCACCTTTCTTTTCAATTAGACAGACTACCAAAAGAGGTTGGTCAAGTGACTGTTCCAATCGATTGACTACCCAGTCATGTGACTATTTACTATTGTTATAGAATATCATTGGTTTTTATTTGGGGAAAAAATGTATATACTTTGGTCAGTAACATTTATTCTGTCAGTAACGCTTGCTGAAAAAAATCTGTGCAATGAGAATCCCCTGATTTCCAAAGCACAACATTTAAACTGAGTACGTATATATATATATATTAGGGTCTATTGATTATTCAGAAGACCTTGTTGTATACAAATTTGACTTCATAGTTAACTTGACATTTCCATAGTATATCCTGGCATACGTTGGTTATATATATATATATATATATATATATATATATATATATATATATATATATATATATATATGAATTATTGCGTTATATCATATCGGAACTTATTTCAAATTATCTCCCGTCATCACACGGTTAATATATCACTCAACTTGGACAACGTAAATAGAATAATCAAAGGGGCTGTTGAAATAATCGAACCTGCCACCGATAGTGTAGCTGCTTTAACGTAGTGATGCTATTACCATTGAGATAAACGGCAATGCAAAGGCCAAAATAACTGCTTTCAATCCTGCAACAACCCCATTTTTTTTTATTGGTTATTCTTTTTTGCGTTGTGTAAGTTGCGTGATATATTGACCGTGTCACGACAGGAAATCATTTCAAATAAGTTTCTACATAATATAACTCTATTTATAATTCATTCTGTCAAATCAAATGTATCCATTTCTTAATATATATATATATATATATATATATATATATATATATATATATATATATATATATATATATATATATATATATATATAATAAATGAAGTATATTTGTATCCGACAATGCGAATAAAGGCAGTTTAGGAACTAGAGATTTTGCTCGGACCGAATTATTTATGGTAATAACTCAAACGGCGATGATCGTAAAAATAGTTTCTAAACTATCTTTCTTTATTTACATTGTCAGATACGAATATCCATTACTCATCATACTGACATAAGAACAATACATACGTAAATACAAATGGTTCTGAGACTGACTAAGCAAAACAAAGCTGACCAGCGATTGGAGAGGCAAGGAACGAATTGAGGACGCTATTTAGATCGCTTCCTACAGTAAGGGCCACAGTGATTCAATGGGTTAGTGTACACCGACGCTACATAGGTGCTCCCACAGAAAAGGATGTGGATTTGCATCTCACCTGAGGCCCAGTTCTTTATTTTCCGATCATCGCCGATCACTACTATGAATAATTCACTCCAAGCAAAAACCTCACTTCTTTTTATAAATATGCATATATATTTATATTATCTTGGTGTCCTGTGAAGTGACGCATCTGCATAAATGACATGAATGATGTCTTACCAAGTTTGCCAAGAAGAATTATCAGCAAGCAAAAATCAGATTTAGTCCTAGTGCAATATGCTTGTTTTTCCAATGTAGTTCACAACTTAATGTTTGTTTACACCTTGTGGTGGTCGATGTAATAGTCTTAAGTTGTCCAAATTTTTAGATAGAGCATCACCATTAAACATTCTTGACTGGGATTTTCTTTTTTTTTCTTCCTATTCTGCTGCTTATTTACACTAAATAGTCATGGTGACGTAAAAGTTCCAAGTCGGCTTAAGCATTGTCATTAATTTCAAGTTTTGGCAAGTCTCTCTTTCCACCTTTTGCTTTGTTAACATAACGCTCAGTTAGTTTTACATTCTTAGATCAAGTAAACGTTTTGGACCGGAACTAAAGGTTGAGGGATGCGAGTTTGAATCCTGTCTGGAGTTATTTGTGATACAAAGCAACAATAATACTATGGAAGAAAAATTAGTCAAAAAGGAATAGTAGAATTACTTCCCATGAAAATTTCTAGCCAACTTATATTCGTTTTTTTTTTAAAGATTAGTTGAAAAAAGTAATAGATGGACATTCAATAAACGAGAAGGCTTGTCTGAACTGAATAAACATTTTGTTTCCAATATATTTTCTTATCTTTATCGTCAAATGATATGGTTGACAGTAAATGTAACCAACCTTGATACATTGTTGGTATGATCGGGCTACTTTCTTTGATAGAAAAGGCCACGCAACCTTTTCGATTTGGCCAAGACCCAATCACGGCCCATAAGCAGAAAATCTGCTCTAATCAAAACTTTCTCTCGTCGATATATATATATATATATATATATATATATATATATATATATATATATATATATATATATATATACCGACGAGTGTGAGAGAGACAGAGAGAGAGAGGGGGGAGAAATAGTGTGTGTATGTGTGTTCTCAAGAGAAAGAAACTGTTCCAATGAAGCTTTTGTAGTTTCCGGTGAAGAACATCGTAACCAGGTGTTGATATAAAGATGGCGATATTCCAAATTTTCAACACAGGAGGTTCACTAACTTTGAATCTGTCCACTTTAAAGGTTATTACGGTATGCATGTCCCATCTTTATATATACTCAGATTCTCACTTTCCAATTTTTAGCGTGTACATAAAATATTTTTACAACGTATTTCCCTAAGATTGATAAAGAATTATAAATTCAAATTTTTTTGATAGCTTTCTCTAATCTCATTTGTGTTGCCTTTTACATCTAGTAGTTATCGACCTAATCGTTTAGAATGTTTTAGAAGTAGCGGTTATTGTTATGAATTTTTTACTAATTTTGCTTTCAGCTTATTTTTGTTGTTTCTTTACACCTTATAGAAGCAAAAGACCTGAAAGTTTCAAGTTTTTTGAACTTGGGGAAAATGCTGTATTTTGAGCATTTAACATGTCCATAGCATCAGGATAATCACTGTTCTATAAAAGGAAAATATTCAGTTTAGAATTAGACTAGCAAAAGGCCGTCGTTGTTAATAGGGGCACATTTAAATTTTCACAATGGGACACCAAAAAAAAACACTAACACAATGACCAGTTATGGGGGAGGGGTACAAATAAAGTAAGTACAATAATTCGAGGTCTTTTACCGAACCTTGGAGTTTCTTCTAGGATTTTCACATGGTTTCGATATAAAAGGTGAAAAAATGACTAATTGTTTCTTTATAAATCAACCGAAAAGAGATGGCGGAATCTGTAGCCAGCGTAAGGGAAATAAACATGTAAGATGAGCTTTGAACAATAATTTGAGCTCTTTTACTAAACCTTGGAGTTTTTCCTATGACTTTCTAGTCGCTTGATGTCGATATTATAGGAGGAACAAATTAAATGGTTTCTATATGAATGAATAGAAAAGTAATGGCTGAAACGTAAGGGGACCAAAAGAAAAGTAAAAGATGAGTATAGTATAATAAATCGAGCTCTTTTACGAAACGTCAGTTTCTTCAATGACTTCCTTGTTATCTGGTTTCGATTGTAAAGGTGGGAGAAATAATGAGATATATTCGAACTGTATAAATAAAATTAGAAACTGCATCTTTTATACTACGTTCTCATAACTTCTTACTTGTTACAATAACGGACCATGGGTTGGTCGGTACGTCTGAAGGTAGAGGAAAAGGAAGGAATGAAAGAAGTATAAACATATTGATAGATAGATTGTGTTATACATTTATATGGTCGGTTCCATTAAAGAAAACGGGTAATTTTGCGAAATACTTATTTTGATTGAAAAAATATTTTTTATCCGTAGTCAACGAAATGGGTCGAACCGCTGATTTTTTTTATTTTATTTTATACCACAGGAGATATAAGTTACAGCAGACTCTGATAGGAAATCATACACTGCGCTGTTGTGGGTCGTGTTCTCTGCTTTACTCTCAACAAAGAGGTGCAGTGTCCAGTTTGAAGTTGTTTGGGTCAGCAGTTCTTTAGAAATCTAATTAATTATTAAAAATTAAACTTCACAGGTCCTTTTCGTTCGTTCTGCAAATTGTGTCTTTTAACTTTTGTTCTTTAGAATACATTTTGTATAAGTCATTTTCACCTAATATCCGGTGTGCTTTCTCATTGTGAATATCAATGCATATATTTCTAAATTTGGTGCTTTCTTTTTGGTTGTTTTGAAATTTTTTATAACTGCCACGTTAAAATGTCCTCAGTTTTACGTGTAAGAAAGTTTGTATTTTTTGTGCTTTTGTCTTTTTAGAACACATACATTGCAATTGACATATTAATAAATAGATATATATATATATAGAGAGAGATTAAGTCAGACAGCAGTGAGCATCAGCACAAAAACAAACTCTTGTGGTATAATAGCATCGTATCTATCAATGCGGGATCCCGATTTAAGTTTAAGTGGCAAGAGAGAGTTGATTGTTTGCCCAATTACACAAGTATTTCATTTTAAAATATTTTACACGACAATTATGACAGTGTGTTCCAGATGCCATCAAATCTGACCCTTTTCAAACAAGCGCCTCAGGAACGAGCACTGTTTTAATATTTCTGAAAGGTACATTCACTTCAGATGAAAAAGTTGATTTACAATGATAATTATAAACACATATAATTTTCAACCAAGGAACGTTCTTTTTGTTTAAAATATATTGTTTGATTTATTCCTGTTAATATCTGGAATTTTACAATTCAATATACTGGAGCTATGGTTGATTTATTACGTAACTAACGCCAAGGATTACCGAAAAGTCTTCTTTTTTTAAAGAACACTGTACAGGCTCCCCTGATTATTCTAAAGAATGTGGCATAAACGAAGTCTGCACAAATGAACCCATTATATAAACATGTCTACCCGAGCTCTTAAAATAAATATAATCATTTTGTTATTTTAATATATGAAATTGGTGATGAGGTATCTAAAAATAAAAGTCATATGAGTATGCTTGGCTCGTGGTATAACTGTCTAGTGAAAGTCCTATAATAGCCTGAAAGTTATAATGGATTCGTCCATGTGAAATATATAAACAGAGCTCAAAAAACAATCAAGGGGTTGTAACATTTTGTAGTTTATTGCAAAAGCAACAGATCATGTCACAGAAAGGCTGAATCAAAGGAAGATAAAAATGATTCAGCAAGTCTTCTTTTCTCCCTCTGTTTTTGTCCTCTTTTAAAGGTAACCGATTTTGTGATCACATCGCAGGCAACTAAATAGGGGATGCAAAGTTGCTACCTAGAGAAGTTTTGGGGCAAAAATTGTAAAAATGCTCAAATGCATTGGTAATAATGGTTTATTATTATAATAATGATATTTAAAAACTTGCGATAACCTCAGTTCACACTGGATGGAAGATATTTATCAAAAATATTGTTGCAACGAAGTCAAAATGGCTCAGAATTTTAATATAACCAAATCTAAAATTTCTTGGCCAAATGCTTCTCAAAATGACCAGATTTATCAAATTTTGCCACATTTTCCCTGCGTTTTTAAAAATGGAATAATTTTCAACTTTAAAATTAAATAAGTTATATTTTCAATGAAATAATGTTCTTTCTATCGATATTTATTCATAATGCTCATGGTGATCTTTCCTACGTGATTTTTTCTCCATACTGTGCGGTATTAGTGGTGCTATTTCTTGCATAATATTTCGTCTTGAGACTTTATGTCCAATCACCTTCAAAAAAAGCTTGAATTGAGTTATCCTATTAAACCAAAAATAAAATTAGAACACTTGAATTACCAAAAATAAATGCCTTTATACGCCTAAGTGCCGATCCATACATAAATAACCTCGCCATTTTTCACAGATTCATGCTAATCACCTAAATATGAACAGTACGACCTTGATTTACAAGAAGAAGAACAAATTGGAGCAAATTTCAAATCAGTATCATTGTCAATCAGTGTGAATCAAACCGGTGAAAAATCGACACAGCCTGTTCAGTGTCTGAATCTTTCTTTGTCATAAACCGACATTCCATCTGCTACGACTCCAGAAAGGGAGAAAGACTTTTATGAAGAATTCGGCTCGAGAATGCGTTCAGTGTTCCTTGAAACCAAACTGAAGATCACAATCACAGTGTGACATTTTCATGGTATTCTTTGTAAAAAGAAAAGAAATTCGATTTGCCCGACATTCCCAACCTTCTCCGTCGGCCTCCGGTTCGGGGTGCATTGCATTATTGTGAGCTTTTGCATCCAAACCCCTAGGGCGCAGTCAGCTTGTGATGTCGAAAGGAAAGAATGTTAATGGAGGTTTGACACATTAGGGGTTAAGGATGATGATCTCTTAAACTATGCACGCACACACACGCTGCATAAGTGCACACATTTATAAGCGCTCGCATGTACACACACACACACACACACACATACATACATTCACGTACCAATACACATCGAAAATGTAACAATGAAAGTTTGTTGTTACCTTTAATTCTGAAAAACACTCTGAAGGAATCAATTAATCATCTCTCCTCTTATCTGGCTCAGTCTCTATATGTTATTATTATTATCCTTATTATCATTATCATTATTATTATTGTTGTTGTTGTTGTTGTTGTTTTCCTAATTATTATTATTGTCATCATTATTACTGTGATTATTATCATCATTATTATTATTATTGTTGTTTTCATTATCATTATTATTATTATTATTATTATCATTATTATTATCATTATTATTAGCGTTAGTTTGGTCGAGCTATCGGCCACATATGTTGGATCGAACACTCTGCAGAATAGGAATATATATATATATATATATATATATATATATATATATATATATATATATATATATATATTATTGTGTCATCCACAGACAGCTGTTTCGATGTATTACATCTCTTCAGTGTGGCTGTTGACTTTCCATTATCCCATCCAGTACCGAATGGAAACCATCACTTCAGGCCTGCAGGCCGATATCCTACCTCTGTACTACAGAACTGGACAGTCAGTAAGGCTGAATTTAAGTTATATATTTGTTTATATCCACCAGAGTGCTCAATTCCTATGGAATAGCATTGCATAAGCTTACAGTGGATGAGTTACCTCACTTAAAGAGTGCTCAATCCTGAATAGAGGAGCATTAATTATTGTGTCATTCATAGACAGCTGTTACGATGTATTATATATATATATATCAGTTAATAATTTTGCTGATATTTCGCCTTGTGTGTGACGTCACTGTAACGTGTATACGGCTCAGGGTTTGAAAAATATCGAAAAATATAAAAACTCATAACGTTCAGATTTCCTCCATGATCTGGTTAATACTTAGGAGTATGGTAGAAGGCACTAGATAACAAAGGTTTGGGCCAATCTTACAATCATCAATTCTTGGTTTGCGTTCTCTTGTACTTTAACAAGAAAAGTCAACTAAAATTTACAATAAAAAAAACTTTCTTCGTCTATCATCTAAAATAGCATTTGTATCATTGAAAAATTGCTGCCCAATATATATATATATATATATATATATATATATGTGTGTGTGTGTGTGTGTGTGTGTGTCTGTGTGTGTGTGTGTGTGCGTGCGTGTTTGTGTGTGTGTGCGTGCGTGTTTGTGTGTGTCTGTGTGAGTTCAGGCAGCATTTTTACAGCTTGCATGTTCAGTTGAACTGGATAAGGAATACCATCCGAAAAATGAAAAAAAAAACTTCCAAGAAAATCAAACCAACAAAAAATATCGATACTGTTAAACGGAATATATATATATATATATATATATATATATATATATATATATATATATATATATATATATATATATATATATATATTGGTGTCTTGGTATGCGTGTTTCTTTGCATGTGTGTCTTCGCATGTGTATGTGCGTAATTTGAAAATTGAGCAAGTCCATTGTTGTTCATTCAAATAAAAAAATTGATGTATTTTCTGGCACTGTTTCAAGTTTCAAATGTCGATCGATTCAAATCGACTGTAGAGAAGAAAAAAACGACAACTTTTCTTTATCTGATCATTGGGGAACATTTTGTTTCTCATCCGCTGATCTGTATTGTATTAAAGTCTCGCAGGTCTGGACTAGTCGGTCTTCGCGAGTCAAATTAATAAGGTTTTTCTTTTCATTGTGAGCCGTTTTGTGTCTTTTTCTATTATTTCCCGAGCTTTTATAAACCGTATATACTGCTTGTTAGTTTGGGGTTTGATTTTTTTCTTGATCTCTCAAAAGAAAGGACATAAAACAGATGAATACTTATATGGAGATCTTGATCGTATCTCCGATGTGATGAGAACTGGTCGGTCAAGATTCAGCGAACGTTGGTGACGAGAAGAAAACCAGTCACTGCACCAACTGCTGCTATGGGAACCAACTCGTGAGAAAGGATCAAGATGTCGTCCATCCACAATAAACTCGGAGCAAGTCTGTAGTGGTACTAACTTGCAAAAGGAAGTACTTGCAACAGCTATACAAAACCAGGCCGGTAGCGGTTTGTGTTTATTCGACCCGATGAGGTGGTGATATATTATTTACAGTATATGTTATCAGCGAACAATTGATATTTGCGACCATTATCTTAGGCGGGCAGAGGATACCCTAGCGCTAAAGATGAACCCTCTAAATCACCCAGCGTTGGTATGCCACGATAGTTGAGAAGAGTGTAAATAGGTAGGTAAGTGAACATTAGGGAAATTACCGCCCAGCCAGACAATGGTAACAGTAAATAGCTCATACCCATTGTCAACAATGGGGCCAGTCTGTATACTTGATCGAATAACCCCCCCAAGGAAATGCATATCGCTTGCTTATTTTCAGTTATGCTTTGTTGAGGGTCCTATCTCTGCCCATTCACGCACTTTCATCCGTGGTTAACCCTCTATTGTATAGCACTAGGAGCTGCCGAGACAAGACATGGGCCGTTTCTGCTTGGACGGAGTATGTATAAACAAACATTATAATTCGGTGCGTGTTGCTACCTGACCAACCGACACATCGTTTGTATTCGTCCCTTCAGTCCTACTCGCTTCTGTCCTTCTTTTGGACGAGCGCAAACCGTAAAAATCTCTTACGTCTGAGTTATTTATGAAATCGTCAACGCAGCCTTTCTTGGTCTGGTCACTTTGAAAGTATATTTACATATATCTATGTTTGTTTCCATGCTTCTAATTTCGGTAAGTCTTTTTCTGAACTTAACAACATGCGTAAATCGCATTTTTTGTGTTGGTAAAATCTTTGTTTACTCACGCGATATATAACACTTTCATTGAATTTAGATTATAGATTTTTTTCTTCATTTCCTATCATTTCCCTTTATTTCACATGTTTATTTTGTTTCATTTGTTTAATTTGAATCTAATGCAAGTAAACCCCAACGCCAGTGATTCGCTTTCATGAAAAGAGGCGAAAAGTGGAAATAGTGTTCAGCGTCAGTCTTGCAGCTAGCCGTTATAGAGGCAGCACACGTACTTCCTCTCACTCGCTCAGTCCAGTATCTCGTACTTTTCACCATCCCAACCTCCGAGGACTCGAACGAATACACCATCATTTTCGGGTCTGGGAACGCTCAAAAGTTTTTCCCCTGTAGATTAACAGTAAAGTTTCTTCGCTTTACACAATTTCAGTTTACGAAAGATTTTCGCTGGAACGCTCTTGTTTTTTGTTTTGGGTATCGGGTTAAACTGTGTCTTAATCACTGATAAGAAAAAGAACATTCCAGTTGGTTTCAGTTATTTACTAAACTTATCACTGTTTGGATCAACAACATAAACAGAGCTCTCAATGAGGATTGAACCCGCTACACTATAATAGAAATGACCGGCAAAACTTGCTGAATATTTTCGATCCTGCTGACTATTTTCCCCGATACGGCATAAGGCTACTAGAGTGGGACCCTGGAGAAAATCGAAGTCACTACAGCAGTAATAACTTCTGAAACTGGCTTGTTAATTATTGCAACTCAGCTCGGCGCTCGGTGGAATTTACTAATCATAGCTTAGCTCAAGCACAAGGCCTTACGTACAGAGCAACTAGTGGAAGTTTTGATTTTGGGCGAAGAAAGTGCAACTGACTGAATTAGGGTTAGGTGTTAAGTATCTATGGTTGTTGGGCTTGGGGGTAGAATTTTCTAAATAGATTTTTTTTTAAAATTGTACCGTGCCGAGTGTATTAAGAGTCTTGATCCTTACCAGGTACGTATACAAAAAAAGGTACATTTTAAAAACCGTCAACAAAGCTATCAAAAAAGGTTTCTACAGCTTTTAAGCTTTTTTTAGCTATCTGACTGGCTGTCTGACAAGTATGTATCATGCACTAAGCTTCACTAATCGAGCAAGAGGGCTGAAAATTTAAATATTTATCCTGAGAAAAACAGTTTATTTTTTTCAAAATTCACCCTAAATAGATTTTTACTGGAGGGTTCAATTTACTATTTAAGTTTATGCTTTATTAATTGGTCACTAGTTCATGCCCGACTGTGTTTTTTGGCGATTTAAACTTTTTAGTGATCCAACAAAAGTTGCATCACTAAAAAAGTAACTTATTCATTAATCACCCCTTATTCCAATGTTCTTATTGATCACCCCCAATACTGCTTGCCACTGATCGAGTGACAATTTCTAATGAGTGACTAACTAGACCGGTAGTTGTATATAATTTAGAGTATAAGTAGGCTATATTTATTTCGCCCATACATTAGAAAATTGACCAGATTTTGGCAGAGGTAAATTCTTAATTTACTCGTGCAGTAAATGCAACCTTTAATTTAAATTATTGATTTCATGATATTTTAGTTTTCCAGGTCCGTTGCAAGGTATAATTTTTGACTTTTCGATCTGATATTTTGAGGTCTACTGGCGTTAAGAAATAGGAAAATCTGGGTACAAGTTGTGCAGTGCAGCCTCTCGTATTATGTACAGACCCTCCTACAAGACTGGTAGTAGCTACTTATTTGAATGTCGACTGCTTTCTTTTCAAGTTCAGCTGTGTGATCCCTGTTAGATAATGTACTTGAAACCGTCGACCATATAATCCATTTTGTTGGTCCAGTCACTAATGCCAGTAAAACTCAGTTGAATGCATGCTAACCCTACCATAACTATAGCGCGGGTAGATTATCAAAATTCATTAGTAATTACTGGTTTTAATTTGGGATCACAGTCATTGGAACGTGAGATGCGAAATTACAGCAATACTATTAGCTCTGTAGAACGGATCACACCTATTTTGAGGGACTATACTACTTAAATTGTTCAAAAATCCGTTTTCGTGATATTTAGTAAATCGACACTTTTGCCATATGGATTACTGTGCATGTTTCGATTTTTCTTAATGGATACATATGCAAGGAGCACCAGTGCTTGTTCAAGGTTAAGGTTTTAGTGTGTGTGTGTTTTTTATTTTACAATTGTTTGGAGAAAAAAATTAATTAATTAAATAAATAATCGTCAAACCTGCCTTAGGTTCATCATAATCAGTCTGTTGGACATACACCCTCCCTAGGATCCGCCACAATTCTCTATCATGGGTGTCACAGAGCCAGTATTTTCTGAATTCGTCTAGTTCATCTCTCCATCTTGTATTCTGTTGGCCTCGGTTCCGCATGTGATCTCTGGGTGTCCATGTTGTGAGTCGTGATGTCCATCGGTTGTCTGCCAATTTTGCAATATGACCTGCTAATTGCCATTTAAGTTTTCTAATAGATTATATGTTGTCTCGGACTCAATTATACTTTGCATTTGAAAAAACGTCTGGGACACTAAAAGGTACAAAAATTCAATAATATTGATTCAAAGTTGGTCATATTTGCTGCGTCAATAAACTAAATTATACCTTTTATTAAATCAGTAACAGTTCAGAATATCTTTTGTCCATTTTCTCTCCTTTTTGGAAAGTGATAAGCGATAGTAATGAACAGAATTCTAAGGCAATCTTTGGAGGCAAAATACCGAAAGTAATTATTTCTCATTTTATTCATATACCTAAAATAGTGTATACAGCGCAATATTTTGTATCTCACCTCATACACTTGGCTTTGTGTCAGTCTATTGTTAATGTATATACTTTTAGGGGTATACTACGTAGCCTAGTGTTCCAAAAAGATTAATATGATGTGTACTATAAAATAATATCCAAACACAGCACCTTATGTCAATAACATATATAAAAGAACAAATGTCATATGACTCGGCCCCAAAAATAGATACAGCTATATATCAAAACTTGCAGCTGAAGGGAGGATGTTCAGTAATGCTGGGGAGCCATCTTGATATAACTGTTTTGTTTTTGAATCCCCGAAACGACCAAATGATGATCCCAACAACAGAAAATCACACATAATACAATAATATCAAATTCTGTGTAAAGCATTGGAACTACTTAGGAAAATAACATAAATTACATGAACAGATATCGGGAAATAGTTGCCTGAAATGGCATACATCTTTTGAAAAAAATGTTTATGTATGGGTTTTATTATTTGAAACGGTTTCCCATTATTACGCGGATAATGTGTCATTTGGCACAGCTTAAATAGAATACACAATTAATTGATTCCTCCAGCAGTCCATTTCTTCAATTATTTATTTTATCTAAGCAATCTACGCCAACTGACACATTCTCTGTGTAATAACAGGAGGTCAGATCAAATAGAGTCTCAAATTATATAACGCATTCATAATTATTCAGTTGGATATATATTATATATCCATTTCTTATATATATATATATATATATATATATATATATATATATATATATATATATATATATAATCCATTTCTATATTTCTAATATTTTGCCCTCAAGGCATTGCTCCTGATAGTGGATTCCACATGGCAACTTTAAACCCTAAAAACACATACTCACACAGCACACACCACTGAAGATGGGAAAAAATCCCGAAACATGTCTGGATCATTAACATCTAAAGATTAATAAACCTTACCTCTGAACATTTTACTCCCGATTCTGTCTCACTCTTTACAGTTCATACTATCTATCTATCAATCTATCTATCTAAATATATATATATATATATATATATATATATACATATATATATATATATATATATATATATATATATATATATATATATATATATATATATATATATATATATAGATAGATAGATAGATAGATAGATAGATAAGGGTGGATTCATACGTCGGTAGGCAGACACGTATATCAGCTAAATTTCTATCTAAATTTTTTTAAATATTTTGTTCTGAAATTTACTCTGGGTAATTTTCGATATTTGTGATTAATGGAAAAGCGTTTGGTCAAGTGCATTGACTAGGGAGGAGTTTATATTTGAAAATAAATATTGTGCAAAATGAGTGTTTCTTTTCATTATAAGACTACGGACTTACTGATGTACTTATATATCAGGTTGATTTTAAAAGTCCCCTGTGTTTGGGGATTTCACTCAGCTCTTCATTACATGTGCGTGCAGGCCGGAGGATACAACGACCGGAACGCCGTGACCACTACAACTAAAATGAGGAAATGATTGCATAATGTATATGAAATGAACATTTGACTCTGGTAGAATTTGCAGAGACAGTCAACTCATTTGAATGATGCATTAGGAGAGGTAAGTCGAACGGTGATTTGGCTGTGTGATAACACCAGTCCTCATGTTACAAATGCGACGCAGCGAATGATCATTGATTTGTTATTGGACGTTCCCACAAGTTCAAGATATCAAAGCATTCCTCGAAGATTTTTGTCTGAATTTCCGAGATAAGGAATTATCACAAGTATTCAATCAGATCAAGATGAAACATTCATTTGGACTTTCTCTCTGATAATCAGTTCTAAACTAGACTCCTAAAATTGAATTCGTATTTTAACACTCAATAGAAACTGTCAAGTGAAAAACACCCTATGGCAGCACGCCATGTTGGGGGTGATCAATTAGGAAAATTGGGAATAAAGAAACGAATAGTTTACTTATTTTACCTATTATTGGATCACAGAAAAAAAACAAGCAGTAACAAACTGGTGACCAATTAGGCAAAGGCTTACATCGTGCGTGACCCCCCCCCCCACTAAAACCTCATTTTAGAGGGGATGAAAAAACAAAAATAGGGAAAATGTATTGATGACTGAATAATGATGCTATGAATTTATATTGATGAAAGGTTTTGTCAAGATAGATACGGGAAGGTTTTGTATCAACTATAACATATTTTGGCATAAAATTCCTACTTAGTAGTTCGCTCATACTCTCAAAATGAGGGCAGTATTTGAATAATTTTGCAAATACATTGTACTCGAAAAATGTCAAAAATATTATATTAAATATTAACAGGCTTATTAACAGATGTTACGTTAAATAGGTCAGTGGCATCAAATTATTTTTTTGTTCATGATAATATCCATCAAGAGGTTAAATTTGTGTAAAATCCAAAATAGGATTGTGCTAAATTTCCCACAAGTGTGGGTGTAAAAATAGTTACATATTAAATATATTTTGGATATCAACAGGCTTGTAGACAGAGGTTACGTAAAGTAGGTCGATGATATCAGATTTCTTTATTTATGATATCAACCTTCAGTTGATTATCATCATAAAATCCAGATCCATTTTAATGCAGCCAACTAAATGATGCTTCGTTCCCTAGGTTGATTCGAAGAAATTATTGCACTTGTCCTCTGTAAGATGTTGAATGGCCAAGATAAACACAAGCCAATACCTTATGATACTATGAAAGGTGACAACGGCGTCTGATTTCTCATGTTCAAATTTATTCTTGAAATATTAATTGCTCAGTTTCAAATCAATTTCTGTTGCAGTGACCACATACGGATTTTTATAATGTTTGATATTGTTTTTATTGCTCTTTATATTTTTTTTATTGCTGCTTAAATTCATTAATATTTACTACGTCATCAAAACATAAGATTCCATTTTTACTACGTCTTCACGTGGTGATGTAGAACAACATGTAAAAGCACACATGACTAATTGTTGTCGAACTCCTACTGAGTTGACTTTATTTTCCTCAGCTTGCAACTATGACGAACCCAGACTTCTAGTTAAGATTGAAAAGTGAAAAGGTTACAAAATGTAAATAACAGGTAGAGAGCGAAGGAAAAAGGGACAGAAATATTGTATTCCCTACGTCATCGATCAACAAAAGAAGAAAGAAAAAAGAAAGAAAGATGTGAAGAGATAAAAGGACAATAGAAAGCAATGGATGCTAGATTGGATTATCTGGTGTCGGTAAACAGATTCCTTTGACCAGAATTTATTAAGATTCTGTTCATTTTTTTAAAATTTACCGTGATTCTTCCTCTTTTTTCTTTTTTCTTTACTCTTCTCTGTCCAATCAACAGAAGTAGAAACTTGAAATTTCTACGCTCGCACTCCCTTTGTGGAGTGCGGAAAACAGCTTGGGAAGAAGGTGAAAATTCGGCTAAGTGGTTGAAATAGTTGCGTTCAGAATAGATTTTGGTCTTGAAACAACCATTCAGATTATATATACATCGATGTGGATTCGATTGTTGTTAATATGCCTTGTCTTTTTTATTTTCAGTTCGAGTGAGACGGCTTCGAAAAAAACCCACAGAAAAGAAACCTACCACGTGATTAAGGGCTGTCTCTCCCTGCTGATTCAATGGAAACGTTTCACCAAAGACCTTCCCAGTTTGCAAGAGCTTTGTTATCAGCAAGATCGTTAACAAAACAAAAGACTTTGAGTGACATGCCGGACTTGTGAAGTGGATCCAGAGGAAGGCACACACACATACATACACAAGTGCGAGCGTACCCGTATTCACACAGACATGCACAAACGCTCATGTACACACATGTCGATGCAAGTGCATATACGTATGCATAAATGTGTACACGCTCACGAAGACTCAACATACAGGCTCAGATTCCTTTGCAAAGATATGTAGTTACATATCCACTTAGTGAGGATCGTGCTCATTATTAACAATGGTCGGTAAGATTAACTCTCTGACCACTGCTCTTCAGCAGTCGACCCGGCGAGTGTTCTATACAGCCTTTTATCTGGGGAAAATATGTTCACTTAAAAAAGAAGAAAAAAGGTGAACCAGAACGAAAATATAAGGGGTAAAAAGCAAAAAAGAGTTTATCTTGAAAAACTTTGGTAAATTATCCATGCCCTTTCAATGATAATGATATGAAATATATACCTTATTTGGACCCAGTGATGCTTATTCAAAAAAAATGAATCAATCAACGTACAGGAGTTCTTTACGCTGATCGAATCTTGACTTCACTTTATTCTGCTGGAAAAAATGAAACAGATCCTCGGACATGCACATTACAGGATAACACTCAGCGGAAAGAAATAAAAAGCTCAAAGGTAATTCAAATTTTCATTTTTTTTTTTTCGGTTAAACTCCTACCGAGTTGACTTTGTTTTACTGGAACAAAATAATGGGAAGTCCAGACTTCCGATTAAGACTAAAAAATAGAAGACTATAAAATTTAAATGATTGATTGAGAGAGTAATGGGAAGAGAGAAATACAGATTCCTACTTTATCAATCAAAGAAAGGAGGAAAGAGAAAGAAAGAAAGAAAGGAGTGAAGATAAATAAAGAGAAAAGAAAGAAAAAAGAAAGAAAAGAGATAGTGATATAAATTAAGGGAGAAAGATAAAATGGAAAGATGTTGACGCTAGATTGAATTATC
>OY735221.1:33759372-33786826 GCA_963457665.1 Thysanoteuthis rhombus
AATAGAGCTGCAATTATCAACAGAGCCTGATTACATAGCTCCAATCAACCAGGGATCAGTTTTACATCACAAAAGCCTTGTCGTTATAATTTTGATAGATTGGGCGGTGGAAACGAACCTAGCGAATATGCTCGTTCGATAATAAATGCTTTTGGCGACTATTAGTAATTAAAACAGGTCTGTTTAGTCTTTCAATAGAAACCGTTACATGACTAGCATCTTTTGGCAGAATGGGCATGATCAAATAAAAAACTTGAAAAAAAAGAGGTTATCAATGAATAAGTTACTCCTCTCTCCTTTTGTTGGGAAGTGATCACTAAAATAGTATGAATTTTCAATCACAAATTGTTGATTACAAACTAAGGGATCAATTTAGCATGAACTTGCATTGCAGATTGAGCCCCACGTTCAAGAAACCCATTGGGGGATTTTTTTCCTAAGTTTTTTCTTGTAGACATAAGAAGTAAATGTTAAATTTTTAACCCACTAGTTCCATTGGTGATACTTTCATACAAACATAACCAACCAGCGAGCTGAACCAACTTAAAAACTGAAGAAACCTATGTTAGCAGTTTTGGTGACAGTGGTGGTTGTCAGTTTCTAATTGCCCAAACCGGTGGACTATGTATTGTGCTGACCATTTTATCGCTTTGATATTTAATAGTATACCGTGAAGGAAACGACTTAGTTCATAAAGGACCAAATTATTTTTTTTTTAGGCAAGAACATTAATAAAGCTTCCTTCCTCTTGCACATGTAATTCAACAATTAAGTATATAATTTTGTTCAAGTGATTTATTGCCTATGGAATTTATCCATACCACACACACACACACATATATATGTACATATATATGAATATATATGAATAATTACATGATTTACAACAAACGTGTTTTCATATATTATGTAATAAGTAGATCTAAGTTTTTTTTCAAGTGGTCAATACTATTAATTCAATGATTATACATTGAATTGAATCAGATAGGAAAAATAGATTTAGAACTCCATCAATTTTGTAAAAGCTAAAAACATCAAACAGCTTTTTTTGCCCCCTACCGTCACATAGCTGACCACTAAGCGGCTGAATCAGGCTGGCCAATAACACGTCTTGGTAGGTACGCCCTCTCTCCTAAATAGGTAGGTGGATTTGAAATTTCCAAATGGGTATATACAGTCAAAAAGAATATCTCTTAACCGTTCATCTGAATATCTGTTCAAGTGAAACAGAATGTACAACCTGTAATAAACCATTGAAATAAATTATCATTTGGACTATCCTCATCTTGGTTATTTTTTATACGACGTTTCGGCCGCTGTACTCTACTAGATGATACCTGATGAAGGCCGTAGAGTACAACGGCCGAAACGTTGTATGAAAAAAAACCAAGAAGAGGATAGTCCGAATAAAATAGAAATAATAATAATACCTCTTCTAAAAAATTCAGAGATATACTAAATTTTTACTCATTTATATTTTCATGTATATATATATATATATATATATATATATATATATATATATATATATATATATATATATATGTGTGTGTGTGTGTATGTGTGTATGTGTGTATTAATGGCAACCATCAACTGAAACTGTCACCAAAGCAGCTGTCAACGTAGGCTTCATCAGTCGATCAGGCTGGGTTGCTGGCTATCATGCGTACAGGCTGCACCAATGGAGTTAGAGGGCTGAAATTATGTCTACAAACAACATTTTGGGGGCGCGAAATTCCCACGCTAAATATATTTTTTAACAAAGATTTTTAGTCTCTTTTAGTTATCACTACCCAACGAAAGGTGAAAGAAGTAACCTACTCATTGATCACTCCCTTTTCAATTTTTTAATTGATTACCCCCGACACGACATACAGACAAAAAAGATTGGTCTTAAGACGGTTTGTATTGAACGACTAACCACACCTCTTATTATTCATTTTCTTTTGTTATCTGTGTATATTTCTTATGATAAATTGAGTTTTAAGCCACAAATCTGTGAGTGGGGAGCAATGAATGAATGACAGTTATAGTTTAGGTTGAGCCCATTTGCTCCCATTAAAGCATACGCACCCTCTTCCTTCCTCACCCTTGTTCATTAAATCGTAAGGGTGCACGGGAAAGGAGAAGAGTGAAAATGAAAGATATGAGGAGAATGAATGATAATAACGAAGCATAATGATCGTTCATATAAAGAAGCAGAATTATAGCACTATTAAGAACTGGCAACGTAGGTTTCTTTCTGTTTTCAAGTTCATCTGGCTGGCTGGCTATTTATGAATCATACATACAGGCCACACCGATAGAGATAGATGGATGACATTTTCAACATTTACCCTTTATGTTTAGAGCTGGGATTTTATTTTAAATCCTCCTCCTAAATATGTTTTTAGTCGGAGATTGGCAATTGAAATATGTGCTAAATTGAGCCCTTAGTTTAGACCAGACATTGTGTTGAAAAAGTCAGACTTTTTTTTTCAGATATCATGGTCTAACAAAAATTAGGATAACTGACGTATTCATTGATCGACCCTTTTCCCAATTATTCAATTAATCACCCCTCCAACACAGCACGCTACCAAAAGACGTTAATCACATGACGGATTCTATTGAGTGTTTAACCAGACCGGTTAGTATTAATTCAGTTTCCATTGTTATCGTCCATCTATATTTCATTATTTTCTCTTTCTTCCTTGCAGGTCTCCATCTAGCCTGTCTCACACATTGGTTTTGATGATACTCATTACCTCAGAACTCAGACAGTCGGTCCAAAACTCTTATTTATGGAATTGAAGAGTTTACCGAAGGATTTTAAAAAAAAGAAACAACATATCACCTGTTCACAGGATATGAAGAAAAGAAATAGAATTAAGTTTGTTTTGTCTCAGGGACAAAATCTCAAATTGGAATGATACGAATTCCCCGAGGATGTCATTACGCAAATAAACTCAAACAAAATTACAGATTCACGCTGCCAAACAAGACTTTATATATATATACATAAATAAAGAAATAAAACTACGTCAAAATGCTGACCAAGGCTGGAATAAGTCTCAAAGGATACTTTTTTGTTCATTACCTATCAATGCTGGTCACAGGTAAGTACCTATTTGCCTATTTTCTTCCTGCTTGCTTATAAATAAATGGGACTTTTGTCGCTGTGTTTTCGGTACGACGAGAGATGGCTGAGGTCGTCGATAGTTGAGATTTGTCGATGAGTGAAACTGACATACCAACCATTACACTAGTAGGAGGTGTGCACACACACACACACACACACACACACACACACATATATATATATATATATATATATATATCAATCACACGGTGACTGTATCATTTGAGCTAGACAACATAAATGGAATAAAGAATTAAAAGGAATTCGGTAGCTGCAGGAATAAAACCTGCGACCGATACGGTAGCCGCTTCTACGTATATATATATATATATATATTTATATATATATATATATATATATATATATATATATATATATATATATATATAGATAGATATATAGATATATAGATATATATATATATAGAGAGAGAGAGAGTTAAACAAGGGGAGCTTTCCGTGGTACGGTGATTAACTAGCCAGTCAGGCCGACCAATATTGTGGTGATATCGAGTTTAACGAGGGCTCGCTGCTGTAACCTTGTGCCACACTAAGCTACGCTTTAGAAATAATTATACGTATACTGATGCTCATTACAGACGCCCCGAACATCGTTAAGATACGCATTTTGCCTTTATCGAACTTCAAAGCAATTTTTTTTTTATTTACCATCTAACATCTTTCACATGAGTCGATTTTGTCCAAATTATAATTCCATACTCTTTCGAAAGGGAGAACGATTGGAAATCTCAACGAAGACATTTTAATAGATTTTTCTCCGGGTTGGCCCCCTACTGATTTAACGAATTTTTAGAGCTGTGCCATAAAAATTCAAAACAACAGGAAACGGAAATGACGTCATTCACGATATACTTTTCACCTCACTGCGGAGGACCGACTTTAATCCTTCATTTTTGCTTTTATCTTGTTATTCATTTATTGGTTTAATGTGTTATTAGATCGAAATCTAATCAAAATCATTTGTTGTCAGTCAATTGACATAGATATGATGTTTAGATATACATTACTTCACATAAGTCATTTAACAAACAGATATTTTGCGTATGGATTGATTTCGGGAGTTGAAAACAAGAATTTTCGCCAGAAGAACCAATTTTTATTGCAATCTGCAAGAAGCAATAATAATTGTTATTTTCAATCTACCTATCTCTCCCCCCCTTTCTCTCTTTCTCTCTCTCTCTCAATATATATTTATAAATAGAGAGAGAGAGAGGAATAGAGAAAAAAGAGGTAAATTGATATATAGAGGGAGAAGGTCTGAGAGAGGGCTTAGTGTGATAGAGAGACTGACAGGGGAAATAGAGAGAGAGTGGGATAAGGTGGGCCAACAGTTTCTAGCAGGGCGAACAGAATCAGTTCAAATTTTGGCTGAAGCTGCTCTTGCTTACTCTGTACATAATAAAAAAACGTCTCATCACTGGCAAGCCATTATAGTAGATGAAGAAGAGAGTGAATCAATGCTCACTTAGGCAAATTACTCACCCTAACTAGCTTACCTGCCATGAATATTGTAACATAAATGCTGTTACCCTACATTATTAACCGATCGATCTCACCTCACTCTCTCTCACTCTCTCCTTCTCTCCGTCTGTCTATCTGTCTGTCTGTCTGTCTGTCTCTCTCTCTCTCTCTCTCTCTCTATATATATATATATATGTGTGTGTGTGTGTATGTGTGTGTGTGTGTGTGTGTATAAACTTTTGTACAGATGGATACCTACGACAGTTTTTTTTGTTATCAATGAAAACAGCGCAACACTCACAGTATACATATACATACATAAACACACACACACACACACACACACACACACACATATATATGTATATATATATATATATATATATATATATATATATATATATATATATATATATATGTATATATTCGGACAGCTATCTTTCATTAATGAATGTCTGGTTGAAAACGACGGAGAAGGAACATCTTGTTAATTTTTTATTAAGATAATCTTGTATTTGCACCATGGATCCAAGCATACATTGTCTTGCGCGAATACAAGAAAAACTCAATAAAAAATTAACATGTTGTCCTCCATCTGTCGTTTTCAACCTGACATGCACATCAGAGAGGTACGTTTAGCATCCTGTCCTTACTATGAGTCAGTTATCTTTTTACACAAATTGACCACTTCAATTTTGTTTTAAGTATCATAAAAAAAACTTGAAATTTACGTCATCTTTTAGAGTCTTCACTTCTGAGTAACCTTTTGTAATCACTCAAACTCAAGAAAATTGCTCTGGAAAACACTAGATACAACTTTTTAAGGAATTTTTACATTAAATTTGATATAACTCAATGTATGCCTAAACTGTTGATGTGATTTAATCAGACTTTTCTTATGCATTTAATTTGACCCCGCAAACATTTTTGTTCAAAGGAAGCCAAAGATTCTTCAATTTGTAATATCGAGATTCCAAAATTCCAAAAGTCAGACATGAATGATTTGCAGTTTGTTAGTATGTTCATTTTGTGATGGAAAATTGTTGATTTAAATCGACCCGGGGACCATTTACTTTTTGAACAAGAGTAAGTTATACTTGATGTCGTCGTGTGTACATAATATAAAAGGATACGGGACCGGAAAGAAAAATATGTACTTGCCAAATGTCCTAATGTAATTGTAAAAACCTTTTTTTAATGGCTCTGCAATTATTAGATTTCATAAGGATATTAACAAGATAAACAAGATTGGTATAGGAGTAAGACAAGGGGATATAATATCACCAAAACTATTTACATCGAGCCTTGAAAGCATCTTTAAGATAACAGGCTGGAGAAGCGTGGGAGTAAACATCGATGGAGAATATTTTAACAATCTAAGGAACTATGATGAAAATGCATTAATAGCAGATACGGGTGATCTACGAAACATTATTAGTGACATAGCCAAAGTATACATGACAGTAGATACGTGAGTACTTCAGCAGACTATTTTCCTAACACTACCGTATGGGCATCCATAACTGTAGGAATTATTTACACCCATATTCTACCTTGACAGTGCCCAGCATAGTTATTTGTTTACCTGTACTAAGTCTCACTCAAAGTAACAATGGTGACCCAGTAACTGGCACGTGTGATCTGCTGTCATATCTTGTCATATCTTGTCATATCTTCCACAGTGAAATCTGTAATAAGATTGACAGGATAGTGTTGTATTCAAACGTTTTTTTTTTTAATTTTTGAATGATGATTATCTCTCATTATCTAACCTCTATGTCCCTACCATCATCTGGTTTTGCCCATGTCAGTTAATATTTCAATGAAATTTCGTATCATTCATTTACGGGATGATAATTAGGAAGCTATGATATTCAGATAATTAATTTTAAATTTAGCATGAAATCCGTCAAATTTACGGGTCCTGTCATTTGATATTGAATTTGAAATAATTAGAATACTATATTCAATCATTATCAGCTTCAGCGTTCGAGGATCCGTCGTTGGATATTGACTTTCCCAAGGATTCACCAGACCTCTTGTCGCGTAACGAATACTGAACTTGTCTAGTTTGTTACGCCATCTTATATATTTGCCGGCTACAGTTTTGCATATGGTCTCTGGGAATCCATGTTGTGAGTCGTGATGACCATCGGTTGTCTTACACCCTTGAATCATGACCTTCCCATTGCCATTTGAGTTTTTTTAATGATTACTCTTCTTTCTCTAATATAATGTTCTGTTTCATGATCTCTCCATGGGATGTCGAGCATGATTCTCTCGTGTGCACGTTGCGTGATTCTCTACTTGGGGGTCAATATTCTTGATAGGTTCCATGTATCAGTTCCATACTTGACTATCGGGTGGATGTATTAATCAATAATAATTAAATGTTGAACTAATTGTATTAAATATCGAAATAATAAATATTTTGAAAATTATGTGCTTCAAGTCTATCTGTAATTTGCTTGAACAAGTCAAAATGATTCACGATTTCCGGTGACATAAAACGAAACATCACCTTTCTATTTAGAATCATCAACTGAATCGAACCAGAGCAGAAATTGCTTCAAGCTTTACTTTTTACTAATATATTCTTCCTGCGTCTTCCCTTTCGACTTTTTCACATTGGGTGGGTTGTGGGCCGTCGTGCTGGTGGAATGGGATGTGCTTGATGCTTTTCAGTCAGTTTGCCTTTGCTCTACTGATTTCAAATAGCATTCTCCCTAATGGTTTTTGAGATTCAGATGACGATAAGCTGCTTAGGGAGAAGAGAAAGAGAAATGAAACAAGATGGCTGAGGAACTAAACAAGGTGGCGTCGAATCTATGTGGAGAGAGCGAAAGAAGAAGTAATTTAGTTGTCATTTTAGTGTGACACAATGACTTCCGCTTTTGCTGAAAAATCGGAAACGCACAGTGGCAGTTACTAGAGGCTTGTGGGACAGGTTGCTTGCCAACCGAGTGATTAGATTATTGCAGGGGAACAGGAGAAAGAAGCTTGTGTGAAATTGATGATCAATATCTCGAAAATGAAAAAGACGAATATGTGAGAGATGAAAACCGAAATCAATGCTCGTATAAAAGATTTTTTTTTAACACAGAAATGCTGAAAAGGAAATCAAAAGATGCATGTTACAGTGTTCCATATTTTCCGCCTTGTAAGTTTTTCTTGAAAGTATTTAACTGTTAAACCACGTCTAATACGCTGGTATTATGAATAGAAGGTAGAACATTGATTGCATAGACTTTTTGTGAAAAAGAATACAAAGAGTACAAAAGAAAAAGTACGGTAATGAAAAAAGAAAGAAAGAAAGGAAGAAAGAATAAAAATGAAATGAAGAAAATTGGAGTGTTGGAAGGAATAGAAAAGAATGAATGAAGGAAAGTGAAATGAAAAGCATCTGGAAGAATGAAAAGAAACAAAGCAAGAAAGAAAGAATGAATGAGAAAATTTGAAATGAACAAAATCTGAAAAAGTGTTTAAAAAATAAGAATGAATCAATGAATGAAGGAAAATGAAATAAAGAGAATATTATACAAGTCAAAGAAAGAAAAAAGAATGAAAGGCAAGCTTGGCTGCGCTAAGGTCAAACTCTTTTACTCTATCAGTTCATCTATTTTAGCAGAACAACTGAACCTATGTTGGGCTTTAGAAGTGTGTATGAATGCGTCATGAGTTTTTGCGTACGTCACTATGTCACTGTTATTCGTTTATGTGTCACTCGTTTTCATTCTGGTCATTATCTTACACCATTGCTACTTATGATAATAAAGTTAAAACTCAATCGTAAGAGTTTGATGAACGAAATAAAGAAAAAGCTCACTCAGCCTAATCCAGCAAAGAAAATAACTGCCTTGCTCCCTAATGGATTCGATTCCCAAATCTATTGATGTCTGACATAATACCCTAGACCAATGCTCAAGGGAAACACTATTGAAAATTGCAATTTATTTGCAATTATAAATAACACGGTTGGACGAATACCTCAAAATTACAGATTAATATCTACCGTTTCTTTTTTTAAATTTCTTCGTTTTCATATTGTTTAAAGGTCCTTTTATCATATCACCCTTTTTTAATGACATCCTTAGTAGCGAGATAATTTTCACCAAAAGATAAAATAAAATACATACTGGTTATTATATAAAAATGATATTTCTGCATAAGAGAAACTAAATGTTTACGAAAAAGAGAATACTAAGAACTCTAAAATGAATTTGGGGCGATCAATGAATTAGTCACTTCTCTCCTTTTGGAGGCAGTGATCTCTTAGAAAGTCTGAATTTTAAAAAAAAACAAACGTGAGCGCTGTTGGACACCGACTAAGAGATCAATATAGCATAAACGTACATTGCAAATTCTGCTTCCCACTAACTACTTATTTCGGGGCTGGGGTCCAAAACAACAAAAAAAGGTTTTTTCTAGACATTATAATGAGTGAATGTTTAGAATTTTAGCCCTCTATCTCATTGGTGGGGCTTGTAGACGTGATGATCTCAGTGTCTGTAATCAACACTGGAAAATTAGCAATTGGAACCATCTTTGAATAAATCACTCTAGTTTATAACATCTGAATTTACTAGTTGGTTTCAAAGTATTAAAATTTTATAAGTATCATTTCCTTCATTATGTACGTTTTCAGGTTGATGATGAACCAAAAAAATAAAGACCTCTCCATTCCATGCCTACATTATATACATTTTTATAACAATTCCTCATTAATTACCGATGAAGCACCATTTAAAGCCAGGGTCTAAAGCAAGACTTTTAATTCAAATTGCACTGGGTAATTGACGATAAATTTCCTGTGAACTATATGAAAATAATCATGAAAGAAAGGGAAATTAGATCAATTCAAAGCTCTGTAGAGAAAGAAAAAGAAGACCTCGGAAACAAGAACTCTAAAATATATCTGCTTTACTCACCAGTGAGTTAATCGACAGCAAATTGACCAAAATGCTGCGATGAAAACAACAACAGCCAAGATGCTAGTTTGAAATAATCATTGAATAAAAAAACACTAAGAAGACATTCAGACAGAAATTGAAGGAATATTTTGGCCAAAAGGTTGTAATGAAAGCAATTACGATGAAGATCCTGGCTTGAAAGAATGAATCATTAACTAGTCACCTCAACGTTTTAGTTGTTATCGATGTCTGACCTCCTAAAACTTTCTCTCTCGACAGGTCACCCACTGGTCTTTGATTAGATTTGATAACTGGGGGGAGAAAGGAGGATGTCTGAGTTTTCTCCCACGTGGTATCGAGGAGTGCTAAAAGCCTCTTGACACTGATCGGCATTGAACCTTCCATCCGACACTATTAACAAGCTTTAGTCAGTGCCAGTTTTTTGAATTAGAGACTGGAAACCTTGGCAGAGGAAAAGAATCCTTGAAATCACCGGCCTGAAGAAGTTTTCTTACGAAGGCCAAATTTTTCATTAATACGTCAACTCTTTAGTATGTCTAGGATAGAGATCATTAGACTGACGATCGTAAGTTCGTCGATTACGTCACAAGTGCTGTTTTTTGGTGGTGTGTCACCACAAATACTCTGATGAGGTTTAAAAATGAATAGTTAAAAAGTAACACTGTGATTCGTTAAAGTATTCTTTTTAGCCAAATTAGCATCAGTTTCATCATTAACCTTTAAATGTCCGTTGCTGGACATGGAGTTTCTCTAAGATTTGTCAGATCAATCTACCTCTGGCTACGCGGTGCTTATATCTCCCGAACCTGTCTGAATCGTCTCCCCATCATACTTTCTGCCGGTCACAATTTTTCATATGATCTCTGGGGATTCATGTTGTTAGTTTTGATGGTCAGCGGTTGTCTGACATTCTTACAATATGGCCTCCCCATTGCTGCTTCAGTTTTCCAATGGATTGATATCTCTAACACCTGTTTTGCCGTCTTTTGTGATGTTGAGCATGATCTCCTCTCGGAGACGTTACACGGTTCTCAGTTTGAGAGAAATATTTTGATTAGGTCCTAGGCTTCAGCCCTATAGGTGACTGTCAGAGGATGCATTCGTTGTAAACCTTTCTTTGGTGCGTGATCAAACGCGAACCGATTATTTCGGCATAATTTGAGCATAAATCAACTGTAAGGTTTTTTTTGTTTTTTTTTACTAAACTTCCTCTCGTCATAAAGTCAAAAGTATCAGATATTCTTAAGCAACCACTCCTTTGTGTGGGGAAAGGATCATCGGTGCTTAACTTCAGCGAATAAACGATAACTAGTACCTTCTGTGTTATTTGACCTCCTAACTCTGTCATCATCAGTCTTTTAACGTCCATCGTTGGACATAGACTTTCCCTAGGATTCGCCACACTCCGCTATCACGGGCGTCATGGAGCCAATATTTCTGAATTTGTCTAGCCCGTCTCTCCATCTAATATTCTGCCGGCCTCGGTTACGCATGTGATCTCGGGGGATCCATGTCGTGGGCTGAGAAGCACCACCAGAATTCATAGATTTTGATGAAAACTAAAACGAATCACTCCCCCACCAGAACCACCCAGATATATCCAAGTCTCGAATTCAAAACAGAAACAATGTTGCTGAAATAACATTATTACTCTCTAAGAGACGCAAAGAACGTACCGGTGTCGGCAGGTCAGTTAGCTTCTTTACCCGAAAATCCCCAGAGAACAACATGGTGTAGAGCAGCGCTGGATATCGAGTGGAATGAGACGAAAAATAAGGTATCAAAAGCCGAGAAAGAAAAGACAGAGAAAAGAAAAAGACGTGGGTATTCAGTTATAAGAAGCCTCACCCTCGGTTCTTGAATCGACCAAATCCGGTTTTGGAGCCAGATCAATTCAATTTATTGCCACATTCTAATTCTGGGCACTGCTGACCGTTTCCTTTGTGAAACATTTCAATAACCCTTCCAAAGAGGCAAGTCCACAGAGTCGACGCATATATGAAGCCAAAACCCACACTCTTACAATTGGGAGATTTCTATTGTCTTGCTGTTCTTTTCTCTTTCTTCATAGGTATTCACTAAGCTTAGTTTAGTCTTATACAAGGCCAGAACAGTGGGATACAGAGTACCAAGAGTCTTCAGAACAAGTACAAACAAACCGTTGCTCAACAACAGGCGATCATAGATATTAACAAAGCTTGGCTTAGTGTGGCACATGGCCGAAATATTTGGTCAGTATCGCCTGATGTGTTCTTCGGCTATTATTGGGTGAACTTTGTGTCTTGTCATCTAGAATTTACTAACAGGACCCCCCACCCTATAGTGTAGTGGAGGCAACACTCACCCAATGAAGGTTAGAGAGATAAAAGGCGAACACTTCGCTTTTTAGCTTATACCTTCTTATAACAGTTGCAATTAAACAACAACATATATATATATATATATATATATATATATGAATATTTCAGTGAATGAAGATAACTACCCGCAAAAGGCAGATATACTCGTGTGGATTTGATAATTCAAGCATGGTCCCTAGTCGTTAGTTCCGTACAGGGCTTTCGGTCCCCTGTATCGTGCCATAAGTGCACCCATGTTTTCATGAGTGCGTCTCGGGCGAGGCGACTAATATCACCATTAGCCTCTTAGCGTCTGTCGTTAGACGGTACATCAGGAGATTACCAAACAGCACAGTACATTTAAGAAAAAAACAGGAGCCAGAGACATCATAGAAACTCAAATGGCAGTTGGCTGGTCATGTTGCAAGAATGGCAAGCACTGAACATCGAGTCTCGCAATGTCGATCCCTAGAGATCATGTGCCAAACTGTGGCGGCAGAAAATAAGATGGTATGACTAACTACACAAGTTCAGAAAGTACTGGCTCCGGGGCGCCCACGATAGAGAGGTCTGACGACTTTGGGGGAAGGTCTATATCCAACAACAGCCGCTAAAAAGCAGATGATGATGATGGTGATGATGATGATGTTGAAACTGACAATTTATTAGTTTAAGATTAGCATCCATTATTCAAACATTGGACGAAAATGCTAACAATGTCACTCTTAGGGTTGTTGGTTTAGATTCAACAAACAATTGACGCTGATTAGTTTAATCAGGGTTGAAATAATAATAAACAAAGACGAGGGCAGACAATATAATTAGGAATCTAATTTACTTGTATCTCAGTTTTTGTGATGAAGATTATTGATTTTCTATCAATCATCTTGTGATCTTGATGGTGGATCTGGTCCTTCGTTTACGATCTTAGCGAAGCTTTAATCACCGCTACCCCCAACAGACTGATTCAAACACTTTTGCCGGGTTCAAGTTATTCATTGTTGTTGTCGTGACATTTGTATGTATTTACGAATATACAATACTGGTTAAAACGAAGTATTCATGTATAGTTCTTACGAATAGTAATTGCCACAGGATCTTGGAATTTCCTGGAATACGGAGCTATTGGTATAATAATCCGTTCTTCTATTCTTACCTGTACTGTACGTATTTATGTATCCTGCCTTTGGCCAATCGTAATAATGTTTAGAAAAAACTTGAAATTTTGCGCACCAAGTCGCCCTGATGACGAGGAAAAACTGACTTTTTCGATTTTTGAAAGTTACCCCTGGATATTTTTTTTTTGAGGGCGCAATTTTATCCCAGATTATCCCATAGTTTACGTTCAGCAACGTTAACGCTTGCTTATTGGAAATTCAGACTTTTTAATGATCAGTGCAAAACAAAATGATAGAGAAGTAACTTGGTCTCCTTTTTTCTAATCTTTTATTGAACATCACCAACATGGCATGCTTAAACACATTGGTTTCATGACAGTTCCAATTGAGTCATTAACCGGACCCTTTTTGTCAAATCGTAAATTTACTTTACAAACCCTTGTGGTTGCATTTTCGTCTCGACTTACTTTACTTTACTACCATCAAACGGTAATTCACAAAGTCAAGATAGCAAACATAGGTGGTAGAGATTCATAATTTCCCTTTTGTATCAGTTTTTCAGTACATCACAATAATTTTATCCATGTGTGTACTTCTAAAATCTGAATGAACCCGGAAAAAGAAACAGGGAAAAAGTGAAACAAAAAAGGTTAAGGAATGAATATTCAAAAAAAAATAAAATAAATAAACAAGCGTGCTCTAACTAGGGACCGATTTAGTATAAACCCACATTGCAAACTGAACTCCACTCTACTTTTTAGAGGGAATTTTTTTTTTAATTTTTAAAAAGTTTTGTTAGCATCAGTAGTAAATGTTCCAATTTTCAGCTCGTGCAACTTATACGCGTGATATATAAATACATCCATAACCAGTGGGACTGATTTGAAAACTGAAAAAAAAACTATTTTGACATGGATAGTGGAATGAGAACTGTCTACCCGTGTGGATCAAATAAATGGGTCAATCAAAATTCCTACGAATACTGAGTACAAAAGGTACAGCGGCTGAAACGTTGTGACAGATAACTAAGATGAGTAAAACAGTTCGAATGAATCAGTGTTTGATTATTTAGGAATGACTGAATTCTTTTCTCTCATTGGCCTTTATCAAGATCGACTCGACACGTAAGATAGTTATGGGAGAGTAGTTTACCCAAGTCTTAATTTAACCCGACTCCTCAGCAAAAGTCAGCAATCGTGGCATGCCAGTGGCGAGATATTTTGCTTAGATATCTGGCGATGAGACCGAACACAGGGAGAATGGGCTCATCCCTTCCTTAAGGGCATTAGTTCGAAGTAAATATAGACGGCCATAACCAAAATTTGAACTTGTTTAATAGATTTTGTGTGCGTAACCGTTACGCCATAATATATCTCCGGATTTTCTTCAACACACTGAAGAAACCTTTGTCTGTACGTCTAGTATACAAAATATTAAATTTGATTAAATAAATACTGTGGAAACAGAAACTAAAAAGAGCAAATGTACTTTTAATCAAACTTTGGTTTGCGATTCGGTCAATTTCAACCTCTCCCGAATGCAACCCCTTTCAAGAATTGAATCACTCTAAATTGTTTGAAATCCTGAAAAAAAAATTGATGAAAATTTATTTTTGCAATCAATCATAATTTTTGTCGTGCCAATTCGGCAAATTTTTATTTCTACTTATTCTATTGATCTAAATATTTCATCGTCTTTCTGTCTGTTCGTCTGTCTGTCTGTCTGTCTATCTGTCTGTCTGTCCATCTATTCGTCTATCTCAGTTTGTTCATATCTACCTTTCTGTCCATATCTATCAATCAATCCATCAATCTATTTATCTGTCTATCAAGTAAAACATTCATCAGGTGGTACATGTTATCACAAAAGCTTGGATAAAAAAATCATTTTCTCTCTCTTCCTCTTCTTCTTCCTATTCCTCTTGTTGTTGTTGTTGTTCTTCTTCTTCTTCTTCTTCTTTTTCTTCTTCTTCTTCTTCTTCTTCTTCTTCTTCTTCTTCTTCTTCTTCTTCTACTACTACCTTTTATTGGTCTGGCCTTAGCCTTGAATTGTCTCCTTCCCTCCCAATTGTTAAAGCTGAATATTAGGATAAATCGAAGACGAGTTTGTTGGATGAAATCGAAAAGAATTGTTAGTGCCTTCGTGTGCTCTATCTCCCGATCTCCCCATTTTCAATGGAGACGTTCAACATAAGATAAACAGCTCAACGGTGGGTCCTGCGTGCCAGGAGATCCCGGCTCTGTGCCATCACTTTTTGTCTTCGAATTGAAAATCTACATGAAAGGATCCCGTTTATTTATTTGCCGCCTCCAAGGAAGTAGGCTTGCTGTGAGATTGGCTCTTACTTTGTTATTCGCAAAAGGATATAAACGCTTAAACTTCATTACTACCTTTACTCTAACTAGCACCGATCACCGTGGTCCAGTGGTAGTGTGGTCAGCTTCGGTTCGGTAGGTCATGGTTCAATCCACTGCCCGAGTCGTACCAAAGACTGGTATTCAATGCCTCCCTGCTAAGGACTTCGCACAAGGATTAGGATTGAAGAAGCTCTAAAGGGTACCGGCAAAATCACGTAGGGTACTCAGTTTCTGATAAAATCACCGTTAAACAATGTCGAGCCTGTTCTGTATTTGGATGGGTATATATCGGGTAATACTACGTGCTATGAACAGTATGACGCTTCGGAATGCCTGTCGGAGCGGAAGGGGGTCTTACTATCAATTACCTGCTAGTACCTCACTCTGAAATACCTTTGATGTGAGCTAAACAGTGATACATACATGAAACTCCATTTTGCATTGCCTAGTAACCACCATCGCATTGAGAAGCATCCACGAGGATACAACATGTTTCCGCGACTATATTTATGCTGTCGGAATAATTGATTAGTTCAGTCTATCTTACTACAGTTGCTTTTAACCACAATAGACTTGGTCGATAAATTCTTCGCTGTTTCCTTTAGAGGTCAACGAGTGTATCAACTCCGGGCATTGTAATGAAAAAACAACAAAGATAATGTCGGATTAAATCAAATAAAAATATCTCATGATCTAACACAGAGCTTTTTAAACTTATCAACATCTAAAAATAACTTTTTTCACGACACATGATCTAAGCTTTGTTTGATAATCTAAATATATAATGTTATCTCTGCTATTCAACTAACCAAGGAAAAAGTATCTTAGAATAATTTGCGACACACCTAGAGATTTTTAGTAACACATCAAAGTGTCTCGAAACGCAGTTAGGAATTCGTACTTGGTCATGTTAGTCGGGCTCAAGCATAGCCTCTCGCGAGTACCAGATATTCTTGCTAACAGAAATATAATCACTTTACTTCTTTACTAGGTTACTCATGCTGTCCGAGAATGACGGAAGTATTTGAATGATTCTACGATAAGATTGAACTTGAAAATTTCAAAAATATGCTACACTGAATGTTCCTGTTCATGTATATCGAAAATTAACCTGGATTATTTATATATTGACAAAAAAATAATAATACGTTATAAAGATTACTCTATATGATGTACAATAGTGATCGCCTTGGTAAATATTATGGACAAAAATATGAAAATACACGAGGCACATTATGTAAATGGATTTGCGTTAAGTCACCACCTACCCCTTGCTTCGCAGCCTACATTGAAACACAAACCCCTATAAGAGTATGTCTCGTGCGAAAAGACCATTTATCTACGTTGCTACTGAAGACTGATCAGATGTAGAAAGGGTCACTTTAACGTGAGGGGGGGATTGATGCTGGATGATAAATAGATAGCGAAAGAATAGCGAAAGAATGCAAGTCTGGTTTGTCACTCAATATAAATTATCATGTGACCAATGTATTTTGGCAGCAAGCTGTGTTGGGAGTGATCAACTAAGAAAATTGGGGAAAAAAAGGGATGATCAATTGATAAGTTGCTTCTCACTCCTTCTGTTTGACGCTGAATTGAAAAATGAACGCGCATGAATGTTGCCAGACACAAGAGATCTACTCAGCTAAAACCCCTCTAAGAACCTTGGGGGGGGGCGAAAGAAAAATTTTTTTTAGACATAATAAACAGTGAATGTTTGAAATTTCAGCTTGGTATCTCCATTGGTCGGGCCTGTACGCGTGATACGTTCGTAGCCAGCTACACCAACTTAAAAACTGAAAAAATCTATGTCGATGGTTCTGGTGACAGATGACGGCTTCTAATACATGTTGGAAATAATAGGCCACAACCAGTAATAGAAGAGTCATATTCATTAATAACTACCTCATTGTACACAAGTGTGCACTCTGGGCGAGAAGTGGTTCAAGGTTACAGCTATAAGTGCTAAAATCAGTCTCGCGACCGTTTTACTGTTATTGTTGTTACGCCTCGAGAAATAAACCCTAAAAATAATGGCGGGGTAGGTTCGAATTCACGGGAATTTAATTTTTTGCCTTGCTCATTCACTTTTGTTTTCATTTTTTCTTTTGCAATATTTGTATTTTTTTTAAATTCATTTACTTTCCCCGGGAAGGGAATATTGGTTCTTTATTCCTAGTTGCACGTTGAATTAATGATTACAAAAAGACCAGGAAAACATTGTGTCCAAAACTTCCGGTCGGATATGAATAGACTGAGATAAATAGATAGATTGATAGATAGATAGATTGATAGATAGATAGATCTGGTTAGTCACTCAATAGTAACTGCCACATGATCAATGTATTTTGGCAGCATGTCGTGTTCGGGGTTTATCAATTGAAACAATTGGAAAAAGGAGAGTTCAATGAATGTTACGTCTCTCCCCTTTTGTTGGGTGGCGATCACAAAAAGTCAGAATTCCACAAGTGCGAACTCTGTGACTAATTTAGCATAAATTTTTATTCCAAATTGAACCCGCTTTAAAAACCGCGGCTGATTCAAAAGCGGTATTTTATAGACTGGGTGATAATTTCTAGACATAGCCAGCCCGATAAACAACATAAAAACTGAAGAAACCCAGGTTGACACTTCTGGTGACACTTTTGGTTGATGCTGTCTGATAGATAGATAGATAGGTAACTTCATGGTTTAAGAATCAATACCAAAGTCACCCTCAACTTTATCATTTTCTCCATCATAACAAACTAAACATTTACCGCAGTAGTTATACATTTGACGAAAGGAAGAGGGAACATAAACGTAGCATTTTGAAGGAATATGTGTCGTATATTTTCGGCATATACACAGCGCTTTTTTTTTCTTTGCAAATTTCATCACAGGAGGCTAACGCTTCATCAGTTGTACACTAATGTTACTACGCTGACAGAATAACGTAAACAGTCAGCCACTGTGTGGTTTGATATAACTTTCAATAGACAATACATTAAAATAACCCCCAAAATTTGGAGGTCTTGATGTTCAAGAGGAAAGGGGGCTACTTTTATTATGTCTGCAAACATGACGGATCAGTCCGAAATGTGAGTATTTTACAGAAACTAGCATGATTTTTAGGGGAATAATTAAATACTTGATCTTTAGTGAAGCAATCAAATTATTGATTTTTAGTAAATAATGACTGACTCAAGTGATTCTCAGTCCAGTCAAAACATTCTTTGAATCAAAATAGCTCTTTTATGACTGAAAACAAAGTTAAGCTTTGGGAGGGGCTCGCGTAAGTTCATAGAAAGCCAGGGAATTGTGTTATGAACACACATAGTTTTATGGAAAAACGCTGAGAACGTCTATACCTAGCTATTACTAAGTATAAACAAACAAGATAATGAAACACCTTTGGCAAAAAAGAAGAATATCAAGGGAGAAACAGTTATTTCATATCTTCTTTCTAAACAGCTTCAGGTGATGAGATGGTTTTAAATAGTTAATCTTAATCGTGTGGTCACCAGACTGATTGGTTTGGTCCCCAGGCAGCACCGAGTATTCTTGCTAGCAATAAAATAATGATTGGAACCGTCAACCAAAACTGTCACCAAAACTGTGGCTAAAACTGTTAACATAGGTTTCTCAAGCTTTCAAGTCGGTCTGGCTGCTGGCTGGCTATATATGTATGTAGGTATTTATCCTGCGTACAGGCTGCCCGGCAGCCCCAATGGAGTGAGAGGGCGAAAAATTTTAACATTTGCTCCTCATTATTGCTAGAAAATAAGTTTTGTTTTATTTTTTAACCAACCGATAAAATTCAGTAGGGTGTAGAGTTTACAGGGTGAAATTACGCTAAATCGGTCCCTAGTTGGTGCCCGGCGTTTCCATTTGTTTTTTGTTTGTTTTTTTTTGTTTTTTTGAAAACTCGTATATTTTGGTGATCCAACATAAGGCAAGAGAAGTAGTTTATTCATTGACCGTTTCTTTTTTTAAATTGATCCCCCGACTCAGTATGTTACCAAAAGACACTTGGTGGTCTCTAGTGAGTAACCAACTAGATTGGTTATCAGAAACCGTTAACCAAAATTGTCAAAATCGTTTTTTTTTTTGTTTTTTGAGTTTTCAAGTTGGTCCGACAGGCAGGCTGGCTGGCTGGCTGGCTGGCTGGCTAACTGGCTAGCTATGTGTCATGCATGCAGACCACACCAATGGAGCTAGAGGGCTGAAATCTTCAACTATGACACCTTATTGCATCTACAAAGACTTGGAAAGCCTCTTTTTGTTCCTTTTTTTAATCTACTTGGGTTTTTTTTGACAATTCAGAATTTTTCTATCACTGATCAATAAAATGTAAGAAAAGGAACTTTTTCATTGATCACCCTTTTTTCAATTTTTTTAATTGATCCCCCCCCCCCACTCACACACAGCATGCTACCTAAAGACGTTG
Source organism: Thysanoteuthis rhombus (assembly GCA_963457665.1). Classification (NCBI taxonomy): domain Eukaryota; kingdom Metazoa; phylum Mollusca; class Cephalopoda; order Oegopsida; family Thysanoteuthidae; genus Thysanoteuthis; species Thysanoteuthis major. Next base: position 33,779,149 of record OY735221.1, read on the forward strand.
GTCAGTGATGGTTTCTATTCAGTGACTAACCAGACCTGTTTTCATTATGGAGAGACGATGGCTGGTGGTAGTGGGAAAATCATAAAAACATAAATCAATAGAAATAATGGTTAATGGATGATAGGAGACTTTGCCGGCGTGAAAGGAACCGTATACAATCCTGCCAATTTTTTTCTCTACTCTGTTCTCAGAATAGGTGAACCTTTGATGCGTGACCCTTTTCGTCATTTTCCCTTTAGGCTTCGCTGATGTCATGTCATCATCTAAAAACAACGCCATTAGTTAAAGAAGGGCCGATCACATCTAGGGTTGTCATTAGGTGCCACTTGAATGAATCTTGTCCGGAGGAGAATTCCCAACATTCATCTTCCCTCTGACATAAGCATTTTTTTTTCTTCGACTCAGGTTTTTTTTTTATTTTTTTTTTTTATTTGTTAGTATTCATTTTTCATTCATTTTTTTTTTTAGTAATTTAGAAAAGTATCTTTTATGTTTAAAATTTTTTATTACCTCTTGGTGGTTCGAGAAAATAATTACTCAACTACTTTTCACAATTATTACTTTGTCCCCCGCACCTTCCGACGATTAAGTTGCATCCTTTTTTTCTTCATTCTTCTACTATTTAACTTTACTATATTTCCTTCCTTCTTTCTTTCTTTTCCTTCATTCCTGGTCTTTTTCTCTCCTTCTACTTTGGATTTATTCCAAAACTTGTCCGCTGGCCATGATTTAGAAACAAATTTAGATATCAATTTTCATCTTTCTTTTATACCGAACTCTTACAAATCCCCCCCTCCAAAATCTGAAATCAATTTGTCCATTAAACAACTGTAGCCATCAAAGATGGTGAAGGGTTCAATCCTTTTTAATGTGCCTATGTTTATGTGTCTGTGTTTTTTTATGTCATCCAGTATTCCCGGCTATAACGTTTTGTCTACCGACTTGAAAATTGACATCAGTACTCTAATCGTCTGAAATATCATTTTAAAAGCTTTTTTCACCTTTTAAGATCCTGATTCTGATGGGTTTATAGATAACATCTAGATTTCCTTTACACTATTTTAGATGTTTTCCAGTGGAGAATGTCAGTGAATTCATAATTATAATTAATTCTGACCCTATATATCATCTAATGTAATTCTTTTACATTATATTTTCTTGTTATTTCCTCACCGGAACTGAAAATGTAAAATTCCACCCTCATATGAGGTCAATCAGGAAAGTTTCTACTCATTTGATAACGAAAAACCTAAATTTTAAACGATGTCTCAATCTTTTTCTAAGTACTTCCCTACAAAGCCTTATTTCATGATTGCTATCAGCTGGCGCGTCGCGATAAATCCCTGTAAGTCTCTGAGAGCAAAATCTTCACCTGGGGGAGGCTGACACAACTGGGTGGTGTAGGGTTTTGCCACGAATCCCTATCAAAGACATCAACAATGGACATCGCTTAGTCATCGTGAATGTGACAGTCACACAGTACACAAACTCATGCATGCACAGTGGGATCCCATTTGATAGATTATCAAATCATATCTTGGCAGTGTAACTGGTTCTCAGGATATCTAAAATGACTGGATACTCGCCAAACAGGCCCTATGCCTAGAAAATCATACAATTTTGAAGTTTCAATCCTTACGTCATACAGAAATGTCCTATGCTTATTCAACAGAGTATAACACATTTTAAAATATGTTACACACACTAGAGTCACACAGTTTTACAAGAAAATAATATATATATATATATATATATATATATATATATATATATATATATATATGTGTGTGTGTGTGTGTGTGTGTGTGTGTGTGAATATTAAAGACCATAAAGACCGATTGATTCTAACAGGTTGGTCTGCTTCTTACATCTCGTGTCGTACTAAGCTAAACTTTGTAAATTAATAGATGACCAATTGGTCTTTCACAAAACTAAATTGAGCTTACTTAACACATATATATCTATTAATCTATCAATCACCCTCTCTCGCTCTCTCGCTCTCTTTTTCCCAATATATATATATATATATATAGAAAGTGTGCTCGCGTGTGTGTTTATGTGTGTTCTTTTGAACGTTGTCATCATCAAACATATTTATTGCGGAAAATCAAACATTGTGCCTTGTATCTTGGTTCTAATGATCTAATGTTTCAGCTACATCTCTCCCTGGCACCTCCTCATCGTATTCATTGGTGAACCAAAACAATCAGATAAACCGTTTGTAGATGCAATTTTTTTCCAAATAGAGAACTAGGAAGCCTACCAACAAACTCTGGCTAATTATCAAACTGCTGGGCTGGGGCCCATTTCTTTACTCTAGGCAAATGTTGGAATTCCCAAAAGTCTCCTATTGATTGATGAAGGGGCCAGTAAGCTTTGACACCAAACCAGAATTAGTCTGTCATCGCTATTTTCTCAGTAGAAAGAGAAATTACTTGTGGGACAACGTTTCATAACTATTCAAGAAAAGCGCCAATCGGAATAAAAGATCATTTTCCAACTGGTTTGTCTTGTAAAATCCTTGATACAAAGGAAATGTCGACAATGTATGTGGAAATGACAGAGTAAGAAGAGACAAAAAGGGGAATACATTGAGCGATTTGGTGCAGGAATGCATCAAAATGATTTTACTATAGAATTTCATTGCATTTGATATGGAAATGAACCAAAATGGCTTTACTATTGAACTTCATTACATTTCATTTGATACGGAAATGCATCAGAATGGTTTTACTATAGAAGTTCATTATAAATTATTTCGTATGGGAATGCATCAGAATGGTTTACATTATAGAACTGCGTTACAAATCTTTTGAAATGAAAATGCATCGTAAGGATCTTTACAACAGAACTGCATTACGAATTATTTTCTATGGAAATGTATGAAAATAATTTTTACTATAGAACTGCATTACAATTTATTTATATGGAAATGCATCGAAAGGATCTCTACAACAAAAGTTCATTACAAATTATTTGATATGGGAATACATCAAAATGCATAAACTGATAACATCGGAAAGCGTTACATACGATACGCCATAGAATTGTATAATCAAAGTTTTTTTTCTCTTTAAGAAAGCATCACCAATGATCTTTCATAGAAAAGCATAAAAAAGAAATTTAAGTATTTCGTAGTATCCCATTGCCCTCTCTTCTACGAAATTTAATTGAAGTTAATTGTGATCCTATGGAGATACTGTATAGACAAACGAGCGGAAAGATGGAAAAATGAAGTGACAGACATAGATGAATAGAATTACCACTCTCCACGCCGTTGGCAGAGATAAAAAAATGAATAAATATATCTCTTCCGACTAAAAAAAATCTTCGTCCGTTTACGAGTTATTAAACACGGAAGATGGGCTGGGTTGGGTCGAAATTATTCGGGTCGTTATAGCTCAGCTCCATTGCATCGTAGCGAATACGTGCCAATTATCATTTTTTATTTTATTTTATTGATGTTTTATCGTTCAGCGAAAGTATATTCAGAAAAGCTGCATCTGTCCCCGAGATATGTTGAAAACCAAGTGAACCTTGCTTATACGGATGTAAAATAACGTTCTTCGTATGCTGTCTCAAGCTACCGTATAGAACATTCGTATAAGCAAGGATTAAAAAAACAAATTACTTACTTCAGAAAAAACGCCATAATTAAAAAGCTACTATAAACCAATTGCTGCATACGTGATTAATTTTAAAATGATGGGCTTGGTGAAAAACCCATGTTTCTTCATTAGTTTCCGAGTTATTAAGCTCAAAGAAGCGTAACATATCCTTCATTGTAATGGTAACAGCCTACCTCATTTTATTACAACCCTGAACTATTTTTTCGAGCAAATTTTATGAAGAATATGATGCAAAATGGTATGTAATATGTCAATTTTTTTTTAGATAACAAGTGTTTTTACTGAGAACACAAAAGTTTGAAGAACATTTCAAAGCTGTTTCTAATTTGAGGTTTGGGATGTTTGCCGCCTTTTCTTGTCCCTACCCTCTTTCTCTGTCTCTGTCTCCCTCTACTTCTGTACACCGAGCAGCCAACGCCCACATTCAGATGAGTGCACTCGTGGGTAACAGAACAGGTGACACGAATTGCATAGAGCAATTTTATTAATGTTGATTCAGATCTAACGTGTTGCGCATATTCCCGCGGTGCTCAAGTTGACCGGACTTAGGGGGCTGGAGGTGGAATTCATTATTGAATTGGATGACTGACTCATTTCTTTTGTTGAAATTCATGCCACGTGGTTCATTTAGATTTTAGAAGTAGCAGGAACCAGCCGTTGTGAATGGGATTGAATTATTTTAAAAAAACGAACTATAATACTAAGAATGTTAGGAATTCTAGTTATTCAAGCATCATTATCAACTTTATTCTGTAGCCCAAAATAGTTTTTTTCCTAAATGACGTACGTCGGTTCATCTGTAGTCTATAGCCTAATAATGAAAATACATTTTTACAAATTATTTTACAAACGAAATTATTAATTTTAAACATAATCTCTTTTTTGCACTTGATTCGACGATGAATAATAATCATATTGATTGAACATTATACAGTGTGAATGTCAGAATAAAGTTCACTTCAAAACTATGTGTCAGGCTACCGATTTATTGATCAAATCTCATAATTCTTAATTTGAACGATTCATGTTGTTTAGGTTTATAATGGGTGTAACGTTTTACATTTGGTTGTTGATATGAAAGTGTTGTTTGCCCACTTACTCAATCTCTTCCCCCGTCAACTATCGTGGCATACCAAGGACGTGATATTTTAGCAAGTTATTTTGGTGATACGGCACAGTGAACAAATTTATATTCACACTTTTTTCAGAAGAATTAGTACGCAAACCTGAAAAAGTAGACCACTAAATCTACCTATCTATCTTTTAAAACAATGGACTCATCCACTTAAACGAGTTTGGTCACTCATTTATCAAAAGTCAGATGAAATTTACTAACACATAAACATTCATTCAAGTAGCAAATTGTTAAGTCACAATATATATATATATATATATATATATATATATATATAGCGCAAAAAGTATCCGATATATTTCAAAACGTTAATTTTAATATCTTTATACAGCTTCGAAATTGAGAGAATTTGAAAGATTAAAAAACAACTTTCAAACAAGATTGAACAATGTATAATCATGTATAAAAATCAGGAAACTTTGTCAAAATTCTGTCAATTTTGAACGTCTATAACTATGTTGAAATAAACTTTTTAAAGTTCATCGGATTTTTTTTCTTTGCACTCATTCACCTTTGAAATTTTTCATTCAATTTTTTCACAAGTAGTAACAAGTAATAATAATCTTTAAAATGTATAATGGCACCAATATTGTCTCCATCCATTGTCTTCGTTACTCTGGGATATCTACAAATGCTATTTATCATAACTGTTCTATTAATCTTCTCATAAATTATCTCTCAATAACTTTTGACGGCTCTCATTTTGGACTTTTTTTTATTATGTTTCATTCACCGTTCTTTCTTTGTGTAAATGCCGTAGGAGAGAGCACGTGGGCGTATCTTTTGTTTCTGTGGGGACGTTCGCATACTAACCTGTGAGTCTGCACGCCACTTGACGGGACTGCACTAAATGCAATTGTCATCAAGAACACCTGCTAGCAAACGAAGAGCAGGTGCGAAACCGGTTGTAGGCTTCGTGAAAAAGAGTTTAATGCTTAATAGATATATTAATGTGTCCCCGAACAGTTCCTGACCACCATCCCCTTTTAAAGCATATTTTTCTTCAGTGTCTCTCCCCTTCCCACGAAGTTGGTAAAATAATACATTCAAAATCGAATTTTAATGAGTTCTTCTATCTCTCTCTCTCTCTCTCACTCTCTCTCTCACTCTCTTTCTCTCTCTCTCTCTCTCTCTCTCTCTCTATATATATATATATATATATATATATATAGACAGAGAGAGAGAGAGAGATAGATTTAAAAATCTAAAATATCGAGCATTATCAGCATAGATAAAGCAATATGGGTGGGTGGGTGTGTCTGTATTAAGTGGATCATTGTTACTTTCTAGCGGATTTGCTCTGCATTGGGGGTCCTGAATTTGAGGTCATGTGCCCGACTATGTTGAGCTTAATTAATACCTAAAAGGACATCGCTGAGGGGTAATGGTTAGCTTGATAAGCTAGCAAATCATTAGTACCTCTGGACCATATCATTATCATTATCAACCTTTCAGCATCAGTCGTTGGGCATAGTTCTTTTCCAAGATTCCCGACCACTTTATCACGGGCGTTGCACAGCCAGTACTTTCTAAACTTGTCTATTTTTTTCACGCTATCGTATTTTTTGCCGGCCTCAGTTATGATCTCTGTGGATCCACGATGTGAGTCGGGATGTCCAGCGGTTGTATGACAGCCCATTGTATTTTGAGATTTATAATAGATTCTATGATATTTTCCAACTGTTTTTCATGATATGCTAATATATTGTCATCACTCCACGTGATTTTTAGTATGATTCTTGCCTAGTTCCCAGCTAAGCCAGGTTTGATGAGCAACTATAAGGGCTCCTTAATGTAGCGTCATGGTCAACAAGCTTGTTTTATGGATCATAACTACTGTGTAAGGGGTTCGATCTTAATTTAGTACCTCATTTTTCCGGCCATGTGCCAGACAAAGCCACACTTAATGAACGACTAAACTAGAAACCCAGTCATCTTGAAAGCCGGCCCTCCTCTCAACTACCTTAAGCGAATGTACAGGTGTTTATTGGGAACGTGTAATTAAGGGCTTATCTTGCGATAGGGACAGCAGGAGATATTGCTCTGTTCGAACGACGCACGTACGCACGCTTTTCTGTGTCAAGGAAACGCGAGTGATGTCGATTAGGCGTGTAGGATGCGATGCAGAGGTCTGGGGTGTGGCATCGGACGTTGGCGGATAAGTTGGGGTCGGGGGTGGTTAAAGCGTGGCGTTGATAATCTGTAAACACCCACGTCAGCAGCTGCCGGTTGGGGGTAGCTTAACTTTCTTGCAACAATAATATTCCTTTTTTCACACTACATGAATAGAAGAGAATAAACAAAGAAAAGCAAAGCAAAGTTTATTCGCACTAAAAGGATGAGTTTCCCCAGATAATGAAAGAATGAATGAATGAATGAGCAGAAAGGTGAAAGTATCGTCACCATCACCATCATCATCATCATCATCAGCAGCAGCAGCAGTCTTTTAATGTCCGTCGTTGGACATACACCTTCCTCGGGGTACACCAGACCTCTTTATCATGGGCCTTGCAGGGCCAATATTTTCTGAACTTGTCAATCCGTTCTCGCCATCTTGTATTCTACCGGCCCAGGTTTCGTATGCAATCATGTGAATCCATTTTCTGAGTCGTAATGTCCATCAGTTGTCTGCCATTCTTGCAACATGACCAGCCAATTTCCATTTGAGTTTCCTGGTGGATTCTTTGATTTCTCAGTCCCCTGTTTTTCCCCTAATATATTATGCTGTCTTGTGATCTCTCCATGTGAGGTTGAGCGTGGTTCTATCCTGTGTGCATTGCATGGTTCTTAGTTTGAAGGTCAGTCCCTTGGTTAAGTTCCATGTTTCAGCTCCATAGGTGACTATAGGAAGGATATATTGGTTGTAAACCTTTCTTTTAAGGACTAATGGGATTTTCTCGTTCTTGAAGATTGA
>OY735221.1:33787026-33862026 GCA_963457665.1 Thysanoteuthis rhombus
CATATCCTCCTCTCTTTATCTTGCAGTATTTTTCTTGGTCATTATTTATATCCCTTCTTCTTGACCCAAAGTTCGTCTTTCACCTCCTTAATGTCTTTCAGTTTCTTCCTTTTCAGCTAATCAGTTTTCTTTCTTTATTTTCTTCTTTTTTCTATTCAGTTTCTTCCTTTTCTTTCTCCCTTTTTTTTCGTCCCTTTTCTTCTTGCTTCGTTCTCTCTTCCTTTCTTTTCTCTCTTTCCCTCTTCTTTTTTCCTTTTTTTTTCCCTTTCTTTCTTTCTCTTTTATTCTCCTCTGTCTTCTTTTTACTTCTCTTGTCTTCGTCATACTCTCTTTCCTATTCCGTTGATCTCTTTTCCTTTTCTTCCTTCCTTTCTTGATCTTATTCTTTTTTCTTTCTCTTTCTCTTCCTCCCCTTTCTCCTTCTCTCTCAGTGTGTTCTTTTTCTCTCTTTTCTTCTTCTTTCTTTCTTACTTTCTTTCTCCCCTCATCCATTTCCGTTGCTTGTATCTTCATCCAAGAATTTTTTTCTGTTTTCTATTTGTTTTTTCTTCATCATCTTTTTCTCTCCTTCCTTCTTCTCTTCTTTTTTCTCACATTTTCGACTTCCTTTTTTTCTTTCATCATCCAATGATTAATTTTTCTGTCCTTTATTCTCTTTCTATCTATTTCCCCCCCTCTCTTCATTTTTTCTCTCACTTCATGTCTTTCTTTCATTCACTTTATCTCTCTCCGACCCCCTCTATGTCTACCTATTTCTTTTTTTCTCTTTCACTCTCTCTATTTTGCTCTTTATATTTATATATATACATATATAAATCTTCATCCCTCCCTTTATACATATATATATCCACCTCTCTCTCCCTCTCTGCTTTCCTTCTCTCTCTCTCTCTCTTTCTCTTTCTCTCTCTCTCTCTCTCTCTCTCTCTCTCTCTATATATATATATATATATATATATATATATATATATATATATATATATATATCTTTTATTCATTTAAGTATATTTTTCCCGATCTCTTCATCAATTGACTTATTTCGGCATTTTTTCATCCCACTATTCATTGATCCAAAAGCCAATTCCATTATCCTTCTTCATTTGACACTGATTCGAAATCCACAGAAACACAGTTTTGTCACTTTTTACATTAGCCTCATGTGCTTATGTGAGCATGCGCAGCCTTACACAGCCGCCTCTGCATTTTCATTGGCGACATTTAATCCGTCTACATAATTGCTACAGACACATTCTCTGTGTGCCAGTGTGTGTGTGTATATATATATATATATGTACTCGTCAACCTCTTCTTGAGTGAAGCCCTCTGTTCTCATCGTATCATGAAAGTGAAATAAAATGATGCATAACGATCGCCTGAAAATCATTTGGTATGAATAGAGATATATTGAAGAGCACTTTGGTAATGTGCTTAAAGCGTGAAGTATACAATGAATTGATGATACCAGCTATGACTCAGATGCAAAACATCGAAATAAATAAAACGAAGTGAGAGAAAACTTTGAATCGCAGAGGGAGCCAAAGAAAGTGCAACGCTTTAGATGATTCTAAGAGATAGAAAAAGATCAGAATGAATCGTATTATACAAATAATCAAGGAACAAAAATCTAAATGGGCTGGTCACTTAGCAAGAAGAGATTACGGAAGATAGAGCAAAAGACTAACTAATTGGTGCTCATAGGACAGTAAATGATGTACGAGAAGGACAGACAGAAGATTGTATGATGATTTAAAAAGCTTTACCAGTAAGACATAGATTAGTGCAGTTGCGGTCGTCATGGAAAAAGATGGAAAAGGCTATCATCCAGCGTTGGCTGCTGCTGAAAATGCGTGCCCATAGGAATGAGAGTTAGGTTTGGTTTTGTGTTAGTCTTTGTAACGCGGTGTGAAAGTATTTGAATCCGATTTTAAGAATAGTTCGTATGTTATGCATGTAATAAAGGGGAAATAGTTCGATAGAAAAACAGAAAAGAAAGAAAAGACAAAAGAATTGTTTCAAAGAGATAAAAAGGTAGAGAAAGAATAGGGTAGAGAGAGAAAGAGAGAGCGAAAGGAGTAGAGAAAGTCTTATTTTTTGTTATATTCAAATATATTCCACATAGCAGGAAGAAGGGACATCAGAAGGAGAACAAAACTAATTGATTGGTTCTTGTGAGACAGTAAACGCAGTAGTAAAAGACAAGACACGGGAAAAGTTTGCCATGATAACGTGGAAGGAGATATGAACGGCCTTTGTCCAGCTATGGACTTATAACGGCTGATGATGATGATAATTATAATGATAGATAGATAGATAGATAGATAGATAGGTTGATAGTTAAATCTGGGGGTGGGCAGGTGTGGTTTTACATTAATCACCGTATGGGCTTCTGTCAACTTCTTTTTCATTGAGGTTGCCGCTTAACTATAACATGGATACTACTCTTGAGTGTCTTACATTTACCCAAATCAAAATGCTCTTAGCATTAGTTCAAACTCAACATGAATGAAATGAACAGATGGGTCTATCAAAAGTACATTCGTTTTTGTTTTTTTTTATATATATCTTTACCCCAAAGCTTATTCCATGTACACATCTGAATACTATCTATAAATCCACTTTATTATTCCTTTGATGATCACAGCTACTCCGAAAGTTTCTGCATGTTGAAAACCCGATTTATACTCTAGCATATATGGTAGAGATGGGTGCATAATGAGAGATAATTTGAATTTGAAAAGGAGAGTAAAGCTAACAGAAATAAAATAAATAAAGGTAATTATTTGGTATAGGTAAGATCTTTGGAAAGAGACGATTTTCGGCAAGGGAGATAATCCCTGCAGACGGTATGGCTGCAATTAGTGTTGAAGTAATACGGAGCAAATTTTGGGGAATTAAGGTCAGTAAGCTGTTTCGACGTTGGAGTTCGTTTTTATATTTTAAAGTCGAATATTTGATGAAAAAAATATAATATAGTTAACTGCAAACCTATCACCAACCCTGAATACCAACCCTAGACATTAACCATAAACACTAACCCTAAACTATTTCCTTTGTAGTTATATTTAACAAAATAATGTTTCTCATGTTCATTGTATTTTTCTCTCATTTCTTCCAATTTTTTTTTAAATCTACCTTCTTTTATCCACTCCTTCCTGGGAGTTTCTTCAAAATCTAGCTCTTTTCAACGATCAAAAGGGGCCAGTTTCAAAATTTGCTCCGTCAGTAATGGCTAGAATAGCGTTTCCTTGGATCATCTCCCTTGACAAATATCAGCATTCCAAAGAATTACTGAAATCAAATCCTATTTTTATTTCCACTTGTTTTTAGCTTAATTCAATGTCTTGATGAATTGATTTAACTCTGTCAAGGATCACGATGGGTGAAACAGCCTTTTCACTACTACTACAGTACATGATCTCTTCTCCAAAACCATTGGTATTGGACAAGTTTTGTTTTTGTTTTTTTATTGTTTTTTTTTTTTTTCAATTTTTCGGATTTGGAGATGGTGATTTATACATATCATATATCCCAGAAAAAGCCAGTGTTAGAAACCAAGTTTTCAAGAGGCCAAGTCCGGTAATGCTCCGGTAAATATTCATACATAATGTCAAATGCAATAATATTTCTGCAGTGAAAATTATAAATGTTCTCACTGAGGGGTTCGTATAAAGATTATCAATACTATTGCAGATTATTTGCAGAATAGTTAACAAACAAACACGCCTGATTGATCTCTCACTAAAAACCATCACGTGACCAACGTCTTTTTGTGAGCGTGTGGTGTTGGGGGTGATCAATTTAAAGATTCGAAAAAAAAGTGATGTAAATTGAACCCAACACAAAAAGCCTATGCGGAGGGGTGAATTTTTTTTTAGGGATGGGGGGGGGCATGATGAAGGTTTAAATTTTCATCCCTCTAACTATATTGGTGCGGTATGTACGCATCATATGTGCATACACATCTAGCCAGCTTGACCAAAATGAGAACTTGAGAAACCTATGTTGACGTTTTCCAACAAAGTGGTTGAAGACAGAATTAGAAATAATCCACAGGTGTATATTTTTTTCATTTCAGAGTTGAATATTCAATTCCGTTTGATGTATTCACAGTCCTCAATGTCACGAAATCAAAAAGTAATTAATGACATATCAGCAAGCAACAATGGCATATCTGATCGATATGAGTCATGTCATGACATTCTTCTCCGTACCTTTGTGATATTTATTGAGCTCTCTCTCCATTGCATCCGATCCTTGGTAGCACATGTTGACGCTCACCATGACAGGCTCATCCTTTGTAGCTACCATGTAGCTACCATGTAACATTCCCGTCTCAGGTGGTCTTGAGCCTTCCAGGTTTTCTCCTGCCGACGAGCGTCCATCTTGAGGCAACTTTTGTAATTCGGACCAGCTCCATTCTGAGACATCTCAAACTTATGTGGGTAATTTCTTTGGTGATGCTCTGGCTACATGTTTTCTTGTACTGTTGATAGAGATTTTATTTGAACAATAAGAGTGCTGAAGTTCATCTAAATCAACAATGGGTTAGAGGTGGGTTTTTTCGGATTGAATTTTGGTGCCAAACTCAAACTTTGGTATGCAGACGATCTCCTCGAATAGGAACAATTTTCGGAGATTTTCGGTTTTCAGAATTTCAAATGAAAAAGTGAGTATACAACAAATGCATCCTCCCGATAGTCACCTATGGAGCTGAAACATTGAACCTAACCAAGAGATCGACCCTCAAACTGAGATCCATGCAACGTGCACATGGAAGAATCATGCTCAACCTGACATGGTGAGATCACAAGACAGCGCAATACATCAGGCGAAAACAGGAGACAGACACATCATAGAATCCATTTGGAAGCTCAAATGGAAATGGTCATATTGCAATAATGGCAGACAACTGATGGACGTCATAACTCACAACAGGGACCCCCAGTGATCACTTGCGTAACCTAGGACGGCAAAATGCAAATAGACGAACTTGACGAATTCAGAAAGTATTGGCACCATGACACCCGAACCTTTGGAAAGGTCTATGTCCAACGACGAACTTTAAAAGACTGCTGCTGATGATTACGATGACGATGATTATGATGACGATGATTATGATGACAATGATTAAGATGATGATGGTAGTACTGCTTGGATAGGTAAGGTAATTATGGCAGAGTGGTTTGACCAAGAATTAATCCATTCACTCTCTTCTCGGTCGACCATCGATGTTTTCAATAGTACAGAAATTTTTTTTTTTTAAGTTTTAGATCAGAGCCACATTGGGCAGCGTCTGGTTGTCTTGCTTGTCTGCTTGAAAAAGCGTGTCATGTTTGTAGGATCTGTTTCTATTTGAATGTACTTTCTTTTCTAAAGATGATTGATTTAATATCTAAACCTGCCATCGGTTGCAACATCTGTCTTTAAGAGTTCAGTCCAATACAAAACCCAGTAACACAATGGACTTAACATTCAGGAATCTTTCTCGGGCAGAAATAATGATTTCTTAAACATCTTGTTGACTTTCAAACAGAAAAGTTGATAAAAAAAACTCCCAAAGCAAGTATTTACAATCGATGTTTTGAACTCATACTGAGAAATACGTTATACATTGAATTGTTCGTAAAAATTTCCATGTCAATGTTGTTTATATAAGAACGTTTCTGACGCTGTATCCTCTAGCCCAAATACTCTTATACAATGTTCCTTTTGGACCAGTGACATAATAACTGGTGGAACCCATATGCTGAGATACTGACCAGCATTAAGTTAGTGTATATATCTACGTTTCCTGACTCGAGGATTGACTTAACGATTTCCAAAGAACCAGATGGAATTTATGCCATATTCAATATTAAGAGTTTATTTTTGATACAAGATTCTGTTGCGATTATAAGCGTCAGAAATGGTATTACTTGTCGCACTCTCGACCTAGGAACAATAATATACGTAAAGATATGTAGAAATACGAGTTGTTCTGAGACTAAGAGAATACATGAACATAACCGACCAGATAGCGGAGAAAGGAAGGAATAAGTTAATTGTATTATTCAGACCTCAGTCTACAGTCAGGGTCCTGGTGGATAACTGTGTTGGCGCAGGCTGAGGCTACATAGGTGCACCCATGGAAAAAGTTGTGGGCCCAAATCTCTCTTGGGGCTCGTTCCTCTAATTTCCAATCATTGCATATATATATATATATATATATATATATATATATATATATATATATATATATATATCTTTCAAATTAACCAAAGATCCTCTTTAATTTGTTTCTCTTTGTGAGAAGTGAATTCTCGATGGCAATTTACTTACGATGTTTTTGTCGTCTGCTGGCAAAGAAGCATCCAATATGGCCGCCGTCCACTAATGAATAAAAAAAATCACAATCAGAAGTTACCAAATGTAACGCTTTTCACTATTTCATTCTTAGAGACGTCATTTACAATTGACCATTGTAATCGAATTGGTTTTGGATATCATTCATTAGTGCCATGTTCTTCCAGACCTTTCAGATATGCATTTGTGTTTCTCAGTGTATGGCGTCTGAAAATGTGAGCAGCAGTAATTCTATGCCGGGAAAAACCAACACACACAAAAGAATGTTTGAGATGAATGCGTAAATTTTGTTTTAAATCATTTCCCCCCAGGGTGGCGGAGTTTTTTGAGTGCTCACACTCGGATTGGCGGTAAACTTTTTAAGAAAAATCTCCTCTGTTTAGACAATCGTCAACTGAAGTGCAGCTGGTAAGTCAAAGGTTGCTGATTTTTAAAATGAAATCACTGACAAAAAAGTATAACTCCCCAACGCCAAGGAAATGCTTTTCAGCGTTGCTACCTTGAGCACCGGTAGCTTACTCAGCGAGATAACTGTCCCAGGAAGTTTTTTTTTTCTTCTCACGTCCACAGTTTTATATCTAATACGCACCTCTGTGCTTTGAATGACGATTAGATTGTTACCAAAAAAAAAAAAAACAATAAAAATAACATTTTTTGAAAAACTAGTTCTAATTCAATTGGACTTAAATACTTCTTCCCCCCAAAAATGCGAATGATGTTACATCTGATTCAACTAGGCTGATAAAATGTCAACTAAAATGCCACCAAGACTGTAAAGTAGATTTCGTACAGTTTTTTCCAGTTGGCGTGGCTGGCTATATATGTATGTATGTATGTATGTATGTATGTATGTATCCCGTGTACAGGCCATGCTAATGGAGGTAGAGGGCTAAAGATTTGAACATTTATCCTTCATTATGTCATGAAAAAAAAAGCGTCGTTTTTGTTTTTTTTCAAAATCCCTTATATATATACACATAGTAGATTGTGGATTCGCTACACAAACTAGCTCATGTTTCTACCCTCCCTTGGCCTGATCAGGCGATTTGCCTGATAAGGCCCAAAGAGGGCTGAAACATGAGCTACTTTGTGTAGCGAATCCACAATCAACTATTTATTCCCAGCTCTACTCTAAAACAACTTGACTTCATGCGTAAAATGTTGTATGTATCGAGCACTCTATGAAATAAATCCATTACATTTCAGAAGTGGCTATATATTATTGATATGTTATTATATTACGTCATACTGCTAGCCTGATTCGTACCACATATACTGTGTATATGCATATATATATACATATATATATATATATATATATATATATATATATATATATAGAGAGAGAGAGAGAGAGAGAGAGAGAGAGAGAGAGAGAGAGAGAGAGAGATCTAATACATGCTTATTTTTTTTAAATTTCAGCCCTGACAACAGGCAACCCTTTGGTTGAGATACATGGACCCGTGTTTTCTGTAGAACCACCAAATACTGTTGTCTTTGCGAACACCAAAGGCGCTTCAATCGACTGCACGGCGTTTGGTGTGCCAGCACCTGTTCTGAAATGGACCCGAAAGGATGGATCACCCGTAAAAGAAATTCCACGGGTCATCCACGTCCTCCCAAACAATACTCTCTATTTCCCGCCATTCCAGTCGGTAATGTTCGAACCAGACGCACATTCTCAGGAGTACCGTTGCGTGGCTACCAACAAGGGTGGGAAAATCATCAGTCGACTATTACGCGTAAAAGCTGGTAAGTGAGTTTTCTAACTTTATTACATTTGCAATGTTTCCAAATCTTAAGTTCGCAAGTCTGCTTATGGTGGTGGGGTACTTTTCAAACTCCTATCACTGACCAATCAGATAGTACAGTGAGTTCGATCCATACTCGATGCCCCACTACTGTTACCTTGTGACGGTCCCAAAGGGTCAGCAACTTATTTTTGTAATGCCACACGTTTAATTACCTTACATTTAAGAATTTTCCCTTAAAGCCTATAAATTTTAGGTATTCACTCTAAAAGTAATATAAAAATCTGTATAAAGTGTTTATATTTATTCATTTAAACTCGGTCCTTTTCATTGCAATTCATTAATACTTCTCAGAAAAATAATCAGCGTAAAAGACTGACGTCTCTCATTGACCTCGGTAGATTTATGTAAGCAAAAATTAAACAAATCGTGAGATAAAAGACAATCTAAAAGCCATCAATATTTCAATAGCCCAATTGTGAGCCTCAGACCATCTGTTATCGACTCGTAATCCTAGGTGATATTTAGACCGTCACTCCATAGCATTGCATATCATATCTCTTGTGTATTGAAATCGATCCTCACTAGGTACCCCAGACCTAATCTCTTGACTGTAGTTACCTTGTGCTTGACTGAGCGAAGGATAAGAGATCCGAATTCCAAATGTGGTTATTCTTCATCCTTCGTTTATGGTGCTTATTCAACAGTCGTAGATTAACGGAGACTAGTTAAAAAATTTGGTTAACATTCAGGAGATTTAGTTACTCCTTTAGCTTTATTTGGCAATCTATTCTAGGACTCTTAAAAGCCCACAACTGCCTCAAACAATGATTGGGACTGTATGGATCGTTCGAGAACAAAATCATTGTCTGATGTTCTGCACGAGTCAGGAGCAATTGAGTTTTGCTGCGGGTGGGTTGACCTTCACTTACAAGATACTTAAATTTCTAATCTGAAATGGTTTTGCGGACATATTGCAAAAAGGCTCAACTTGAGTAGTCAGTACGTGGGGGTCACAAAAAAATCAAGATTATTTCTATCATGGTGTAAGCAGACACAGTAAAGCTCATTGATTTCCAGTGTAATAAGCATCAACTACATTTTCATAAAAAAAAGAATTGGCACCCTCCGAGAAAATGAGTCAGTACATTCTGGAAAGAAGTTATCTCTCTTGCAAAAACCATTCAGAGAAATATGACATGGATGTTAATAAAACATGGGATGAAGTTGTATTATTCATTCTTTCTTCTTTTCTTTTTTTTTCTTTAGTCTGTTTTTTACGCAATCAAAATAGAAATATAAAATAAATATAAAAAGGCAAATAATTCCCTCTGATTTTAATCTTTAATGAATACCGCTCTCGTCTCTACTCCCTGTATATCCCTTCTCTCTTTCTCTTCCTGTTTTCTTTAAACATTTCTTTCTTGTGTTTATCCCATCCGTTCTCTCATTTTTTCAGTCTATATGTTTCCCTTCCTTCTTCGTTTTTTCTGTTATTCCATTTTTCAGGGTTTTTTTATTGTTTTTCTTCTCAGCCCCGCCATTTTGTTCACCTCATCAATTTCTCTCGAACTATTTAATTTCCTTTCTTCCTTTTCTTTCTCCTAGAATTTACAAATGCTTTATCTGAGAAGTTGAGAAAAGAAGATACACCTCCTTATTTATCCATTGTCTTCAAACGTTTGTGAAAGAGCCATTGTTGAAACTAAACCATCGAATTTTGCAGGATTTATTTATGTTAATTTGCGAAGGAGATTTTTGTAAATATGCAGACCCATATCATTGTAAAGTACCTATTTTTTTTATGCAAATCCTGTTGATTCATATTACACTGAAAACTAGTAAGGCTTGACTGTATCTGGTTGCACAATTTTTGAAAGATCTTGATTTTTTTTTTGCTCATGATCCACTGAGCCGACAGCTCAAATTAAGCTTTTATGTATCAAGTGTCATTCATCTTTGTATCCGGTAGCCTATATTTGATGCCAACAAAACCATTTTGACTGGACACCATCTAGAGCCTGACCGCATCAGTGCCCTCAGCTCAACATTGTCCAGCTGTTCACCGCTTTGACGTCTCCTATCACGTCCATTGATATTTATTGTTTTTCTTTTTTTCACAATGATATCATCTGACAACTCCTAGTGTTTCTGTCACGATCTACAGGGCTTGTAGACGTTTTACTCTATCATTATAATCGATAAAAAGTTGTGTTTTATATTTGCTGAGACATATTAAAACAGTCATATATAACAGATTTTGTTCGACAACCTAATACAGATACGCAATCTCTTATTTGAGACCCCTGTGACAAGCCACTTTTCGGAATTCCGGATTTTTCGGATTTTACAATAGCTCCAATATTTAAATTGATAATGACTAATTCTTCTTTTTCTGTTTCTTACCGTTAGAGGGTTTTACGACTCCCTTTGACATTTTCACCAAACTACCATTACTACCAAATTTAAACAGAATATCCTTTGGGCGCATCTGACTAGTGGGCACAACTGCGTGGCAAGTGTTTAGCAAAGGCCATCTCGAAATTTGAAAAAAAAAACTCCAGTTATGCTCTACAGTGCCTTTGGGGTGACATAATTTAGAGATGGGTTCTATTTGGTCATGTTTGGCGCCAAATGTGTGGTTTGGTGCATAGACGACATCCATGAAAAATGTTCAATTTTCGTAGCTCTGTCGTACTCAAAATTTCGGATAGCTTACCAGTATTCTGGAATACTGGTGTTCCAAGTATTTACAAAGTCTATATTAGACGTGAGAAGAAGTTTGTGTTGCACCCGTCTCATAAGTGGAGTTCAGATGGTCTATGTCTAAGGACAAACGGTAAAGAGGGT
This sequence comes from Thysanoteuthis rhombus, assembly GCA_963457665.1. NCBI lineage: Eukaryota > Metazoa > Mollusca > Cephalopoda > Oegopsida > Thysanoteuthidae > Thysanoteuthis > Thysanoteuthis major. The sequence goes on from OY735221.1 coordinate 33,797,967, forward strand.
GATGAGGATTTTTCTTGGTGGTTAAGGCCTCTGACCATGCTTACCGAATCCTGTTGATGCTGCAATGACAGGAAATCGAGTGTGTATCTGCGCAGAACGAATAAGAAGTGGAATTCGGGAGTCGAAGCGAGTCAAAAGACATTTCTCTATTCACACTCCATATCAATAGAATCTTTCAATTGATCGCCAGGATAATTCTACACGACATTTATAACAACTTTGTGACTCTTGGAGGCTATAAAGTGATAACCTGTGCATTCGAACATAAAAAGAAATCAATAAATAACAGAAAAACGCGTGTATATACTATAGCCATAGGTAAATATAGAGAATGACATGTGTGTTTATCAAAAATGGGTACATGATCCGACAAAATGATTATAAATTGCATCATATTATATAATAGTCTCATTTGAAATGAACTCCTATTAATCCACGCTGAATGTATTACTTGGCCAAGACAATCCAAATAGAATCAACAATTATTGAGAATTAGAATGCTGCAGGAATCGAAACTGCCACCGATAGGGTTGCTGCTTTTATATAGCTCTGCTCTCACCATTGAGCTAAACAACCACCTGTAGTGCCAAGGCCCAAATAACTGTCTCCACCCAAAATGCTCCTCTTACCATGAGATATGAATAACTGGGTAGTTTATTCAAACTACGTACATATAAAGGTCGATAAGCGATAGCTAAATGTGGCCCTACCACTGTAAGAGTCATGGAAAATAAACATCAATCGGCTGCAACGAAACTAGTAATGGCTCTTCCATCAATTGTTCCAAATGGTCAAGATTGATGATATATATATATATATATATATATATATATATATCACTTCCTATTATTCACATTATATTTATGTATATGATGAATGATTGTGGAATCATCTGGAACCAAAGGGGTGGCCTGAAGGGGAATAGATTGTTTAGATCACTTTGAAGCTTTTCATTATTATTTGCCTGCGAGCGAGTGCGTTTGTATTCACCGAGATATGTCGATTACTGGCCATCGTACGAAGTTGGTATTCGCCATATATGTTGATCCGTGCAGCAGACATTGCAATGTTGTTTGAAGTTCACGAACGCGTGTTTATAGATAGATGACTCTATAGGCATTTTTCAAAATCTGTTTTGAGAGTGAGAAAGAGAGTGACAGATACAAAGAAAGGGAGAGAGAAAGAGTCAGGATTTGTTTTCAGTCAAAATGAGATTTATCTCAGAATAAGATTAAATTAAATTATAATATAGGTTAAGTAACAGTATTTTCTATGTTTTGATTGTTACTACTATTAATGGCGATATTTCTGTTTTGATTGATGCTATTAACAACATCATAAACAAAGAATAGCATCCCATTATTAACATGACGATTATGGCAGGCTGCTTCCCCTCACCATAAAATCCTACCCCTTCCAGACATGCACTTATTAAACAGGCAGGCCCTCGTTGAGCATAGGTGTGTATTATTTTTAAAAATGTTCAATGCATAATGATTACTTTATCTTTTACAGTTGTGGTTGACAGAGACAAGACATACAATGTCCAGCTGAACAACGTCTGGGTGATGCGTGGGGGCACGGCTGTGTTGAAGTGCCTCATCAACCCACGTTTCGTAAATGAGTATGTTAAGGTTACAGAGTGGACCCAAGGGTCAGCATCTGTCAACAACAGTAAGTAATGCGATGTTTCTCCCCTTTTTCTTGCGTAACATTTAAAGAGGATCTCGTGGTTAGTTAATTGTGGCCAATAACAATAGAAAACCCTTCTAGTCTTAAAAAGAAGAGTATACAACTAATGTATCATCCCGATAGTCACTTATGGAGCTGAAACAAGACTAATGGGATTTTCTTGTTCTTGAAGGATAAGATCTACTCCAAAATGTGTTTCTTTTTTCCTGTCCAATTAAAAAAGGGCAATTTCTCTTTGCACTCCCATCGCTTTGTAATCGATTATCGATGTTGTGACTGGTTTCTTAATAAAAAGGTCAGAAAGGTTTGTTTTACCAGAGCAAACTTATCGCTTGCATTTGAGATGATTGAAAATATCTTCCTGGGGATAAGTGATGAGATAATATAATGACTGACAATGATTCATCTAAGAAATTAAAATAACATTGCCACTGATACTATCACTGAATGTAAACAAACAATAAGTATTCAAAGCACTTTTCAGACAATTGGACTTCTTATTGTTTGTGTTGGTGGCACGATGTTTTGGCCAATTCATTCTACGGCCTTCTTCTGAATGGTGGTAGACAGAATTTTTTTCTCTTAAAGCGCATAAACAATTGAGGAGTCAAAATCAAAGCTTTTACCATAGAAAGAACGGAAATCTCATCAAATAAATGAAGAGACGAAACAAAGTGAACTGAAGAGAATAATAAATGTTATTCTGTTGTTGCTTGGGTAATAAATAATTTGCAACAGATGATGTATAGAAGGTCTGTCCGAAAAATCTTCAACCATTCACCTAAACGAATAAGTCTACATAAAGCAATAACGACATATTCCCCGTCATATTATTATTCTGTTTTGTACCTCAAACACATCTCAAAATATCCCGTTTTCGGCATCGCTGCCAGCTGCCTCATCGTTTTGTTTTTAATCTCGACCAATGTTTGCAATGTTTTTGAGAAAAAGACAGAAGTCGAGGGGAGCAAAATCTTGATTGTTGGTGGACTGACTAATTCATGAAGAATTGTTTCCGGCCTTTGTTAGACCGGGAAAAACCGACCGGAAAATGCCATCGGTGGGTATTTTGTTTGACCGGGAGAAAACGTTTGAGGAAATGTTGTTGGTGTGTAAACTGTACTACCAGGAAATGTCGTCAGCGGCTTAGTTGTTTCACTGGGAAAATGTGACTGTGCGATTTCATCGGCGGGCAACCCGTTAGACCGGGAAAATGACGGGCGGAATAATACCAGTGGTAAAGTGCAACCAGGAGAATGCAACCGAAAACTGTCGTGTCACCACAAACATTGAATAACTTGGTCATTGTGAATTCAGCGGTCACACAGTAGACAAGTTCAGTCAATGGCTTCTCAATGCAACTGTAGCGACCCCACGGGAGAGAGTCTTTTTATACACTCACTCTGATTTGTCTCCAAGTTACATCGAGGCCACACATATATTCAAAATGACTAGATATGATCCGAATAGACATCGTATTGAATTTCACTGAGCTATTTCTTGTCTCAGCGACCTTCCTCAGCTAAAAATAATCTTGAAGTACAGAAATATTTGAGGAGACAAAGCCTCTGAAGATTATATACGTCATTGGAGGAAATGAAATGAAATTGGAATACAAAGGATAACAAATGTTTGTTCCGTTGTTGCTATGGTCCTAAACTGTTTGCAGCACAAAACATATACCTTTTATTGTCTTTTCTTTTGGGCACATGACGCGCTTGTTCGTCATCGAAGGTGTTCCGTTTCTGATCGATCTTTTTAGATTAAAAAAAAATAACCTACAACTAAATTAGAAATATGAGTTTCATGTAGTTCTTTTTCTTATAGAAAAATTCTTTTTCTTAGAATTAATATGCTAGCTAGGTAAGAAGTATAGTCTTTATTTCATTCGTATGAGATTTGCTTCTTGGCTAATTTAATGTACAGATATACGTTATTGAGTTTTGCCAAGTCCAACCGATTATTCACATTGGACACATTAATATTTCAGATGACAAAACAAAGCTGGTGTGTTGGGAAGACAATTCAGCCTGCAGATGAAATAAACAAACGTGAATTTGACCTATCAGGAATATTAGTTTATCTTTTGAATATTTTATATCCGTATTATTGTTACGTTACATGAATAAGTGTGATACTAATCATTATACGAATAGGTCAAAATTTAATTTCGAATTTAGGAGTGACTTCCAGAATCGAAAAATAGATAGATGACATCTAAATTGACAACCGTGACTTCCATATCTACTCGGAAACGAAAAGTTTGAGTAGAAGAAGCCATTGGTTTAGAGTGGGAGAATAACTCGGATAAAAAGGATGAATAAATCATAAATTCGAGGGTGCCATCGGATTATTTCCCCTGGGCACCCTTTATAATCCACTTCCTTACCCCGTCCGTTGCAAGCCTCTGACGGTTCAGAATGAAGGTTGGGATTTCTCCTGGATTGATATTTCACGCTTGAGGGTGGGAAGAGATGGATCTATGCCTTTCCCAAGGGCTGAGTGAATGTAAATCGTTCAAACCGGAGTTCGATCTCACCGATTCTATTTTATGCGTTGTTAGCCGGTCGGTCACCCACACTTCCTAGAAGGGATGAGGATGCAGTTTATTCATCTCCATCTTGTGAAACTAATGGTGATTATATCAGAAAAATCATAGAACATGTTGATTGATCCAATTAGGAAACGTTAAAGAAGTAGGCTTAAGATGAACGGAATGAAAACAAAAGTAATGTTCAAAGAAAGTCCTCAAAAAATCATAAGAATAGAGGATGAAGCTCTAGTAGAGGTTGACGAATATTTTGATCTAGGACAGGTAATGAAGTTTGAGAAAAAACATAAAAACAAAATAAAATGACGTATAACGATCGGCTGGAAATCATTTGGTATGAATAGAGGCTAATTGGAGAACATCTTGCCTGTGTGCTTTAAGTGCAAAGTATGAAATGAGTGCATTATACCTACTATGACTTACGGATGTGGAACATGGAAACTAACAAAACACACCGGGAACCAACTCAAAATTGCACAGAGGGCTATGGAAAGAGCAATGCTTGGGACAACACCAAAATATAGATCAACATGGATCAGAGGGAGGACTAGCGTGAAAAATATCATTTAATTAATTAAAACAATAACACAAATTGAGATGGGCTGGCCACTTAGCAAAAACAGAGGATAATAGATGGAAATGTAAACGCAGTAAGAAAAGACCAGAAACTAGAGAGAGGGATGAGATAGAAAAGTTTGCTGGTACGACGCGACAGAGATTAGCGCAGTCACAATCATGGAAGGAGATGGGAAAGGCCTTTTCCAGCTGTGGACTTATGATGATGATAATCATCATCAGATGAAGATGATGATGATGATGATGATTTAGTGAAGAAATGCTAAAATTGAATTAAACGAAAACATAGTCATTATAAAAGGGGACTTTTGTAATAATATACCAGTGGGATTTGAGATCGTTTTCCATTGTGTAATACATGGATAAATCTTCGTAAAACTTATCTGATAAAGTGCATAAGTCCTGAATTTGTGAAGGGGCAGGAGCAAACCGAAAATGTGTTAATTTTTATTCAATGTTTAAAGCCAATTATTATTTCAATAAATGAAACATTTTCCATATTTTGAAGAACCAAGATGCTGATGGGAAACATATGTTCCAATGCACATCTGTCTCGGGATCAGAAGATCACTTCGCCTTCACGACGTCTCTGTTCGATCATATAATGTAGACATGGGCAACCACTTAGATCGAGTGAGCCGCATAAGACATGTTTCATCTTTATTTGGGCTATACATTCACTTAAAAAATATCGATCGTATTACGGAAAGCATACTAAATTTCATCATTTCTTCTATCTGACAGTGTCGTTATAGTGCATAGTAAAGTTTGAACCAGTGGATGATACAGACTTTGAAGAGCAAAATAAACGCCATTGCTTATTGTAGGAATTGCGAAAGGATTGTTCTGCTAGGTAGGCAATGAGTAATATTTGTGATGTGTATCATGATGCAGTGAAGGCTCGTTATTGCCAGCTGTGGTTTAAAATGTTTAGGATCGGCGATTGTGATTTGACAATACGTAATTACCTCCCGAACACGAAAATTCGTAATTAATTTCAGAACACCCTAATGCTATTGGTAACTTTTTAGGGAAGACCAGAAAAATTAAGGAAGACCCAGCAAAGTTTGATGACGTTGAGAGGAGGAAATTAAAACATCAATTTGCGGATACAGTAGAGATAAATGCGCTTTTCTGGAAAAATCTCTGTATAATGCCTGAAATTTTGATCTGAGTTGTCGGCTTATAGACTTCTTTTGTTTGGGAGAGTCATTTTAAAAATGATTTAGGGAATCGTCTGCTCAAGATACACACATAAAATAACACACACATGGAGAAACACACACACACACACACACACACACTGATTAGCTGACATTTCATGATCAGCGACGTGTTGAAAAAATGATAGCTGCTGTCTTTTACCAACTATGCATGTCAGGGTCAAAGGCATATAAGCAAGTGAGCCGTCTTCGTTTACATTAGACTTGTTGAATATCGGCGTGATCTGAGATTGTTTTACAAATGTCACTGATAGTTTAAGGGAAGAAAAACAAGTTATTGGCAAATACGTGTTTTTTCCAAATGTATTAATGCTTATTTTTATGTTCTAATGTTTTATACATTAATGTTTTATGTTCATTTTTAGACACTCGGATATCCGTTACGAGTAACGGCGAACTCCAAGTCCGAGATGTCCAGGACGCTGACCGAACATCTGCCTACTGCTGCGTGACAAAAAATATCCTAACGTCCGACGAAAAGACCAGTCCTCCGGCCTACATTCATGTTTATGGTCAGTTGTTATTTTTGGACTTTATTTTAGAAGTCAATTTCGCCATATTCGAACGGAAATGGGCGAGAAATACATTCTTTTGACGAGCTTGCAAGCCCACCATAAAGAGCATGATGGATAAGCTTTTGTGAATTTTCTCACAGTTAGCAGATGTCAAACATGATCAAAGTTCCCCATGTTTTTTTTTTTCAAAAGAAGTATCGTAAATCATTATCATATGTTCTTGGTATTTACCTTGATCTTAATAAGATGAATAAATCTAATAAGATGAATAAAATTGGAATACATATACTGAACTCCCAGTTAATGACAAATATGGCGTAAAAGAGATGGGAATAGAGTGTGAGTTTATGGGTTTTATTTAGACTCATGTTTGTCACAGAGTTCCAGTTTTTTGGTGGTGAGAACAGTCGTGCCTTTCGCCAGTCACCCTCCGGCATAGAGGGTTACCAGTTCGATTCTTACCTTGAACTCATTCTTTATTCTGGTCTGCGCTGTTAAAGGGGACCCAATCTGAGTTTAGTTGCGATGAAGAATAATAACATCAAGATGTGAGTAAAAAGTAAAAAATGATTGAAGATCTAAAACAAAATCTGCCACTTGGATTCAAAGTTTTGTCCTCCCCTCCTGACATCCTTATATTCCTCTTTCATTTTTCTTCTTTTCTTCCTCTCTTATTTTTCTTTCATTTTTCCTTCCTCTATTTTTTTCGCCCTCTCTTCCATCCTTTGATTTTGCTTCCTTCCTTTCTCGTTTCTCTGCTTTCTGTTCTATCCAACCCCTATCTTTTTCTCCTTAATTTTCTTTCACTTTTTCTTCCTCCATTTTATTCATTCACCTACACTTCTTTCCATTCACCCTTTCTTTCTTTTTCATTCTCTCTCTTTTCTTTTTTCTCCCCTTCCTTTTTTGATTCATTCTTTGTTTTTATTCTCCTTTCTTCCGTTTATTCGTTCTTTTCCATTTCAATCTCTTCAGAATGAAGAAACTAACTCTCAAAAAAACAAAAACAAATCCCTAAACCTCCGAATTCAATCATTTCTCCCCTAGAGCATGGCCTGTCTTTCCATGGAATTTCATGAAATATCATGTGGGCAAACAAACAAACATATAGACGTATAGACAAACATAAGTGAATACATATACATCTTCCAATATCGTTGGCCAAGGTAAGTAATAAAATCTACAAATCTAAAATATTTTTCTTCATTCGTTTCAGATCCTCCAAAAGTATGGACAACCCCCAATATTGAAAATTGGCCGTCAAGTCTTACAGCGCAAGAAGACGAGAGAGCGGAACTTACTTGCGTAGCCACGGGTAATCCGTTGCCTCTGTACGAATGGTCAAAGGGCGGGAAAATCATAAGGATCGATGGGAAGAAATTTGAACAAAGGGGAGGTAACTTGCTCATATATAATCTGACAGTATTCGATGGCGGCGATTACAAGTGTACTGCAAAAAACAAAGAGGGGGCGACGAGCGTCTCAATACAATTGATCGTGACATGTAAGTAATAAGAATTCTATTCCTTTCTATGCAAAATGTGTATCCTCGCTTACTGTGAATAAATCAGTGAAATTTTCATTTCATTGTGGTTGGTGACAACTTTGTTCTATCTGTAAGTCAGAGCTTTTATCTAACAGTAGATAACTTGTAATAGCTAATTTGTGATATTTTATCTTGCAAAGGACTAGGTTTTTTTCTTTCTTGCAATGGGCAATTATTACTCTCCACCATTTACTGCAGGTTTCAAGCATTTAATAGATTAGGCTTGAGAGGGTTAACGCATTTCAAAGCAGTACCCTGATCTCTCAGAAGTAATTTTTTCCATTGACCGAACACTTTAAAAAGTATCTTGATTTTTGCTGCTAGTATCATAACACTTCTGCCGATCAGTTTTCTGGCCTTCTCAGATATATTTTACACTTTGTGACCTTCAAAACACTGTACTTCTCGAATTCTCAACACGAGGATCAATGAATGGATAATCTCCTGAGGAAGAATCAGCTGAAAACGGAAAAAAAGTGCAAAAGAATTCAAGGAAAAAAGAGGATCCCGGTTCCACAGAAAAAAATGGCACTTCATTTTGAGAAGGAATTGCAACGATACAAAAAAATGCCGGTCACGTGAAGCTTGTACTTCGCGTAAGAATCCGATTTTCTATCTCCAGCAACAAGATGGCTTCCCTCGCGAGAATTCTTCGATTCCGGAGATCAGAAACATTTCAGGCTTCTCTAATCTATGATGGAAATCAGAAGAGCTCTAGATTTTCTGTGGCGCTGAGGAGGCAAGGTCGAGTTCCTTCCCATTCAGAAAAAAAAAGACGGTCACTTTCCTAATCGGAGAGTTTTTCGGCCCACATAGTTGGGGCTAGAGAAACAGGGGAGAGAGAGAGAGAGAGAGAGAGAGAGAGAGAGAGAGAGAGAGAGAGAAAGAAGATGGAGAGAGAGACAGTAAAGCTGGTATATCCACCACAAGGATTCTGAACAGATTAGGTTCCTAAATACTGCAAGATAAGAGCGTCGTTTGGCTTGCACAGAGACCGTTCAGTAACTTGGGGTGAGAGTTAGGGTTAGAGTCGAGGCTGATTCGAAATGGCGAAAGGGAGACGGATTGATCAGCAATTACAACGAAGATTTGAATAAGTGGAAGAAAATAAGAAACAATATATATATATATATATATATATATATATATATATATATATATATATATATATACGTGTGTGTGTGCTCCTGTGGTTGTCTACATTAATCTGAGATTGAGGAAAAACTAATCAAATCAAGTGGTCAAACAAAACAGATTAGACGGTGGATGATAAAAGAGAATCTAATAATTGGGCAAGGATCGAAAGAGGGAACAGGGAAATAGAGGAGGGGGCAAGACACTCACTGCTCCTTGTATATATTCTCTGCTCTACGCTGGTAACCGTTTGGCCATTTTTCACACGTTCAATCATTTGCATTACCTTCTCTCTGAATTGAACAAATTCTTTTCCCCCATTGAGTTTAATTTTCCCTTCCTTAAGATGAAAAGAGTATAATATACCGAAAATTGTTTGCTCATTTTCATCCATTTTCTGTGATAAAATGTAATAGATAAATGATTTTAAAAGGAACTTAAGCAGATTTAAGTCATCTGAGAAAGAAAATAAATTAACGAGGCAATTTTAAAATCATCAGCTGAAATATTTAGAAAAGTTTAGGGAATAAATAAAGTGTTCCTGGTACATTTTTTCTCTTTACTGATGAGCTTGTTATGTTTTAAGCTCCATACATTTTAATTACTAGTATAGAATGATAAAGTCATGACCGAACCTCCAGATGGATCCAGTTCATACTGAATTAGCATGGCGAATCTTGCAAGTTTTTTCGTTTTTTTGTTGTTTTCGTTTAGTTTTTTTGTTATTCCGTCCGTAATTACACACAGTTTGTCAGTATAGGACAATTTGTTTATACTTGATAGAAAATATTTGATAACCTTAGGTGATTTTTTATCGATTTTTGCGTGCGTTTTTCCATTGGAAAGCAGACGATATAACAAAACAAACTCACAACAATAACACAACGACCAAGATTGTTTTATATCATGCGCTAAGAATAGCCAGTGTTTAGTGCATATTATGTTAAAAAGGGGTCCCAAATTTAAAAATAACAAAAACAACTTATATTAAAACGTAATTTTTTTACTTGCGTAGTCAATCATTTTTTTTTCGATTCTCTTTACAGCCAGATATCGCGAATGGTTTTACTTGCTGCTGAAAGAAAGCCTGGATGCTTTAACTTAGAAAAATATTTCCAAATTCTTCTCTCACGACATAGGCTTTTCATAACAAAAATCATTAAAAATGAATAGATAAATACCGACTGTTTTTTCAAATTCATGATAAAAATTCAAATTATCTGCGTGCTCTGAATAGGCTATACATTCTTTTAGGAAAAACTCACACGACACGCTTTTTTCAAGTGTTACGTTTCAATACGCAAATTTATCCAAGTTTATTTTGTTCATGAAAATAAGTTCCATCCGGAAACTTTCTCTAATTCTTATTTTCAATAATTGCACAAAAACTACTATAATTGCAATTTTCAGACGTTTGGAATAGTAGTAGTAAGCTAGATGGGTCTGCTGGTGTCGGGTGGTCGTATTTTACTTCACTGTATAGAAATATTTTTAAATAATTCAAGTAAAAATTTGCCTTCTAATTTTTTTTTTAGATCTAAAACCCATTTTTAAGATAAGATGTACTAAGCACAGGCTCTCATTAGCTTTTAATATACAACCAACTAGGTTGTTGTTGCTGTTGTTATTGTTGTTGCTGTTATTGTTGTTGTGGCCCATAAAAAAAGGTGGCCTTTTCAAGTCTAAAAATGTTTCTTCTACGTAATAAGGGCATATGATATTTACCTTATTAGTGCTTTACAACGCCTCGATCGTCTCTCATCATTAGGAAATCTGTATTATTTACGACTGTCCTGATCAGAGTTGTGATTACAATTAGGAGCAAAATAATGAACTACGATGATGATAGCCATGGGTGCCTGTTTTGTTAGGCTTTGTCGTCTGCTTTCCAACGAAAAAAAAACGAACGAAAATGAATGAAAAATCTCTAAAAGTTATCAAAATTTTCATCAAGTATAAACTAAATGTCCTATACTCTACAATGCTGACTAACTGCGAAACTGTCGTCGAAATAACAAGAAAAGGACGAAAAAAGAAACGAGCAAGATTCTCCTAGCACTTACTCTGTATGGACTGGATCCAAGCCGGATCCGTAAGTTCGATCATTACGTCAAACCTTACCACTCTATTAATGTGTATGTTCATGTTGAATATACATTTTTAACGTAAATTGTGTGCGCAGATGCCTAAACACGCATTTTTATTCTATCGATAAATAAATAGCATCAATGAATAAAGATAAAACAATTTCTTTTTAAAAGTGCATGCTGATGTGACAGCTGTCACAATAAAATCAAAGGCGATCTTTTTGAATGTTGAGGCGAAACGCCGTTAGCCATTTAACGACAAAAAGCGAACTTTGCTTAAACCTGCCATAATGTCGAACAGTCTGAGCGTTTTGGTTTCTCTGTTCGTAACTACAGAAGGGGTTCCCAAGGGTAACAATGTTGCTGTTAAAACTATACTCTATCCACCATTTAAAACAATAGAATTTTCTCCTTAAGAATCAAGAGATGAACTAGATCAGACATGAAGATTTCATGGGTAGACATTTTTACCAGATGCACTTATGCCACCGTGGAGATTACTTACCAGGCTTTGAGAACTACTTGACCTCTCAAAGCCTGATAGGTGATTTCCTCAGGGTCATATCTCACCATGAAGCTCACTACACACATGGTCAATAAATACACTACCAACCTTACCTATCACAACTTACGGGCCAGCTGTATGAAACACCCGTCTTCTTGTAATTCCCTTTTCCCTTGATAAAGCTCGGTATGAACAAAACGTCGAAATGGAGAATCGTTTTAGAAAGCCTTCCGATATGATCGTTTCAATTTCATAACGTCGGATTCACCACAATCTATATCAATCCATCAATTATATATATATATATATATATATATCAACCAATTTTTGTGTCATTGTTCATCTTTTTCCTATTTCAGCTCCTCTGTCAGCGTACCTCTACCCATCGGACCAAGTGGTCGATGCCGGACATGCAGCGACCTTCAACTGTTCCATCCAGGGATCACCCGTCACAGAGATCACATGGTATCACAATGGTGAAGCTCTGACGAATAACAGTCGGGTGCATAACAAGATGGGCACCTGGCTGCAAATCCCCACAGTCAATCGAAATGACCAAGGCATGTACCAATGCATTGTGGGGAACGGTGTTGAAATGTCACAGGCAACTGGACAGTTACTTCTTGGTGGTGAGTATCTTTTTTCTGCTGTTTTGCAAAATAATCTATCTGTCCGTCTGTCTATCTGTCTGTCCGTCTGTCTGTCTGTCTGTCTGTCTCTCTCTGTGTCTCTCTCTGTCTCTCTCTCTCTCTCTCTCTCTCTCTCTCATATATATATATATATATATATATATATATATATATATATATATATATATATCCAGGCATTCTAGATACCTTGAGAGCTAGCTGAGTAGCTTTGATGTAACTTGACAATCAATCAAAAACAAACTTACTATGCATGCATGGATAGACACTCTCCAGTGGGTTTTCTCAGTCTGCAGTGAGACAGCACTGTGTGAGCTTGTGTACCATGTGAATGTCGCATTACCAATGACTGAAAATTTTTCACGTCCTGTGCAGAGATTTCTGTTGAAGAATTGCATTATCTGGGTCTGTTATCCCCCCTCTTGTCTAGTCCTGGCACCTTGCGACTTTCAGCCTTTTCTGCCGTTTAAAGGGAAGAAAAACTCAACCAAGCAACTGATGGTGATCCTGGAAAAGGGTTTCTGATTACCAGGATTTAGCTAAATTGACAAATCTTAGATATTAACGAAAGCTTATCATACAAATAGACAAGGGCTTGTTCTATTCTAATAAATGAATACATTTATCAAAAGATGTATGTTTTTTATGACATTTTATTTGTTATATACACGATCATCGAAATAGACGGAATAGTTAGAATTAAGTTTTACCCTGGAGCAGTTGGGCTTGACAATATTTCTTTCTTTCATGTTTTTTTCCGACAAATAAATGACACTGAGAATATCGATGGAGAAAACGGTGTCAAACCAAAACAGCGGACGTAAATTTTGATGGTTGCTTTAATTGTCACTCATTTCTCTCCTTCCAGCGGCTCACCCGGCCTTTTCGGAGACGTTCAAGCGAGTTTACCTAACCCCAGGTTCCAATGTGACATTTCGATGTGCGGTGTCCGGCAACCCAACTCCAACGATTCGATGGACACTGGACGATGAACTGATCGAATCTAATGATCACATGACCGTGACGACTCACACAACAGAACAGGCTGACGTCATCAGCACATTGGTCATAACCAATATTCAGGTTCAAACTGGTGGAGAGTATCGTTGCATTGGTTCGAATGAAGTCGGGGAAGTAAAGCATATGGCTCGGGCTGATGTTTATGGTGAGTTATTACTATTAATATCAGTATAATTATTACCATTATCATCATCATAATTATCATTAGTAGTAGTTGTAAGGGAGTTACCTTAAAGAAAGTGGAGGAAGGCCTTGACGCTCCAGCACACCACGAGAGTAAGTGGATGATAACGTCAAAAACTCATGAACCAGATGGCTTAAATAATTATTCCAGCGAACTGGTTTGTATACACCATAAACTATTCGGTAATTGTTTACAAAAGATTTGAATATATATCACGTTTTTTGTAAAATTATTGTTTGGCTTTCAAGTCATATTTCGTTTTCTTTGAAAGCACTCACTTTTCAACTTCTCTACATTTTTAATCATCATTCTATGAAACACTACATTATTTTAACTTCGATTTATGACGTTCGAACTTTATTTCCATTTGATCAAATATTTAGTTAGGTTTCTTTGTTTGCATAATCAGTCGCCTCACTATTCAAAAAATGACATTTCATATGTGACAACCCAATATTTCATTCAAGACACAGATTCTTCGATTTTCTGAATACTGATTAATCTTCATGACTTTTACAGAACGGAGAGTTATTATCAACATGTTACAAAGTAATCTTCCTTTTTCAAACTATTCAAATTTCTTGTTTTTACAGGTGTCCCTTATGTTCGGGTTCTTCAAAATATTACAGCAACGGCGAATCAACCATTGGTCATTAAATGCTATGTGTCCGGATATCCCATAGGATCAGTTACGTGGTTCAAAGGTTAGTTTACGTTATATTTCACCCCATTTTCTCGGTGTATCGTCGCCTTTATATTTTATCATATGTCATTGTCCAATTTAAAACAATGTACGTTATGCGATATGATCATTTCGTATTCATGCTGCAGCGAAAAATATTTGCTGTGTCGCCAACAAAGTTTTCATCAGGCCATGCGTGTTTCTAGGACAGAAACAGCATTACTACCAGTGGTGGTACAGATAACAAAACGCCAACTGTTAAACCGCTAAAGATTTAGCGTAAGCAAGGATAACCGCAAACTGCTAACAGCCAACTTTCACTATATGATTCGGTTTTTGCTCTGAAGCACTTGAAAGCAGACTTAGAGAACTGGAATGTTAATATCTCGTAGCTTAGACTGAGTGCTTTGAATAAACTGCGTGCTGAATGTAAAATATTGTTTAACTTCTTCCGTTCATCTAATTATTCATGTACAACTTGATCACTAAAAAGCAGGCATCGCTCAAAATTCTTACTAACGAATGAAATATAATAGCAATCCATACATTATTAAATTAAAGGTAATGTAAACAGTCTATTCCCATATCCTGATCCTGAAAAACTTCCAATCACCATTATATACTCCCAAACATGCCCAAATAAATTAAGAATGGTACAATTCACTAGAACCATAAAGGATACCAACATAGGCAATAAACCCAATGCCAAATACCACGGTCAAGATAAAAAATATCCCTGAGAAAATAATTACGCATCCTTTCAGAGATAACTCCTAGACTTAGGTCTCACTTCTTGATGAGTAACTTACAACCACCAGCAAAAAAAATCACACTACTAAAAACAATAAAACAAAATGAATAACTCCTCTCACTCATAGAATCACCCACAAGATTCTCAACAAATTCCCCAAACTAGGATCTAAAAACACAGACAATCATTCGCCTGATGAGGCCCAGAGAGGGCAGAAACATAAACTTGTTTGTGTAGCGAATCAATATACTATTATATATATATATATATATATATATATATATATATATATATATATATATATACTTATGTTCTCGTTCCAGCAGTATGTGTAAATACCCCTCCTTTGCTAATTTGACCTTCTGTCAATGTTCTCTCTGTTTTTTTGTACTCACTGTGCGCAAAAATATCATGTGAGACAATTTTTTTCTTTGATAAAAGTATGCGTGTACTTCTGAATTCGACACAGAGTGAATAAAAAAAATAATAAAAATTCACTGAGGTATCTGCAGCATTTGTAATATTTTGTGCGAACATTGATTCCCTTTGTGCGCTGATTACAAAGTACGAGTACGCACGCACAGACGCATAGCTAAGAGGGAGCTCTACCTTCCACAGCATTCAGCTAACCTGTGTAAATATCATTGAAGCTGAATAAAATAGAAGATACTTTCATGTTGATTGTTCATGCATAAAAATATAAATGATTTTGGTCCTCTGGCGATTTTTTGTTTGTTTTCTCACCAAACAATAATAGAGCTTTCAGTGTTTCTAATTGCATCCCTTATCTTCCTACAAAAAAGTAAAGTGCTAATTTAATCCACCCTTGGGCTCAGAACTTAATGGATATTTTTTTTTTTTTTGAGAAGCAAAAATACAATTTTTCAACTTGTTGTTTGTGGCAATGGCTGAAGGTGAAATTGCACTTCAGATCATGACGCAATAAAGGAGGATGCATTTAGACGTCACAGTTCATTGATCTTTTAATCTTTAATGCTTTATCTTTAAAATTTTATAATTTTTTTCATTATTTTGTTTGCAATGTGAAAAAGCTACGTGATCTCATACTGTCTAGGAAAGAAAAAAGAGAACTGCACACTCGTTAACACTTTTCATCAACTTGATATGCTTCTACTGAGACTATGATCTTTTCCTTTAATGAGTGTAATATGTTGACCAATTATTCTCCTGTGCCCAATGTTAGACAATGGGTATCATGAAATATCCATTCTAAATTTTTTTTTGTTGGGGGCGGGCCCTTAAAAGCTGTCCCACTCATCAAATGGATATAACACGAAAAGATAAGCAGACATTCATTTATTATGAACTGGAGGCATCAGAGTGTGCAGATCTTGAACGTAGGGAGCAAGGCAGTGTGCTGAAACGGTGGTAGATGAAGGTCTAGCTACATAAAATGTGCTATACTAAATTTTTATATACTTCCACTCATAGATTTGTATTGAAATATTATTCTACAATTTTTTACAGAGGATTTTGACAAAGGATAATTGTTTTATGAAGCAATATAAAGTTGAATTAAATTTGAAACACTTTCTTGAAAAGACTTTGTAGCAATTATTTTTCCGCTGAAACTGAATGATCACGGGTATAAAATGCAAAATTTATTTTCATGTTCAATGCCAATTATGCTACTGGGTTTACATAGAGTAAAAAAAACTTTTCAAAAATACCATATTATCAAAAATCATCTAAATAACAATTTCTGGTAGGTAAACGCAACCCAAAACATCTACATCCAGATAAAAATCATCTAAAAACACCTAAACAGTGGATTCCAATAATTTCATCTCCATTACCCCCCCTTCATTTTTTATTATAGAATTTGATGTGGTTACTGTCCTGTTGTAGTATGTGGGTTCGTAACCTACTTTCAATTATTCCAATTTCTTTCCTCCTTCAAATGGTCCAGGATATTTAGTTGGATAGGCATATGACCCTTCTTGAGAAAGGCTGCTAGTGACACAATAAGTTTCTTCGAGAGACGAACAATACCAACATTGGCGGAAGCGGGAGAAGGAAGCAAGAAGTTTTGAATAGATTTCTTTGTCTTATTGTTTCTATATCTACTACCCCTTTGTAAGTCATACTCCTACCACTTGACTTACTCCGGAGTCCGAAGAGTACAAAATGCTAGGATTCCTGGAGTATCAAGTTTGATACAAGATGTGTTTTCAAGAGTATCAATCGAGATACGAGGTCACCCACAAGTCTGATACAAGGTCATTATAAGTTGATGTAAGTGACGTAAAAATCAAGTACAAGTGAAGACAACGATGGACAACTGTAAAATTATGACAAATTCAGTATTGAGGAAGTGACAAATCCATCGATTCAGTGTACCAAAGAATCACAGCCTAGAGCATAACTAAAGGCCGCGAGATCTAGTCTGAAAGCTGCTTATTTGCTGAGGTTACATATTTAGTACAAATACCATTGAAAAAGGTCTGATTCAACAATATCCCTTCGGTCTGATAACTTGATGAAGTATGGAGTCGCTGAAATGTAACGATCTCTGACTGAAAAGTGAGTTGATGGGTGAGCTCATGGATTAGTCATGATAAAACAAATTCATACAGGGGTTGGTGCTTGGAGGCTCAAATGGAAATAGAAGTGTCCATCCGCAGTGCGACAAGTTTTGTTTATAAATAGATCTTTCATATCACCTGTGCTGCCACTTCAGATATTTCATTTCACAGAGCCCTAGGCTGCATGCCAGGAAAAACCACTTGGATTGCCAGTTGTGCAATCGGCTGTGACAAGGCCACACGATTGGAGCTAAGTGATATTGGAAAAAAATCAGATCAAGTGCGGACAATGGTGACCATAAGGACAGCAAGGTTATCAGACATCGCTAGGATCAAAATACATATACTGGAACCTATAGCATGAAATTGTGATTGTTTTTTATGGGTCTGATTACTTGAAACAACGTTTAGAAAGAAAAATGTTACAGGTTATTAGCAATTTATCACTATTAAGTTTTTAGCTTATTTTCGTAATGAATAAAGGATGACAATGACCCGGCTAAAAACAATAACGCTATGCAGGGATAACAGTGATGTACGCAAAGACTGATGACGAATTCAACCCTTCTTCTAAAGCTAAACTCAGATCGAATCGTTTTGCTAAAGTTCACAAATCCGATTTGCAGGAACTTTTGAGAAAGGTGT
This sequence comes from Thysanoteuthis rhombus, assembly GCA_963457665.1. Classification (NCBI taxonomy): domain Eukaryota; kingdom Metazoa; phylum Mollusca; class Cephalopoda; order Oegopsida; family Thysanoteuthidae; genus Thysanoteuthis; species Thysanoteuthis major. Next base: position 33,816,271 of record OY735221.1, read on the forward strand.
TGAAATGGGACACGTAGTTTCAGAATAACATTGTATGGATAAATGAATTATGTTTGTTTAATCTTTTAGATTTCAATCGAGCAGGAGAATTTGACTCTAAATCCACTAAGCTTGTTAATATCAATTTTTATAATGGATCAAAATTTATTCTATAAATATTTATCGTAGTATTAAGATATTAATATCATAATTGATGTATAGATATTTCAAAGAATATGAATATTCATATAAATATTGATGGTACGATAATATTCTATTATATTCCTATCAATATTGACACACCATCATTAAAATAAATATATTGATATTGATATTTCTAAAAAAAATTTCGTTGTCATGGTTTCAATATAACGTGTATTATGTAAAACAAACGCTTTACAACCATTTGACTACAGACCTTTTGATGTACATTCTAGTGTACACACACATATGTGCACACACACACACACACACACACACACACACACACACACATATATATATAGATATAGATATATATTGAACTGTGAGACTCAGGAATGAAAGTGTATGGTTTATTTATCCGTATATAAATATATATATATATATATATATATATATATATATATATCGTGGTGGTCAAGGCAGCGTTCAGTCGAGTCGAAACCCTATTTTCAGTCTGAATGTAAGGGTTTTTACGCATATTGTTGGTTTAAGATGACATGCAGTGTACCAGTGTAACTATCTGAGATGAAATTTTGATTAGTTATCATCAAACAACAGAAACGGTGATTTACCAATACAGAAAATTAAAAACCACGAATATATTACCAGCAATCCGGCTATACCTTAATTTATCATCTTCAAATCGTTTGAATTGCCCGTATGTTATCCGTGGGACATATGATAACGTGAATGTCTTATGTAGACAATCGCCTGTTGTGGTAATAGTTTTTTAAAATTCGTTGATCGATTTGTTTGTGCACCATACGTGCTGTGCGGTGTTGGCTGAGTTGGTATGTGTGACCAGTAAATGGGTAAGTGAAACTGGTTGAAAATCACCGAAGTGATCAAGGGACCAAACAGCTGTGTTAATGCAAAGACATTGGACATAACTATGAAGATAGTAAGAGAGTATGGAAGAATGATAATGCTTAAAGCATAAGAACAAAATTTAATGATGTATCGAAGTATCATTGAAACGGGAAATACTGATAAGGGGGGAATACCGAAAGAGAAACTGCTGATAACGGGATCTACTGAAAGACAAACTGCAAATGAGGGGTACTTCTGAAAGTGGAACTGCGGGTATATGTTAAATTTTCGTTAACAAGTAGGATTTGTTAACTTTGCTCAGTCAGTGAGACAGCCTGCTGGCAATCAGTTGGTCGTGAGTCTAAATATTGGTTGGGGAATGTTAATTTTGTCAATCAGTTTACACCTTCATTTTGGTGAGGATTGTTTTTGCTTTAGTTACGATAGAGAAATAAGGTCAACTCCAAATTTGTATTCTGACAAGATCTTATAATAATGTTTTGTAAAAATACGGTCATTATAATATTTTACTAGCATAGTATCTGTCAAAAATGATGGGATCATTTCTGTTACGTATGGAAGAACTATACGAATATTATTTCTATCATAAGAGGATTCATTTACTCATTAAGATGGAATTGATTTACAAACGCTGAGTTTTGAGGGACTCTTGGTGTTAAAATTCAGAAAATACCAAATAGATATAATTATGAAAATGAATTTATCTATGGAAAATTTGAGTGCTTTCAATCACCAAGATTTCCATTTTTGAGGAAAATGTTAGTATAATGCTAAGAAATACATGATTTTTTTAAATTGTGTACAATTATTCAGCTATTTGGTTTTATCCGAATCTAAACTGTTTCTATTTTCTTTTGTTTCATATATCTATATCTCTCAATAAAGTTGCCTTAATCAACATATCTATCAATATATATATATATATATATATATATATATATATATATATATATATATATATATATATATATATATATATATATATATATATATATATATATATGAGTGTGTGTGCTAGTGTGCATATATATATATATATAATCAATTGTATTTCTTTTCCTTGAATTTCAAAATCGTTAAAATCGTCGGAGACTAATTTCAACATTAAAAATGCTTTTATTTAAAAGTTATGTAAATCCAACCCAGCAATGTGAAGGATTCTTTTAAATTCTCCCATTATTCGTATCTTAAAGAAAAATATCATTGCTTTTTCTCTGTTGTTTGTGAGTTATTCAAATTTGACACGCGATGTCCAACGATGGACGCTAAAAAGCCGATAATGATGATGATATTTGGGAAAAGGAATAGACGAGAATATCGCTGAGTGGTGCTGACTGATGACATCCAACCAATTAGGATAATATTATACTCTCATCTCTATATACTATGTTGGCGTGATGGTTATGGGACTCTACTGCCAACGCACTGGATACATGATCAAATCATGCCACTCCTCTTAGATTTAATAAATCATCCCAGTTCAATGGAGCACTTTGAACTGAAACTAATCAACAGACAGAATTGGCGACACTTTTCTTCATACATGTCCATGATAGTCAATTTATTGAAATATAACACGTAGAAATTCGTCTCAATTTATCAATGAATATGTAGAAATGACAGTATTTTATCTCATCCTATATATTAGTTTGTCTGTGTCTATCTTGCCAAGTATTTGTAGCTACATATAGATTTGAACAGAGATAGATAGTGAGAGGTTGATGTATATATATGTTTACGTGCTTCTCTGCTTGTGTGCTAGTGTATTCATGGATACTCTGCTAAGCATATGTGTACATACACAGATATGATATTACACATGTAAAAGTGTTAATTTTTCTACAAATGCATGTTTATAGAATAGACGTGCATACGAAGAAAAAAGTGCATGCAGTAATGAATCTATTGATGCATATAAAAATATTTTTAACTCGTTTTGATTTCAGCGGCACATGCCCTTCCCATCAACCATCGCCAAAGAGTCGAAAATGGCACCCTCACTGTTGATAATGTCCAGAAATTTCATGACGACGGCGACTATACATGCACAGCATCGAATTCCAAAGGTGAAGGGATGAGTCGAAACGTCATCGTTAGAATAGTCGGTAAGTACAATTCTTCAAACAAATTCGTTTCAGAAAAAAAAAAAAAATATATATATATATATATATATATATATATATATATATATATATATATATATATATATAATATGTGTACTGAAGAGAGTGAGACAGACTCGGGAGTGAGGTGTTTGGGGGTAAGGTTTATAAGTAGAATGTCCATACATGTTTCGCGATTCTTCCCATCATCAGTGGTGTGTGCTTTGTGTATTAAAATGTCCAATGTGGAACCAGAGTCTTATAAATATCGTCTATGTTCTTAATTTATTGAAGAATATTTTTTGTTTTGGTTTTCCAGAGCCACCGACTATCACCCCCTTCAGTTTCCAGAAACGGACCCGGGAAGGACAACGAGTGACCGTCATCTGTGTCATCAGCAGTGGGGAACTACCAATTGTAGTCCGATGGCTCAAAGATGGCCAGCCCCTTGTCCCGGAACTTGGCGTTAACATACAGGTAAGAAGTTTAATATCGAATCCATCGACCATATGTATATTTCTTCCTATCTCAATATGTTTATTATCTACTTACTTATCTCTCTCCTTCTTGCTCTCTCTTCCCCCTCTCTCTCTCTCTCTCTGTCTATCTTTCTCTCTCTCTCTCTCTCTCCTTATATATATATATATATATGTGTGTGTGTGTGTGTGTGTGTGTGTGTGTGTGAATGAATAATTGATTTTTATAAAAGACGGATGATAATCGAAGGCATAAGGAAATTTTAAAAAAACATACACCATGAATTTTTGAAAATTCATTTACTCATTTAAACCAACGATAAAGAATACCATTCGAGATATTATATATATATATATATATATATATATATATATATATATATATATATATATATATATATATATATATATATATATATATATATATATATTAAGCTTTCCAGCTTTAGGCACTATTTTTTTAAAAACTTTTACCGAAGATTTATGCCGCTTCAATCAATATTTCCCTAATATTTCTTAATGTAATTTATGCAATTTCTTTGCTGTTCAGGCCATGATTTTGTGGTTTTTGTCGTGTGTGATAGGGCATTATCACGTTGAAAAGTGGCCTTTTGCGTTTGTTTGTTTTGTTTTTTTTGTTTTATTTTTTTTTTCTTTCACCACATAACTTTCCCAGGTTTGGAAGCAACCTTTCTTGTAAAATATTTCTGTATTTCTTACAATTACTGAACTTTTTGCATCGTACCAGCTTGTCAATGGCAGATACAGAATGTGAATTATCCCACATACCATTTCCTCCCATGCCTCAGTGTGGGAGACTGGCATTCCGAGTTGAATCTTTTATCCGACAAATTTCTGGAGCATCAAGTGACAGCATAAAGCATAGTATCACTCCAGTGAACACCATAAAGTGATACAGACTTGAATCAGTCTGCTACGTTTTTTTTTTTTGTGGACAGCAGTGTTTTTTGTACGCCTCTTTGGTGAAAACCTAATTTATGTCAGCTTTCTTAAGATAGTTCTCCTTTGAAAAAAAATTATTTTTTAAATTTCTTTCGTATCATCCTGTCGTCTCTCTGGATCTCTCAGAACTGGTTATTCATATCAAAGAACCTGTTATTTAAAATGTGTGATCAATTCTCCTAATTGTAGACCATGGAATCTGCATATCTTCAGATTTGGAAAGTGTCTAAATATCTAGATGGAACTTTCCTGCTTAACAAAGATCAGCAATATGGCTTTTTATTTCAACAGTTGCATTAAATATCAACTTCTTTTAAGACATTTTAGATCCTAAAATTCTTGTGTAACTCATTAAGAATATATACACGAAACGATGAACTACAAAAAAAACTCTATATTTCAAGTACTTTAGCAATAATTCCATTACAATAGTAACAATACACAAAGATGACAGATGGCTGAGTTTTTGGTATCCTGGGTCAGGAATTAGGTGAAAATAGACTATCAACAATTTCAACTATGCTCACGCACAAACATTTATTATAAATTACTGTCACATATTTCACCTCTATTCAATTAAACAATAGAGTAATTGCACGAAATGTTATAGAAATTGTTCATTTTTCATTTTTCCTTACCCAGGTATGTGCGTGAGCGTGCGTGTGTGTGTGTGTGTGTGTGTGTGTGTGTGTGTGCTACGAGGCAAGTACACTTGAACCAGACTTCGTGGAATCAAACATAATTTGTAAATAATCCAAATTGGTAGGATTTTGAAATCAATAGCTCATATATTTGTTTATCGAAAAAATGAATTGATTAATAAATATTTCTCCTAACTCTGAAAGACAAATACACAAATCCGGGTGGCAACTCGCCTACCGGATATTCTAACAACACATAACATTAAAATCTGTAATTTCTATCAACCGTTTGGCAAATCGTATGTTTCCTAAACACGATCCCCATTTCCAAACCAAAACTAAAGTAAAGCATGTCATATTTTTTGCCGATACTTTGATACTACCGAGGATGTTGTATCGCAATTCCGCAGGAAATCTCAGCGCCAGCAATTTCTTCAGTCTGTTAGGTTCCAATATGAAGAAGTGTTTCCTCTCGGAAAAAAAGGAAAATTTCAAAAAGGGAAATGACTCCTATCCCTCTTGGAAATGGTTTTCTACTTAAATGTTTGGCTTTTAGTGAATCACTTTGTACATAGCTAAAACAACAACAAAAATGGTAAAAAAAAACAAACAAGTGTTATAATTCATCTAGTACAGATGTCTTTCACGAGATGTTTTTTCTTGATGAAAATACTTTTTTTCAGGATAAGAAAAAAACTTTATGCTTAATATCACCTTATGTCACCTTTCACCTGATTTTATTCTCTATCATATTAGGTTTCCATCATTTTGTGACAAAATCTTTCATTTAAATACATTCATTGAATCATTATTCAGTGACCAAAGTATTTTTCAAAGAGTTCTATGACCTCACAACACGTTTTGGCTAAATTGTTTATTCCATCATAATTGGTTGATTCAGAGCTTTCTGATATTTTCAGACTAAATCTTTCAATTATGCGAATTCATGGCAAAATTATTCGGTCAAAATATTCTGTTACAAAATCTTTCATTTGTATGAATTAGTGGCATCATTATTCAACCATCAAAGTATTTTCCCAAGGTTTGTACGAACTTACGCCACATTTTAGTTTTTTTTTCCAATTTCCAGCGTTAAATGATCAAAAGTTGTCCAAGTTGTTTAACATAAAAGTATAAGTTTAAAATTCAATCATTTCTCATTTATATAAAGTCAATTCAAATCTTCAAACGATTCAATCATCCATACAAATACTATTGAATAAAATTGGTCCGTATGCGAATACAAGTTTTGTTGGTAAAGATTTGGTTTAGTGAAGTAGTATAAGTGTGTGTATTCTTTATTATGTGATTGGTTGTGTTTTAAATGAATATGAGCTTCAATTTCTCATTTTTGAAAATCTTGTCAGTTAAACAATGTGAGAGCTGGGATGGGGGCTTGATTTTCTGGCTTTGTTAAGGTCATCAAGCTGCTTTAAGCCGGCTCTAGATGTCCTTTTCAGTAATGTGAATCTCTATTTCAAATGGGGTTCAGGTGCACACGTAAAATAACACTCACCCCTCTCACGATCTTTTATCCTTGAAAATAACGATAACATGTTTAAGTAGGGAAAAAAATTTTAAAGAAAAAATGAGAAACGAATGTGCATCTAAAAGGAATAGAACGAAGGGGAAAAATTGATGACTGGGAAATAAAAAAATTACGTACGTAACTTTTTGTACCTTTTTGAATAGTTTGGTTTAACTTCTAGTCTTCTGACTTTTTCAAATATACTCATCATTTATCAATGTTTGCCTGTTTGATGTTATTGTCAATACTTTTGCTTTTCCTCGTTTATATTTGAAGTGTGTGTTGAATCAATACTTACGTGTATATATATATATATATAAATGTAAGGAACATGTAGGTGGATGGGTAAATGCTTGAGCTAAAGAAATTTTGTAGGAAAGGTAAAGGGGTATTTGTGCAACTCAATTGCAGGGCGTAAACGTGGTTGGATGGATGAAAGAATGCGGGAACTAGTGAATGAATTTCAGTATACATTGTAAGATCGTTAAATCGTACTGCAGTAATGCTTACTGGAATAATATATATATATATATATATATATATATATATATATATATATATATATATATATATATATATATATGTGTGTGTGTGTGTGTGTGTGTGTGTGCGTTTATATTCATTTTCCAAGCAATTAGACTATCAATAAGCTCTGTTCACTACATAAACATTTATTGACCCATCATTTGATATTTCTAACACAATATACTATTTGATCTCTTTCATAGTCTATATATCTATCCATCCCAAACGACGGGTAATTTCAATAGACTGAACAATATTCTCATCTGTCAACTTGGAGTTTCCTGCGTTTGCAGGATATTGCACACATCTCTCAAAATCAGTCCATTATGAAGCAAAGAACCTAATCTTCTATAATTTTCTCTCTTTGCGGAAACCATTTTGTATATTGTGTTCCCAAACATTTAGGTAAAACCACGTATTCATTGCAGATATAAAAATCATTTCAAATTGGGAATATTGGGGAAGTTAGAACCAATCGTGCAAGAATACAAAAGAGACTTGCTGTCACTTGATATCCCTTAAAATCCATCAATTTTTAATGTTGTGAACGACGAGCCCGAATAACCATCTTAGAATTGAAGAAAAAAATTGTGAAATTCGAAAATCGATTCTTATTACTTGCATGGTTCAATCTCTACGAGCGGATCTATATTATCAGTTGTGAGTAATCTGAAATCTTAGGTCATATATCAGCAGATGTTTCCTCTATCTTCCGGCCTTGATTTCTGTTTGGGTAGTTGAAAAAAAATCCAATCAGGAAAAATGTTGGTGACACAGATGAGGTTTCTCTGTTGGCAACGCGGTTCCTAAAATATGCAGCTATTTTCCAGGAGATTAGATAAGTTTGTTTGATTGTTGCGGTCTTGTTAGTAAGTAAAAAGAAATCGTCACATAACCAACGTTTTTTTGGCAGAATGCTGTGTTCAGGGTGATCAATGGATAAGCAACTTCTCTCACCTTTTATTGGGCACTGATCACTAAAAAAAGTCTGAATTTTTTTTAAAAGACTGGCATGAATATATTGTATGATACAAACTAAGGGATCTATTTGATATAAATCTACATTGGAAATTGAATCCATCAATGGAAAAAACATTTCATGATGGGATTTTGAAAAAATATTCCTGGACATAATAAAGAGTAAATGTTTAGATTATCAGCCCTCTAGCTTCATTGGTGCGGAGTGCGTGCGTAATTCAGCCAAACCAACTAAAAAAAAATCGTAGAAACCTATGTTGACAGATTAGGTGACAATTTTGTTGACAGTTTTAGTTGACAGTCTCTGACAAATAGATCAGAGGAAGCAGTTTTGGAGAAAGAAAAAGAAAACGAAAAAAGACCCTGGGAAAATTGTATTAGGAGAAAAAAAAGGTCTTGAAAGAGAGAGCAGAGGGAGGAGGGAAAAGGAACTCAGGGAGAAGAAGAGGAAGGAGAAAGCTTGAGAGAAAGAGAAGGGCAAGAAGTTGACGAAGATTCATGAAGTGAAAGACAAATATCAGGAATGGTAAGAGAAACAGAGATGAATGGAAGAAAACCGAAGGAAAACGAAAAGGGGGATAAATAAACATTTTAAGTGTCATCTAAAGAAAAAGGGAAATAGGAGGGTTGACAATGTCGGAAAGAAGAAGAAGAAGAAGAAGAAGAAGAAGAAGAAGAAGAAGAAGAAGAAGAAGAAGATGGGGAGGAGGAGGAGGAGGAGGAGGAAGAGGTGAAGGAAAGAAAGAACGAAGTGCAGCTATTTGAGGCTGTTGACATTTAACCATTTTATGCCGCAACCAGCCAGCCATGCAACTTCCGGCGACCCTGCTGCGAAACTGACGTCACCAATATGATATCGGCGTCCCAAGGTGGGTTCTTGGAAAAAGACATCCCAAGAGGCCTTCAACCCCACTTTTCCATTTACCTTTTCCTTTTTAAAAGAAGATTAACGCTCGCTTGCCTTTCTGCTTCTATTATTAGCCAAGTTAGTGGAAAATACACATGATTGGGTTTAAATTAACCATCTGGAAATGCAGCCATCTTGATTTATCCATCCATTCCAACGGAGTACCAGAATAGTATTGATCAGAGATTTTATTTCTATTTTCCTCTTCCTTCAAGCGGGATGATTGAACAATTACTGTGTTGCGACGATCAGCAAGTCTTCCAGCGTACGATATCCCACGATCAGGACTTCGACCCAGACCTAGCTTGGTTATTTATTTTACTAAAGCAATTGAAGATTGAGCATATTATCCAATTGTGATGGTCTGCAAGATCAATATGCTGAACATCACTTTGCAACGAGTCGATTGCGATGCCTTCAAAGTTAGGTATGACATATGTCCATAAACACTGACGATCAAATTTACTCCAGTAGTAATGCTATATTAACTTGTTAACCATTGCGCCAAAGCTAAGCACCAACTTAGATAAAGTTCATCGTACCATAAAGCGCTTAGTTGGCTGAATAACTACTAGCTTAATTTGACTGAAACGATAAAAAGGGGAGCAAGGAAAAGAAAAAGAAAAAGAAAAAAGGAAGGAAAGAAGAAAGGAAATTCAGAAAAATAATAATGATAATAATAATAAGAAGAAGAAGAAGAGGAGGAGGAAGAGGAGGAAGAAGAAAAGGTAGAAAAAGAAGGAGAGGAAGAAAAAGAAGAAGAGAAAGAAAAAGATGAAGAGGAAGAAAAAGAAGAAAAAGACGAAGGAAAAATGAAGTACAACTATTTGTGGCTGTTGAAACGTGGCTGATGTGCTGAATAATTAGTCTCTATCTTCAAATATCACCAGTTTCTCTGTTTCACCTAGTTCTTCGTGGTTTTCAATGTGTGCTAAAGGTAGCAAATGCCAGAAGTGGTGTCACCAACATCAACTTCTCCAGTCAGTAAATGATGACCTGAAATTTGAAATCATTGCTCATGCCATAATGTTGAATAACTCACTAACTACACTAATCGATCTTCTGCCTCATCTTCACGTTGATCTTTTCCCTCCTACCATCCTGGCTCCCATGTTTTTAAAATTCATTTATTATTACTAATCTTTGTGTAACGATGCATCCATCAACGTGTGAATTGAAGTGAGCAGAGATTAACGTCATATTCCACTCTATCTTCTGAAATAAATATTGACTCGCCTTGGGAGGGCTTCGTTTCGATTTTGAACATAATTCTGATTTTGCTGCCCCCAACGCAAAGTTGCGTTTCGTGGCCCTGTGTCGGTTTTGATTTGCACCTCGCTGTGATTTCGATTACCGACAACAGGAAACAAGGTGAACGATTTTGACAGTCGGTTTCAATGAAAGTTTGTGCACCCCTTTCTGAATTAGTCTTCTTGATTTATTTCCTATGGTGCATTGCATGAGAGAGTTTAAAATATTGGAAAATTATATATTTTCTATTCGACTTTATACATTGTGTTTGTTCTCATTGAAGAGTTCAGTAGCTGAGCATTGACCTAAGATGTTTAAAATTTACGGTTTAGTACAAAATTTCAAAAGCATATTTAGTAAAGGAATATGAATAAGTAAATTTAAAACCAATCGTATCCATAAATTTTATGAAACAAATATGTCATTAATACTATGCAAAAGTTAGTATACACGTTTGTCTATGAGCATCACGGCCAAGTGGAAAGAGTGATTTTTTTGGCATGGATATTGTTTTAATCTCAGGATCAAACGTAGACTGTTTTTTCTTTATTCCAACATTATTGAATCAGGGGTTGGTCTCCATTGTAAGTATTATGATGATTTGGTTTGTATGCAGCAGTTATGGTGTACTTGTAACGAATAAAGCATTCGGAAGAGTTCCAAGATAATGTACGTTTTTGGAAAAATAAACTGTATGAGAGAGAATGTTTTGTATGAATGTGAGATGGAACAAGAAAATAGTAGAGAGAGAGAGAGAGAGAGAGAGAGAGAGAGAGAGAGAGAAAGTTTCAATTACGAGAGAGAAATTGAGTACTGTTTATATCTGCGGGTTATAAGTGAGGGGAAACTTGTTTCCTTTTACAAAATCGAGGGAGGACTTATCTTTCCCTTCAAGGGCTGAAAAGTGGGTAAGAATTTTTTTTACCCTTTTAGAAATCAAAAGTGTGTGATTATTCTATCGGAGGCGGAGCTTCTCCCCTGTTTTAGTGTCAAAATCGAAAGGGTTCTTTTTTCTCCCTTTTAGGAAATATCTTTTATTTTCCTATGTTTTCATATTTGAGGTTATTTCCCCCAGGTAACGTCGCGTATCCCCTCTAATAAAGAATTGATGATGAGTTCAATGTAATATTTTCCTACAATATTATTTAAAAATTTGGAAATCTGCAATTTTAATGGGAAATCATTATCATTCTCCAATCTAAACTTGAGTTATAAATATTTTGAATGCAACACTTTTATCTAATTTCATCCTTTATTTCAAATATTTTAACTTGATTTTCCAGCTGTTGAATAACATTGCATATAGGATAAAGGTTTAGTTTCGAATACCATTTTAACTTGCGTCCCCAACCCGTAAATACTCATCATTCATGAACGACACCTTAAAGCTATTACGCTGTTACGGTAGGGTTGAGATCTCATTCGTGATTTTCTGTCACTGATCTTTTCTTCCTACTATATTCCACGCTGTATTGTTGATTTCTTAGCAGTATCAGTGATCTTCATTCCGGATGTCTGCAATTCACATTCGTGACCGAAAGATCGATCGGTTAAAAGCGGGTCGATAAAAAGCAACAAAAATCGATGGAGAAAAACTCGGCGAAATAGTTGCACTTTCGAAAATGCTTCGTTTCTGATACAGTGCATGAAAACTTAGCTCTTTTTGGCACTCAGCCTAATGGTGAAGATTGTTTTGTGCATTTTATGTGGAGCTGGGTAGTTTGATGAATGAATAAACAAATAAATCCAAAAAGAATAAAGCGAGTGAGAATATACAGATATAGTGAGAGAAACAGAGAGAGGAATAAAAAAAAAACAACTCTGTGCGTGGGTGTGAGTGTGTGTGTGTGTGTGTGTATGTGTGCGTGTGTATGTGTGTGTGTGTCTGTTTGTCTGTCTCTCTTTCTCTTTCTCTGTTTCTGTTTTTCCCTCTCTATATACATGTATATTTATGTATCTATGTATGTAAGTATCTATTTATCTATCTATCTGTCTATCTATCTATCTTCCCTTTCCTTCCCTTCCCTTCCCTTTCATTCTCTCCCCTTCCCATCTTTCCTTTCTTCGTTCTTTTTATTTCATGTGCTATCCAATCTCTCTATAGTTTTGGCTGTCTATCAAAACTGTCAACATAGGTTTCTTCAGTTTTTTAAGTTTTCATAGAGCAAACCAGTAGAGCTAGTAATAACTTATCCTCTGATCATCCTCCTTTTCAATTTTTTAATTGACTACCCCAAAGACAACTTGCTGTAAGAATACGTTGGTTATTTGACAGTTTCTATCAAGTGACCAACCAGACCTCTTCTCTAAGAAGGATAAAACGACAGAGTTGAAATGACATAGATTGAGGGAAAGACAGACAGATAGTTTTTGCTTCCTCATCTCTATGAAAAATGAAGCGATAGAGACAGAGACAGAGAGAGAGTGAGTCTGAGAGAAAGAGAGACAGAGAGAGAGAAAGTCTGACAGCCTCAGCTTTCTCTTCTGTATGAAAGATTTTTAAAAAAAGAAGCTTATATTCCAAGCAAAGCAGAAGTTTGAAAGAGAGAGCGAATGACAGGACAAAGTTATAGAGATAAGGAGATGAAGGAAATAAAGAGATGCCGAACTGAAATAGAGAGAGGGGGAGAGAGAGAGAGAGAGAAAGGGAGAGAGAGAGAAAGGGAGAGAGAGAAAGGGAGGAAGAGAGAGAATGAAAAAAACGTATCAATAAAAGTGGACCAAGCACCACCACCAAATTAGGTTGGAGTAGAAGTTGAAAAGAAATGAGAGATGGGGGAGAGGGAGAAGTGACAGAAAAAAAAAAAAGAAACAGAAAAGATAAAACGAGAAAGTGTGGATAGCAAAAGAAAGAAACATATCCGTATCTTGCATGAATGAATTGCCGTAACCCACGCATTATCCAAGACGATCATGTAGAGAGAGAGAGAGAGAAGGGACATTAAAGGGGTGAAACTATCATTTTAAGTAGAGATAGGATTCAAGAGAGAAATGAAAAGAGACAGAAAGAGAAAGATAGAAAGAAACCAAAAGGAAGAAACAATGAGAATAGAGGAGAAGCCACCAAGTTGTTTCGGTAAAGAAGTTGAGCAAAAAAATATTGCTTCTCATTTCTACCACCCAACATTTGTCGATCATTATATAAATACGGGAATTGAAACTCTATTGATTTTTCTCTTACATTTTCTCCAGCACCAGCAAAAAAACTCCCCTGGAACCCAACCTGACAGTTTACCCCCTAATGTGTAAAATGGCGGCTTCCTTTTGAGTATTTCTCTTTCTTTCAGAGTGGAGCATGAAACTGCCTCTTCCCCATACCCAAACTTCCTTTCAGGTTTCGAGTTGAAACCAATACAAACATTAATAATAAAGTAACAACAGATAATCTTTTTAGTCGGAGCCTGGTTGGTAGGTGAGATGGTCGTCTAATTCCCAATGGGACCCGTGTTAAATGTTCGATCCTAGTTAAAAATCATAGATTTGAATTCTGACTTTCGAGGCGGATAGGTCCTGCTTACTTGTAACACCATCTTGCTGTCTCTGTTCTACCTAGTGTCATGCAAAATAAGCTTTGAAATATTGATGACAAGCTTGGTTGCGCTTGGGTCAAACTCCCTTGCTTCATCAAAATCTAAAAGGTGAACAAAACTGAATTCATTTCATTATTCCAAAAATACGTATTCTATTTCAAATCCTTCATTAGTTGTTCCTGAAATTTGGATCTAGAGACTTTAGCAAAACTATTTGACAGAAGTTGGGCTCCCGAAGAGAGAGAGTGATTCCAGTTTTTTTAAAGGAGTGATTTCTAAAAAGCTGCAATCTCAGATAATACGAGCTATTCTGTGTTAACATTAAATTCCCTTGCTTCATTAAAAAATTAAGTGAACAAAACAAAGTCCATTTCTCCATGCAATATTATTTCATAACTACGTGTCTCGTTTCTACTATTTCAACATTAGATCGTATAAATGGGATTTGCTAACTTTAGCAGAACAAGTCAAACTGAATGGGGCTTTGGAAGTGGGAGTGAATTCATCATCAGTTTTTGCTTCCGTCACAGTGTCACTGTTAGCTGTGCATGACGTTGCTGTTTTGGTATGGTCATTGTCATTCGTTGTTACATTCAAAAATAAGAGTCAAAACTCAACAGTAGGAGTTTGACAAAAAGGAAGGCCGAAGAAAAAAGCGTTTGAAAGAAGAGCAAATGAAAGAATAAAGAAATTGTGTGAAAAAGAAAAGGATGAAAGGTGGGGGGAGCCACAAGAAGGATAAAGAAGATAAAGAATACGGAAAATAAGAATGGGGTGGGTATGAGAGAGAGAGAAAAAACAAAGGTGTATAACAAACGAGTATTAAGAAAAGAAGAAACAAAAGAAAAGAACCAAAGAAGAACAGAGATGAAAAAGAATGAGAAAGAGCTACGGAAAGAAGATGGGTAGAGAAAAGAATAACAAGGGAGGAGTGAGAACGGATAAAAGAGGAATTCTCTGGTATGCAATGGCGCTGAAAAGAAAATAGACCATTTCCCAAGTACAATTTGTAATTGGAACCTGATGGTAAACAAGCTGCTGATAATGTAGAAAAAGTATTATAGCGCTTAAAAGCTCCAATCATAATGAATTTGAATGTTAAATTTATATTTGTATCGGAATCCTGAATTCATATTTGCATTTGAATGCATTTGCATTGAAGTTCAAAAAATGCAATAAGAATAGTAAATCTTTCACTCTTAGTATAATTCTATAAGATGTGAAAAAAAGGTCATTTCATGAGTAAGAACGAAATAGAAAGATAGTGTTGCGCCAATTTTTTAAGTGGTGAGGATATGTCTGCTCCTCTAATTAGTATTTGAAATCTTTCCTTTTACCTCAACTAGAACATTTACTTAATCTTTGTCTCTGCCGATGAGAAATACGCAGCAGCATCAACCACACAACAGGTAATGCATTGACAGAAAAAGTGAAAGGGTGGTTATCGTGCATATAAATAAGAATGAAGGGGGATCTCGCATTATTATAGTTTCGCCTGATCCCATCTATTGTCGAGTGGAAAACTAAATAATGGGAAGATTTTCGCTGATTATCAAAGATTATCAAAGATTGACACTTGCCTTAATCCAATTGTTGGGAAAATAGGGATTAAGCGATCATCTTTATCTCTAAAGCCGTAATATTCGGGGGTCATTAAAGAAATAGAAATAACAAAAGAAAATTTATCTGATAATGGCTGCTGCTGTTTAAGCAGACCACAGGAAGAAGAGCTGATCAAATACCTACACCTTCCCAGAGAAGTGACAAAAAGCACGAACGATACAATTATTGTCTGAATTTTGTGAGATAGGGCGTATTAATCAATCGCTCAGAAAGTTTCGAGCGAATACTTTTCAGCCTTCATCGGGTCTAGTTTTACAACGCAGAATCACTCCCTAGAATGCATGCTCGTATTGGTCTAGAAACGTAACATTCTTCTGCTTTTTGTTGTTTTTTTTGTTTTTGTTTTTTGAACATATATATATATATATATATATATATATATGTATGAATATATATATATATATATATATATATATATATATATATATATATATATATATATATATATATATACTAATCTTTCAGTATTTTGTTTCGGTTACGAAGTCCGAGTGGCTTTCATCAAGAACCAGGAGCACCTGATAAAAGTCGGAGGGTATATCGCCGAAACGTTGTGAACAATTAAACATATAGACGAGGGAAATCTGACCATATCATATGCAATGATGAAGGTGACACTTTAACTGTTCAATATCGGAATGCTTTTAACGGTCTCGAAAAGTTTTGTAAAGGAGATGAATAAATTAGAAATACTCAGAAGATAGCAACCAAGCATCTGGTGTAAACATAAGAACGCATAGAATAATTATAACTAGCTGGAACTGTGGGAATTATGCGGTTGTTGACAATCAAGATCATCCATTATCTAGGGTATCTGCTTTTCTCTCACTCTGTATAGTCTCATTCTCTCCCTTATCCCGTCCAATCTTTGCCGCCCATCCAGGTTTTTCCATTTAAATATTATACAAACATTGATTAGTTCCATGGGCGAAATTAATACAATAATCTTCTTGATTTTCTTCTTCTCCCCTCTCCAACACCTTCCATAGACAACTGTGGAAATTGCTGGAGTATTCAGAAGAAATGTTGTCTCTTGATTCCAAGTGAAACCCATCGGACATGATAAAATATAGATGTTTCTAATTTTTTTTTTCCGTATAATAGGATCTTTAACGAAATTGACATGAGGGGTGAGAACTTCTTACTGTTATAATCAAGGGAGTAGATATGAGAGATTGCTTCCCGTAAGCCCCCACACACCCTCTCTCTTCATCATGAACAATCATGACATGCAAGAGACAAGACATTTTTCTGACGAGATAGATCAAAGATGCTGTCAAATGTTTACCAATGCCAATGTTTACTATGACACTTTTGACTACCAGTGCTTGTACGTGCCCAACCCCATAATACTGTATTATCATTATTTTTTTCTGCTATATTGCAGCTACATATTCCAATAGCTTACCCGTTAAATTCGCTAAATTTCTGACTTGCTATTTCCTGCTGAAATGGGAACGGTCTTACAATGCTCCACTACCTTATCTGCAATTAACTACTTTTATCGTACACCATGTCCATATCTATGATTTTCGTCTATATAATTTGTCGGGTGAGATAACTGTTAAATTCTAAATATAGATTAGTATCCCTCACTTTTTTTCTCATGTGTAAGAGAAATCCGGTTACATTCTTGTAAAACAAAGCATCTGTCTCGTAAGAGACTACTCCCATGGGAGTATACGCCCTGTGAAGCAATTCTGTCACTCGTGTCAGTTCAGTGATCTTTGCAAGTTCCAAGTACAGACCATGGCAAAGACTTCAATCTTACAAGTTCTTATAACCATCCGTTGGCTTGGTGCAAATTCACCGAGGGGATACTTCCACCCTAATCACACAGTTTAGAGGGTATTCAATTTGCTACTGTATGCCGAGTGGACTCATTTTGATATACTGTATGCTAAATGATGTTCTCAACACCAAGAATAAACATTCCTTTTTGTCTCTCTGTCTTTTCTTACAGCAAAGTGGTCCTTACAGCAGTTTACTCTTCATAAACGAAGTCAGTCCTCGACATAACGGCAATTACACATGCTATGCTAACAATTCTGTAGGTTACGACAACCACACGTCAAGTCTGGTGGTGTTCGGTAAGTAGAGTCATTCTTCTTTTTTCCTCCTTATAGTCGTTGTTGCACTCTTTTTGCTCCTTTGTATTCATTGTCTTCTCATCCTGAATTATCCTTATCGATCGCATAAGGAACTGTCTATAATCTTATCTTTATCTGATTCAATGAATACGCAATTGTTTTTCACAATTACTTAGAAAGATGAAAAAGGTCATTAAGGTCATTATTGTTGACAATAAGATAGATAGATAAGCTGATTTATCCGCAATGAAAATTGTCTATATGACGTTTAGACCTTCCTAGTATTGTTTGATATTCTCAAACCTCAATTTCCCGCGACACAAACTATTATATTATACAACAATTTTTAATCGACCCAGATAGTTAATTCAATTCGTCATATTTACAAAAAGTTTTGCATACTAATATTTGCTTTTTAATATTCTTTTGTTCAGTTTTCTTCATTTTATCGTTTCTTTTATGGAAACGTTTAAGGTCGAATAACCGCTTGTTTTGTTTTTTTTTTTAAATTTAAACTTCTTTTGGTGAACAAAGGAACAAAGGCAAGAGAAGTGACTTATTCATTGATCTGCCTTTCTCCGTCCCCAATAGAGCATGCTACCAAAAAACGTTGGTCACGAGACGATTTCTTTTCAATGACTAACCAGACCTATTTTGTTTTGTTTTTTAACAGTTCCACCCCGTTGGATCGTAGACCCTGAGGATTCATTTGTGGTCCTGGGTCAGTTGACACGAATTGACTGTATGGCAGGCGGCACACCCGTTCCCATTGTCGTTTGGCAAAAGGCCAAGGGTAATATTTCTCGATTCAATTTTTTTTATTCCCAATCAAATCTAAATCATTTTTTTTAATACACCGAAATTTATGCACAATATTTTCTATGATGGCAAAATGAAACCGTCGGAAATTATGAAAATTTGGACTGAGAGGGTTTGAAGAATTTTTAATCTTAAAACATTTTGATTAATTGTAAAGAGGAATGTTAACTTTAATTTTTTTGTCCATATTGAAGGATATCTTTTATTCCTGTGAAAGTTCGTCAAATCGATTGAAATGCTGAATGTACAGGAAAAAGGAGGCAACGTATGTAATTTGAGAAAAATATGAATTAGAAAAAAGGTAATCCTAGATCATCTAAATGTTGAAAAGATATGAAGTATGCAATTGCAAAAGATGAGTTTAAAAAACGGTTTAAAAGAGATGTGAATCTTCAAAAGATGATTGTGAATAGTAAATAATGCGAATTGTGGAAAATGTGTGTGAGAACTATAAAAATATTTGAATTGTGAAATATTTTGAAATACGTTAATTTTCAGAAGATGTGAATTATCAAAAAGTAATGATGATTCGTGAAAAGAAAGGAATTGTGAAAAGATATACATATTTCACAATGCCCATCCGTGAGAAGATGTGCATTGAGAAAATATGTCAATTTTGTTGACATTTGAATTAGGAAAAAGGGAAATTAATGATATAAGGGATAATTTCATTGGATGATGATGACTGATGATTGATGATGCTATAGAGATGTAGAACGAGCGATAGTCGATTGAGGTATTGATGACGATGTTGATGATAAGATCAAAAGGCGAATAGACGATTCGGAATAGGTTCACGATGATGATGATGTTGAAGCAACAGAAAAAGAAATGAAGAGGAAGAAGAAGAAAAATAGGAGACAAGGGGATAATGGGAAAAGAAGAAGAAGAAGAAGAAGAAGAAGAAGAAGAAGAAGAAGAAGAAGAAGAAGAAGAAGAAGAAGAAGAAGAAGAAGAAGGAGGAGGAGGAGGAGGAGGAGGGGAATTAGATTTGGTGACTGAAAAGAGAAAAAAAAAAGAATAAACCCACCTTCCACTTTTATTTCGCATAACAAGCAAAATAAAAAAAGATATTGCATTGCCTTTACTGAAACAAAAATCAATATGTAAGTACACATGATCTGAATTCTTCAATTCAATGAATAAAACCATCACACTGAAGAAAAAGCCACTGCTTACTGAGAATAATAGGGATTATTTTTCAATCAAATTAAGCGGAAATAATTTTTCGAGGATTTTATCCATTTCTTCATGACTGCTGTGTTAATACTTGTCCTTTTTTTACCTGATTTCGAATGATATTTTATATTCGGTAAGAATTTTTCTGCACATTAAAGCAATGTCTAGAAGTTCCATGTGCGAAATGCTTGCAAATCTTTCCAATTCAAAAGAGAGTGTATACATTGTATAACAGAGTCCCAAGCCCTTTGTAGTCTCTCCGTATTGTCTTCTGAATCCATAATAACAGTGAAAGAAAAAAATTATCGTGAGCAGTTGGGAACGTGTCTGCTGCACGATTTCAAAATTGGTCAAAGTTCAGACGATACACAAATCAACCGAGACCCAGCCGTACGACAGTTTGTAAACAGTTTACAGAGTTCCAGTGCAGTCACTCCCGAAAAGATTCGAAATAGAAATCTGTTGTTGTTGGATTGGAAGGAATTGCACTGAGTCACGAGAGGAAATCTACAGTTGATTAGCCAAGAAACTGTATTGCATTTCGACTATCTATCTATCTATCTATCTATCTATCTATCTATTCTGGTCATCTTACTATGTTGATATCTAGCTATCCTACTCTATTCATATCTATCTATCTATCTATCTATCACATATATATGTCCATATCTATCCATCTCACTCTTCATATCTATCTATCTATCTATCTATCAATCTATCCATCTATCTATCTATCAGAGTTCGTAAATGTATTTATCAATGTCTTCGGTCTGGTCACATCAATACATTTATGTATTTACATATCATTTTGATTATCAAGTTACTCCATGGTCCTTCAAAGTATTAGTCCCGATCCATTCATCATCATCATCATCATCATCATCATCATCATCATCATCATCTGTCTTTTAACGTCCATCGTTGGACAAAGACCTTCTTCATGGGCACGAAGTCCTGCTGACGGGTTCACAACTAATAAAGGAATGCATAAAGAGTGTGGTGACGTAGCTGCACTACAAGATGTACGAGAAGTCAAATCGAGTGACGAATACAGTTTGTTTTTAGTAAGTAAATCTACAGACGAATAGTGATACGTGGATTTGACAACGGGAAGTCTTACATTATAAAGTAACCACCCAATGCATTCCAAATTGGTGTCTAGTAGTGGTGGTAGTAGTAGTAGGCTTCCGGTGGAATTCTTTAGTGTTACTATTTGTTATCGTTACTCGAATAGTCTATGCTGCTGTTGGCAGTGAGTTCATATAGCTTGGTGTATAGTTTAACTCAGTGTCACTGCATATTATTTTCATCTACAAAATACAAACAACTTGCTTATTCATTTCATTACTAAGAGTAAGTGATATAGATATTGGTGACAATTAAAAACTTAGGGTTTGAAATAAGAATGTTTAATGATTTTATCATTACATTTGTCATCAAAGATTAATTTATCGAACTATCAAACCATAACAGTTCATATTGTTGGAAAACGACAAAAGAGATTAAATGCTATATAAATGATGGAGGGGTTATTGCATAAAACTAAACTGGGTTACGACTGAAAAAGTTTGTAGGACCCAGAATTACACTGATAGATAGATAGATACCATATGTAACTTAATAAGTGTTGTAGAATTAATGTTTATGTCCGTCAATCGGATGTTTCTGTTTCTACAATTATGGCACCTCGAAAACCTTCTTGTGCTATTCATTTCCTTTGCATTCCATTAAAAGCTTTTAGTCACAGGATCTTCTCAACTCAGAGCCAGGCCCTCTCCAGATTTAGTCATGCATACTGAACTGATAACGAGGCTCCCAATGCTGAAACGTTAATAAGGTCGAGCAATTAACGTCAACCGGACATGGCGACAGGGCCTTTGGTACTGCATAACCATTTTTGAGCGACGGTAATGGTAAATTGATCGATCGCCTTAACTGCTGATTGTGTGGACAATAGAATTGGCAAGTGAAGTTGAAACTCGAGACTGACAAAGGCATGAATCCATCTATTCCATCTCCATCTATGGGTAAAATGACAAGGTAGCTTTGGGAAAGCAGCCAGTCCAGAAGGACAATTATGATTCCAAACCAGAGATTGGAGCCTCTGTAAGTCTGTTGGAAGCCTGGTTGACGACTTTCAAGCAGCCTCAGCATCCATGCTGATGACAAACGTATTACGCCCGGCTTTTCTTTTTTCTGAGTACATCAGCGAGATCAGGAGATGCATTCTGTCGACTAGGCACCTTAGGATCTCCGCCTACTTTGCCCAGGCTTGCACCCTGTAAAGGTGATTTCATTGTAACTCAATTGACCATTAAAACTGAAAGGGTTCAGCCTAGTGGCAAAAGAATTGATCCTTTACATCAGTAGAGCGAGGCAGGATGAAACAAAAGAAAAAACTTAAGATAGAAGGAAAGACTTAAAAGGAGGAAAAATCCAAGGAAATGAAAAAAGAAGAAAAAATATCAAGGAAATTACATATATAATGAATAGAAAGAAAGAAGTTGAAAGAGAAGAGGAAACCAAGACTAGATGGAGAAAATGAATGAATATAAACAAAACATTAATTAGGAGAGGAAAGAAAGAAAATTAGAAAAAAGAAGGAATGAATAAATTTGAGAAAAAAAGAAAGACAGAAAGACATTCAAGCGAGAAAAAAAAAGGAGGAAATATATTAAATTTCTTCTTCTTTCTTCTTGTCATTTTTCTACGAGATAGTCAGTACAGATACAAAAAATTGATTTATTACTGGAATTCCAAATGAAAAAAAATCTTGATTAGATTCAAGATGACATTCAACATCTCAATAATCAGATTCTAGTTGAGAAAACGTTTTTTTCTATGTGTTTAAAAACAAACAAAGGAAATCCTTTATTAAGAATAGCTGAAACCTGGACAGTCTCTTACTGCACAACACTACGATAAGCAATTTTCTTTATAGCTGGCGTTATCGATGGCTCTTATTATACTCGATTTCTTCACTCTGAGGTAGGTAATTAAATCCGTGCACAGTAATTGGATAAATCGTATAATAATAGATAACCCACTTCACAACCGGTATCTGTAATAATTCACTTCCTTTACTTCTGAACTGATATCCAATGAGATCAGAAACCGATTTTTAAAATATCTAATATCATATTATCTAATCTCCTGAAGCTGTCCAACAACTGGGTTATATTTACGACAGGCCTGTTCCACAAAAGTGCATACGGGTTGAATCAGTGTTGCCAGATAGTTTGATATGTTTCTGGCTAAAAACATGCCACAAATAGCCAAACGCCGAAACTCTTTACAAAATGTTGCAATACTGTAGTACACGCCTTTTGGTATTTCCCACACGCAACAACGTGAAATTATTGTTTTCATAAAGAAGGTTTATTCGCAATAAGATAAGCAGAACAATCAAGCCATTGTCCTTTCATTGATTCATCATGATCATCATCAGTCTTTTAACATTTGTCGTTGAATACAGACCTTCCCCGATATTCGACTAAATTGTCACATCATCATTTTCAGCCAATTTCGCATATGATCTCTGGGATCCACTGTGAGTCATGAGTTCAGGCAGCTGTTCGAGTTTCTTGCTACATGGCATGCTCTTTTCTATTTGAGTTTTTCTAACTAATTCTAAGATATCTCTTGACATTTTTTCTCCAATATAATGTGTTGTCTGTTGATCTCGGCATTTGATGTTATCACGATCCTTTCCTGAACAATGTTAAATTTCTTTCCAGGCCAAATTCCGGGAAACTATGTGAATGTAAACTATTCCTTGCCACTGAGCACAACGCCAAATCGTCTAAGACTTCTCAGCAATGGTTCTTTATTGATATCGAGCGCTAAAGAGTCTGATATGGGCTACTATTTGTGTCGAGCAAGCAATGGTATCGGCTATCCACTCAGTAAAGTAGCACACTTGACTGTACACAGTAAGTAAAGATTGTATCCTTCAATGTTCATCACAAAGTTATATCCTAATCATCTTCTCAAGTACATTACGATCAGCCTAATCTTGACCGAATAATTTTTCAGTCCCTTCTTATACACGCACACGCGCGCACGCGTGCATACCCAAACGTATACATATATGTATATGCAGAGAGATTTTTTTTATGTACATGTTTCAAAATCACTCCAAATGGGTTTTCATTAGTGGGTTCAATTTGCAAAGTAATTTCATGCTATATGTTGTTTTGTATCCGGGTTCGTTTACGCTGGATTTTTCAATATTTGGACTTTTTAGTGTCCCAACAAAAAGGCAAGAGAAGTGATTTATCCATCGGTCACCTCGTTTTTCAATCGATCATCCCCAACACGACATTCTGTGAAAATACGCTGTCAAATGGTTCCTATTGGGTGACAAGCCTACATACGTGTGTATCTAATATATATATATATATGTATATATATATATATATATATATATATATATATATATATATATATATATATATATATATATATATTGATTGGGTTATATTACATTGAAATGATCTCCCGTTATTACACGGTAAATGTACCAAGACAACGTTAAACGACAAAATTTATCCTAGAAAACGTGAATAGAATAAACAAATGGGGCTGTTGCAGGAATAGAACCTGTGACTGATCAGGTAGCCGCTTCAACGTAGCGTCGCTCTTACCATTCAGCTAAATTGCTACCCGTAATCCAAAGGCCAATATAACTGTTCTAATTTTGTTCATTCACAATCTCTATCTGCCCTGTTTGTTCCTTTTGACGCGACATTTCTTCTTATTAAGAAATAGATATGTGATCCGACAGAATGATTATAACTCATATCATATTAAGACTGCAGAAGTCACATTTTCTTTAATTGTTTATTCAATCTACGTTGTCTAAGCCAAGAGACACTTCCACCTTCTAATAATGGAGATCATTTGAAATACATTTTAATTATGATATAATGCAATATATAATCATTCTTTTGGATCATATATCAATTTCCTAATAAATTATATGTGTGTGTGTGTGTGTGTTTGTGTGTGACTGTGAGCGAGTGTTTGTGTAAAGAAGATCGGAGAATATACTTGCCTAAGGTTCTAAAATAATCAAAAGTGAGGACTGTATTTTTTAAACGTCACAAATTATTTCTAAAAATGCTAATTGTTAATTATTTACTTCTAATTAACGCATTTTTTTTCAAATTTGCTTATTTTAGTTCCAGCTCGATACATAGAAGGTGAGCAGAAGAATTATACTGTAAAGAGGTCGGAAAATACGACCTTGGAATGTTCAGCCAGCGGCGATGAACCGATATTTGTCACCTGGCGTTTCGGCTCTGATACAATTAACAGTCGGGTGAATCACAGGTGAGTCATGTTCTGAACTTTTATTTGATTAAAATTACGTTTTTTCGTTAATCACCAGCTGTTAGTCTAGACTTTTTAATCTTTGGGAAAGTGTTTTGGAAAAATCAATCCTTTATTTGAATTGTAATACTTTTTAATAAATATCAAGGTTTTGGGACGGTAATGCTCTATATCAAGAATTGTGAGTTTGATCCTCACCTGGTGTTCAATATTTGTGTCAGTGTGCCAAAGCTAAGCTAAGCTAAGCTTAGTAAATGATCGGACCAGTGCATTTAGCGCTCTGTCCTTTATATAAGTTGATTTTCTTACCCAAATAGACGACATTAGATTTGTTAATAAAATCGTCATACTACAGAGACTTTCATTGATAGTAATCTTTTTAATTACATCGACTCACGAAAATTGCTATGGAAAATGCAAAATACAAATTTTCAGGGAAAAATTCACTTCAAATTTGTTACAACTCAATGCACACCTGAACCGTAGAAGTAAATTATATCCAACTTTCCACACTTGATTTGATCCTGGATTGGATATTTTCCCCTAAAAAAGGGAGTCACCAATTCGTAAACATATTACTACATTTTTAGCGTTGGAAATGATGAAAGATTCGAAAAGCCAGGCCTGATTGATTCATATTCAAGAATCAATTATTTATAATGCATGTCTTTCCGCGGCTCAGTTGGCTAGTGTGTTCATTCAACATACGTTCAACGTTTTTGTCCCTTCTCATATTCCTTGTTCATTGTCTACCCGTCTCGTAACTTGTATCCTTTTCCCAAGATGTTTTGAAAATTCGTGTCTTTCTTTCTTTCATCTCCAACAGAATGTCGGTAGAAAATAACGGCACGAGATCTAGCCTGCACGTGACGAGAGCAAAACGAGAAGACAGCGGTATTTATGTTTGTAATGCCGAAAACAAGTACGGATTCGGGGAGACGACACGTCGTCTCATCGTAGTTGGTGAGTGAATATTTTAATCTATTGATACTCGTGAGTTATGGTCTCAATGAAAACGGAGAGTAATTTATGAATGATTGGCTATTTCTTCTTCGCTTTATACCATTTCGGCTCGCGAAAGCTGTTTTTTTTTTTTGTTGTATAGAACGCTCTATTTCGGATAGATATACGAGATTTATCCAAAATGAATCCCAACTTGCAAAACAGTGCACTGTTACACCTCTTGTATATGTATTTTCAAAGTGTTTGCGTATATAAGTATGGTGGAGGCGGTTTTACAATATGGAAAGTGAAAAAGAAACGAGAAAAACAAGCGTTCCAGCCAATGTATATATATATATATATATATATATATATATATATATATATATATATATATATATAGAACAGGCTTGATACATATCGTTGGTCCCGCCTGCTTTTTCAAGAGCACAATACAGAAAACTGTCGCAACAAATGTATAGTTGTTTAGATGTCTGAGTGAAGGAATCGAATACATAAATATAGATATTCTAACATTTTTCTTAGAATCTGTGTTCGTTGTTATTGGTTATCAGAAGTTTTTTCGTTTGTATGCGCTTTAATTCTATTGTTTGTTTACTTTTCAGAGCCCCCAGAACGACCAAACTCCTTAAAGATGGAGGGTCGGACGAGTAACTCAGTGAATATTTCATGGAAAGAACCATACAATGGCAACAGTCAGATTACCGCTTATGTCTTGCAATACAAAAATCTCTCAGGTAATATAATTTAATACATTATGGATTATCAAGACAAATTTTTAAAGCTGCTATGGACATAACCCTTTATTCACAAAAATTCCTATCATTATTCAGGCATGGAACTTATTTCTTTAGCTTTTTATGAATTTTCGCCCTCTTTGGACTGGATTATGAACCACTGAAAAGACTAGCAGTGTTGTGTGTCGCGAAAGTGATGGTCTGACTCAGACGGATCGTTATAGTACATCGTGTTAGGGGAAATAAGTCGGTCCATCAACGTTTATTGTATTGCATTTGCTACACAATATCTCCAGTATTTATTGATATTGATGACAGTATCTATTGGGTTACTAACCAACCTTGTACATATTAGCATTGATATGATTCAGAGGCCCATATTCATGGTGAAAAAAGAGTTTGGACACATCAGGCTACGGATGACTGATTGCCAAAGCCATGAGTTAAGTAAGCTCAAAAGATATCTCTAATATCAAGCAAAAGGTGGTACTCCTTATTTTTATATTGACCAAATATATAAATTTAGATGAGATAGATATATTTGAACAAAATGAAATAGAGATGATTGAGTAACAGGGAAATAGAGACAAACAAGCCCGGCTGTGTCAGGCTCAAACACCACACCTATTTCTATTTGAAGTGAAGATTGTTACTGCAACTTTTTGTTTTGTGTTTATGATAAATACATTCGCTAATATATGACACTTATCAGTTTGGCTTAGTTGATGAGAGTGCCATCTAATAATCACTTGGTTGTGATTTAAAAATCACAGTAAAGAACTGAAAATTTCATGTACTGCTTTGGTTTAACGTGACGGTATAGACAAACAGTGAAGAGTTTACTTCCCTAAATGAAGCTAGGTTTGTTGTTGTTGTTGTTGCTACGAGTGAGGGGGATTCCACTCTATTTAGACTGGAGTTTGATAACAAATTGCAATACATGCCTTTCTCTGTGTCTGAGAAAGTTAGTCATTTTCCACTGACGCCAGAGGTTCAAGGTAACACTATTTGATTTCAAATGCTGATTTTCAGGGAAAGCCAACCAACCGCAAGTCGAGGATTTAGCTCCATCGGCAACAGTACTTTAGTATCCGTTGTTAGACTTTTACCTTCCACAATATTCACTTCTCTATTGTGGGCGTCACGAAGTCTATACTTTCTGAACTTGTCTACGCCATCATATTATCTGTCTGCCAAAGTTTCTGGGGATCTATGTTGTAAGTCGTGATGTCCATTGGTGGTCTGACATTCTCACTACATAACCAGCCCATTGCCACTTGAGTTTTCAGATAGATTCCATGATATCTCACGCTCCTTTTTCCTCCATCTTTCCAATTGTTTCCAAATATTTTGGTGAAATATTTTACTGAGCTATACTTGTAACCGTCAACCCATTAACTTCGAATAACAGCAACTACCGTAATTGCTTTTCTATGGATAACTCAATAAAATTGCCCGTTTAATAATGATTGATGACAACTTGGTTCTATCTGTGAGTCTGGGCTTTCATCCTGAAATAGATAACTTATAATTGATGATATAAAAACTTTTGTTTTTTTTTTATACTACTTGTCACAATCTTTCGGTCGATTCATTTTACGGCCTCCTTCAAGTATAATATATGGCATCCGTGAGGACATTGAGTCTCTTTTATCGTTGTCTTTTTCCGTTGATACGAAGCAAAATAGACGTTTGCAATTGTCAACTTGCAATGGATTACGTTGCAATGGACAATGGCTTTTATCTTTCTATAAAGATCTATCTAAATATTACTCATCTGCTGTGATTAATGGGTCAACCTGTAAAACTACCCGCTTTCAAAGTAGAAGTAATTAGTCTTTATAGCTTATATTAAAAAAAAAACGTGAAAGCCGCTCAACTGGAGATTCAAATCTTATCTGATATCCGGG
The DNA here is from genome assembly GCA_963457665.1 of Thysanoteuthis rhombus. Classification (NCBI taxonomy): domain Eukaryota; kingdom Metazoa; phylum Mollusca; class Cephalopoda; order Oegopsida; family Thysanoteuthidae; genus Thysanoteuthis; species Thysanoteuthis major. Next base: position 33,844,841 of record OY735221.1, read on the forward strand.
AAAGTCGAGTGGTCTATCTTCTTGGCGAGAAGCCCTGATTCCCTGACCGACCCTGCGTGAATGCGAGTAAGGAGGTTGTTGACTTGGTTTGCGATCAGTTCTTAGAAGAGCATCCAAGCTGCTTGAGGGATCGACTTACCTGAATGTTGATCGAAGGTACGCAATTTAATTTGGCTTTATGAATAATTGATGATTGCTATGAAGTGCCCGATGTAAGAAGACGAGTGTTCTCACCCGTCCTGGAAGTTTGTTCTTGAATTACGGAAGGTCAATAAAGGCAAAAATAACATTGAATTTCTGTCAGAACGTTTTAGACGAGATATTCTTACGATTTAATGATTCTTTTGGACTACTGTAATTATCTTTGCTGGCTTTTGCACAACATTTTGGCCGATGAACCTCCGATCTACGATTTCTATAAGAAAACACCAACCAAAACTGTCACAAAAGCTGTTGATATAAGTTTCTTCAGTTTTCAAGCTGGTTCGGCTGGCTGATTGGCTATGTGTGTATGTATATGTATCACGCATACAGGTCTCAGCAATAGAGTTAGAGGGCTGAAAATTTCAACATTTACCCCTTACTATGCCTTTTTTTTACCCCTGCCAAAAAGGTTCTATCGGGTTCAGTTTGCAATAAAAGCTCATGCTAAATTGGTTTCTTAGTTTGTGTCCACATGCTCTTTGAAAGTTAGAACTTTTTAGAGGTAATTGGTTGAGAGAAGAAACTCATTTATTGATCACTTCGTTTTCCAAGTTTACAATTGATCACTCCTAACACAACATGCTGCCAAAAGATGTTTGTCTTGAATAATCGGACCTTTTAGTATTTTTATAGTTTTAGACTAGCATTTTCATCAATGTTCTGCTCTACATCCTTCAGTTTTTGTATAAGGTTCCTTTTCAATACTTTGATATGAAACGTTTTTATGGTATATATATATATGTGTGTGTGTGTGTGTGTGTGTGTGTGTGTGTGTGTGTGTGTCTTTTCTGCTAATCCAACTCATTTTTTGTATTGTTTCTTTGTCTAGATCTTTGGCAAAGAGTTCCGTCCAACCTGACCATTATGTCCACTGAAAACCTCACGGCGGACATTCCCGATTTGCATCCGTCCTACAAGTACCATGTGCGTGCATTGGCCGTCAATGCTATTGGAGTAAGCCAGCCAAGTGATGCCATCACAGTATTAACAGACGAGGAAGGTGAGAGATCTGGCCGGTCTTTTTCCAACTTATCATTTATATGGCTGTAATTTTCCTTATGCCCTTTTGTATACATTGTAGAGTGTTCGCGGTTGATTTTAGATTATATTTCTCTCAGGGCAAATCGAAAAGTAAATGATTTAGTTATCGTATTTTTAGTCAGCCTGTTATAACGGCATTTTCGTCGTAACGGCCCTCCCGTAATCACGTTAGTCTGCTGTACTACAAATAGAAATTCGGACAAGTTTCCCCTGCTTTGTAATCTTCATCACAATTTTTCGGCTGCTGTACTCTCCAGGCTCCTTCAAGTGTCTGTTGCAATCGGTAAACTACCATGAATGTCGACTAGAAACCTGCAGGAGAGTGTACTCTCATTTTTTGTATACTTGTCACATCCAGTAGTCTCCCCAAGCAATTTCAAGTATGAGAATAAGAACAGCGTTGACCCTTGAAGAGAATAAAGAGTTCTGGGGGAGGATGGTTTACGAAATGAGATAGGCACGTGGAGAGGTCAAAGAGTTAAGCAGCCGTAACTTTTGTAAAAAAAATTCAATACGAGGGAATTTGTCCAAGACAATCATTGTATAATAGTATCGACATCAAAAGTTTGGACAGAAAAAGGACCAGAGAATATATCAACGGAAAAGACAAAGTAAATGCCCTGGAAAAATCAATGCTTAGAGGCAGAACACCAAGTCTCGTCTCGGAATACCAGATAAAAGAACACATTCCTGAGGGTATTCTATCCTTATGAAAACTTCAAATGTGAAGTGGTATGATTAATAATACTAATATGATATTTTTTTGTTTCACTAATAAACATAACATATCAAATATACAATTTTCTCATTTTTGCACATGATTGGTGAAGAGAATGCAAATTTGGCTTATTGCCTCACAACCAGTATCCACCTGTGTGGTTTCTCATTAGAGAGTATCTTGTTATATACATATTTTTCAAACCAGTAAAATCAACATTGCAAAACTCACGGAGTAGCCAGCGAGGGTAGATGGCATTCACAGAGCAAACAATAAAATCTAATTGAGTTGACAGTAATTCATCAGTATGATTCCATTGTTTATTTATTCAGTTGTTTATCCTGTCAGATTCCAGCTATAACCTCAAAGTTATAATGGATTTGTCTATGTGAAATAGATTAAGATAGCCAAAAAATAACTAACAAATTATAGGGTTGTAATAAAATGAGCCGTTCTTATATTGCTATGAATGAAACGTTACAGAAACGTTAAAGACATTATGCTTAAAACAGATTAAGTTGAGACTTCAAAAAAATTAGACTAGGATACTTGAATTATTAAAAATGAATTACTTTATAGAATATCTTTAAACTTTTTAGTTCCGATCGATATATAAATAACAACGTAATTTTTATACGGATATAAGCTAGTATATAATTATAATTCCATCAAACTATTGCTGTAAAAAGAAGCAGCATTGTCACTAAAAAAAAAATTTGTAGAATGTTGGCCATGGTATCTGACATGCTTTCGGGGCTTTAACATAACCACAAACCAGACCATCCCAACAATACCTCAAAATATCCCCAGTTTGATCACAATGCTGTGAGGTATATAAATAATTGCATGCAAACGGAAGTCTTGAAAGGTTTTCCACGTCTTTCCAGGTCTTAAGGCGGCCGGGTCTATTCATGAATAACCCAAATGATTGTACCATGGGGTTGTAAGGTGAAGTGTGAAGAAACACACACACACACACACACACACACACACATACACACACATATATATGTGTGGATATATATTTTTCTGACAATGAAATGTAAAAAGTTGTCTTGAAAATTACAAAACATTATCTTAATATTTGTGCAAAACATCCATACGTATATGCTTATGTATAAATGCACTTGCTTTTGAAAGTTTTACGCATATTTTTCCTTATTTGATCTTTATTTTTCCTTTCTTTTCAGTCCCTTCTGGTCCACCGACAGATGTTAGAGTTCAGGCGAGTGGATTAACGTCATTAAAATTGACTTGGCGGGTAAGATTTCAATTTTTTCCACGCAATTACTATTTATATATATATGTGTGTGTGTGTTTCAAAAGATGTCAAGTGACTAACGATATCTATTTATTCTCTTTCTTTTCGGGCTTCTCTCCCTGTAGCCACCGTTGTACGAATATCAGAATGGCAAAATCATCGGTTATCATGTCGGTTTCAAGCAACACAATACTAGCGAGGCTTACCAGTACACAAAGATACTGACTGAGAACAACAGCGACCTGGAGCTCCAAGTGAAAAACTTGCTCAAGTTTACCCGTTACGATCTCAACGTACGAGCCTATAACAGAAAAGGCGTTGGGCCCATATCAGCGGATGTAACGGCTTTTACCCTGGAGGACGGTAAGGGAAAACTTACAGAAAATAACTTTTTTTAAAATATGCATTTTTTCATTGTAATGATTACTTGTTGTGCATTTTCATATAAGGTGACTCTCCCAGGGGATAGAGTGAATGCGAATCTCCCCGAATTTTCAGCACTTCCTTTGGTATTCTTGGCCACTCCAGCAATCCTTTAGTCTGGACAGTTGGGGCGTATCGACAGAAATTAGCCCCAAAGCAAGGACTGAAATTGCATTCAGTGCAAACATCTGATACAGATTTGTAATTTCAGTTCTATGTATGATAAAATCTATTTAAGAGAATTGAGATTGTGATTCATTCATTTTGTTTGTTTAGCTAGAGAATGATTATCATTGTTTATTGTACCATTTGTGGTATTAACATTGATGCATGACTTTAGTTAAAGGAAGGAAACCAAGTCCTACAGCAAAATCACTTTATTCCTGAACTTGGACGATTGGAACTGATATGAGGTACAATGTTTCAACATGACAATGCACCTTGTCACTTTCCTCTCTGGTGTGAACAGTTTTTGAATTACTATTTCCCGAACGCACGGACTGAAATGTGTAAAATTTGTATTGTTCGGATGTTTGGGGTTGATTCTGACGATTAAGTATTTCATGCAGAACCAGAGTGGATTTGAAATGGACATAAGCCGCCTTGGTATCAAGTGTCCGACTCCCGTTCTTAGTCAGCGACCGTTCGGGATCAAGGCCCGTAACCTCGAGGTGGTTACTTCCCTTTATTTACATTTGATACAGATGTAGACATAACAGAAAGGATGGACTGAGCTCCTGGCCACTGCGATCATAAGATTGAATCTCTTTTATGGGGAATACGTGAAGACCACGCTTTATTGATCTATAGATGACATACACACCAAGATGAGTAATACGATTCGGTGTATTACTGAAAATCAACAAGAAATCGTATTTGCGGAACTTCTGAATCGAATAACGATGTATATACATAATGACGGTGAAAAGGCTGACGATCAACTATTGCCAGAATAATCTATCTAAGAATGTAATAAATTTCATCATTTACACTTTTATGAAATCTAAATTTTATTTTGTACAAAATATATTGTATAATATATATATATATATATATCAAAATCAATATATATCTATAATCAATGTACAATAATCAGATACACATAGTTAAACCTTGTAATTTGCAAATTTTATAATTTTTTCCATTTAACGTTTGACAACGAGAGAATAGTCTCTCAAAATGTGTAACGGAAATGAATACGATTCATTTTTCCAAACTTTCTTTTCTTTCATTGTCTAAATTCATACATGTTCAAGTAAAACAAAACTCGTCCTGATGACACGAATTCAACATGAAACTAATTTTGCTTGCATTCTTTTCATTGATCTCCTTCCGATACTTATGTCTCCAAATCTAGAATATTTATTATGGAGCTGAAACATGGATCCTAACCAAGGGACAGACTCGCATATTGAGAAGCATACAACGCGTATATGAGAGAATCATGCTCATCCTATCATGGAGAGATAACAAGACAGCATAGTATATCAGGAAGAAAACGAGTCCGAGACATCTTAGAAACTATTAAAAAACTCAAATTGCAATGGGCAGGCCATGTTGCAAGAATGAAAGAGAACCGATGAACCTCACGGCTCACAACGAGGACCCCCAGAGATCACATGCGAAACCGAGGCCGGCAGAATACAAGATGGAGAGATGAAATAGACAATTCAGAAAATACTGGCTCCACGACGTCCATGATAGAGACATGTGGCGAATCCGGAGGAAGATCTATGTCAAACGACAGAAGTTAAAATGATGATGATGATGATGATGATGATGATGATGATGATGATGATGATGATGATGATGATGATGATGATGATTAAATCTAAATAATGATTCCGGTCGCATGGCAGTGGTTAGCGGGTCAGCTTTGGAGGCCATTTCTTGTGACTCCTTCTTAGCTAATTTTTCCACCATTATTCTCATGCGCCGGGCTTGCTCTGCTTCTGATTGAAATAGTTCCAGATTTCCCGCCAACACTAGTGTTACTGCCATAGTAGAAACTAGGATTTGCAAATGCTGATTTTCAAAGCAGTCGATCCGCTAAACGAGAAAGATTGGCACGACACATTCTCATCACCCCCTGTTTATTTCCATATAGCTCTGTTCCTGACTAAACCAGCTGATTTTTATTCTTTTTTTTCCTTTCTCTTGTAGTACCCAGTCTTCCGCCCCAGAATGTTCAGGCCCGTGCGATCAGTCCGACTAGCATCGAGGTCTCATGGGCGGAGTCGCCCTATTATACGGTGCAAGGCGTGCTCCAGGGCTATAAAGTTCTCTACAAGGAGGTGCGACCCGACGAAGGTCAGTCTGCTATAACAGCTTTCATTTAAAACTTCATCCTCTTACTTTTTTTCTTATGTCACTCTAAATGTAATCATAAGAGTGGATGAAAATGATGACATATTAGTTATCTAACCAACTAACTGTGATGCAACGAGTTACATGAACTGTTAATCTCTCCATATAAAAGCCATATATGCATACTAGTACGTTGAATTGTATAATTTTATGGTTTTTATATCCTGTCTTATTCCTGTTATAACTTCATAGATTAACATAGCTAATAGAACAATCAAAGGGTTGTAGTGAAATGAAATTGGCTGTTGTGACATAACAATGAAGAATGTCACAGAATCGCTAGACCTTTGAAACTAGAATGAAAGGGAAAAAAGTGCGTAAGTGATTATTAGAGGTGGTTAATGTTGAGTTGGGACTTGAAAAAAAACTTTAAATTGGATACTTGAATTATTAAAAATACCAAATAAAATCACTCAATACACCTTAATGCCGATCAATTCATAAATATTTCAGTCATTTTTGTGGGTGTAGGCTGGTTGAAAATAAAGCATACATTTTCAAGTTTTAATTAACAAAAATGCAAAACCTAAAAAAAAGACTAGTTAATTTGTATTTAAAAGCCGTCTCCAAAACTGTCAACATAAGTTACTTCAGTTTTTAAGTTGGTTAGGCTCTATGTATGTATTGCACATACAGGCTGCACCAATGAACTAGAGGGCTGAAAATCAAAACATCCCTTGTTTCGTCTACAAAAACGGTTTTTGTTTCAAAATTCTCTAAACTGGCTTTTGATGAAGGGTTTGATCCGCTATGTAATTGATGAAGGGTTTGATTTGCTATGTAATTTTATGTTATATTGGTTCCTTTGTTTGTATCCGGTCGCGCTCGCTCCTATTTTTGATTTTGACTATCATAATGATCATGTCCATACGATATTTTAATTGATCACGCGTAACACTGGATGCTGCCGAAAGACATTGTTTACGTGACGATTTCTTTTCAGTGACTAACCAGATCTATCGTCTGTTTGTTTTTTTAGCTAATTCAATAGAATAGCGATGCTGTATGAATACTTTGAAATTTCCAAAATATTTCTTTTTCTTCTAGATGAATCGGGTGCGAGTTACGAGAAGACATCCAACTTCCGTGTTGCTATCTATAATCTCAAAAAATACACGAACTACAGCATCGAGGTTCTTGCTTTCACGAGAATGGGTGAAGGTGTCCGCAGCGAACCAATCTATGTGCGAACGAATGAAGATGGTAGAGATGTTTTATCTATTATTTTACCTTTAGTTTTGTATCATTTATTTATCCTTTTTTAAATCTATTCTGCTCCTTCAACATTGACTGGAAATTATGGCTGTTATCTCTGTGAGGTTTGTTTTTAGTGTACACAAAGATCTGGCGTTTTACGGCTATGAGGCATGCTCGAAACCTCGAAAACTTGACGCTTACTTTCCGATCTTTGCTGTTTACTCACTGCCGTAGTCTGATGGTCCGAGTGAAATTGCAATAAAAAGCAACTAAAAGTTCAAGATGACAGAAAATAGAGGTCAAATATTAATAACTAGTTTATCTGTGTCGTCAAAAATGACGACATACATTATATATATGGATATGGAAATTGCATTTTGTATACGTAGATAATAGAGATTTGCAATCCATTGAGCTTGGAGGATACCGTCCTGTTGACCACAAACGGATTTTTTTTAGTTTTTGTTCTTATCACTTTTTATAGTTATATCATTCTTTGAATTCAATATTTATATTACGTCTTCAGGGAATGAAATTCCAGTTTGCTACGTTAGTTGCATCCCTTAACGTGTCAGGAGACGTTTGCACATTGGTAATTATCATATGTGAAGATGGTTGACAAGATTTAATTTATTAAACAAGAAGCAAATGGTTAATGAGGCTTTTGCTATGAAATTCAAACGCTTTTATTGCCAGATCAGGTGTCCCTGAATAAAAGATGAGAAACGCCTTCCCGTCAAGTTTCAAGTAAATCTGACTCAAAACATTTATTTTTAAATTCGATTTTGAAAAATGAACTTCAAATGCCATTATTGCTGGATCACGTTACTCTGAGTGAAAGCTTTTTCATTAGTAAAAAGCATCTCATACAGGGACACCTTTCTGTCAAATATCAAGTAAATCTGACTCATAACAGCTGAGAAACAAGATAATAACAGTACTACTAACTGACTGATCGACCAACCAAGCCTCCTATAGAGAAGCGAAGGCTTCTCTAAAAATAAATTAGAATAAGGTTTCAAACTTTACTTTAGAAAATACTACACCAGGAAATTATTGCCACTGAATACTCCCGATATTTTACCTACTTACCAATGATATTGATTACCTTTCCTTGTTTTTTTCCCCTCAGTGCCCAGTCAGATGCTTTCCATCAAAGCGATTGTGAAGGATCAAAATAGCATCCTACTTGTCTGGGAACCTCCACAACAACACAATGGAATTCTTACGAAATACATCATTCGTTATTCTAACAGCAGCGACGAACCACTGGTCAGTATAAGACTCTTCTTATTTCTGATTTTTCCAATATTGAGCCATCAACTGTAGGTGACAGAAATTTCCGTCATTTGGGTTCTATGGCTACCTCAATGAAAGTTAAGGGTATACAAACGATGCATCCTTCCGATAGTCACCTATGGTGCTAAACCATGGAACCTGAAAACCATGCAACGTACGCATGAGAGAATCGTGATTAACATCACATGGAATGATCACTAGATAACATGCTATATTAGAACATAAAAATAGGAGTGAGAAGTATAGAATCAATTAGAAAACTCAAATGGCAAGTTGCAAACATATCAGACAACCGCTGGACATCACGACTCACAACATGGATCCCCAAAGATCATATGCTAAACTATGATCTGTAGAAAATAAGATGGTATGACGAACTAGACAAGTTCAGAAAAAGTACAGGCTCTGTGACATCCATGATAGAGAGTTCTGGTGGATCTTGAGGAAGTTGTATGTCCAACGACGGACGCTAAAAGGAGGATGATGATGATGATGATGATGATGATGATGATGATGATGATGATGATGATGATGATGATGATGATGATGATGACTGAGGACTTTTATCTTGCAGTGGATAACTTGCAATGGTTTATCATCCATTGAACAAGGGCTTTTATCTTGCAATGGATAACTTTAAGTTGCCATTTTCTTTTTCTCCAGATAAAAATTGTAATATTTTGCTGACTTGTGAGCAAAAATACCTACAAATAAGTCTTGAATAGTCTTCTGCAATGCCCATATCGTCTGCGCTGGTTAACGAGCTAGATCATTACTGCTAGAGCGAGTTCAATGCACACTACATACTTCATACCCTTGGCCTTGTGCCTGACTAGACTACAGAGCTCAATTATTATTATTATTATTATTATTATTATTATTATTATTATTATTATTATTATTATTATTGTATGTGGTACTTTCATCAAGTCGAAAATGCGTTCATGGTATCGGATTTAAAGCTCTAAGTTTTTGACCCAATCTTGGAGGAAGAAATTTTTTATCTTAAATCAGATATTTTTTTTGTAAATATTGAATGTTAGTCTTGTGCTCATTAAACTGATGATAATCACTTGGATTAACTACGTAAAACTGAACCGGGTCTGCTTCATGTCTGAAACCGTTGCCTATGCCAAGGATTAGCGTTCAAGCTCAGTTAGAAGCTAATAATGGAATTATGATGTCCTAGACAAACGAGTCCACCAGATTTTTTTATTTAAATCAACTCTACGCCATCTTCCCAGTCCTATTTTTCTGTCTTGGCTCTATATTGGAAAAAATGACAAATGCTTAATCTTTGTATATGTCTGCCTAAATCTGAGCCTTTTTTTAAATTTAAGACGAAGAAGAGTCGCACAATAGAATTGAAGGTTATTCGAACAAGCTATTTGATCAGCCGATTAGACGAAGGTCAAGAGTATATGTTCACCATCAGTGCCCTGACATCTGTTGGGGAGAGCGAACCTACATCGCCAGTCAGAGCCACTCCCTCTACAAACGGTAAGTCGTTTTCCACAAAAAAAAATGAACAGATTTCAAAAATGCCATATTTTCTCTATGCTTGTAAAATATTTCATGTTGCTGACATTAAAAGTTAAAATTAATATTGTTTCTATTTTAACAGCATTTGAATTCATTTTGAAAGATTTAAAGATGTCCAATTCAAGGGACATAACTCAGATTATTGTTACCTCCCTTAGATTTGAGAGGCTCCACTAACTGAATAGGGTTACAATATAGTAAATGATTTTACAACAGAGATATCAGATAGGGATCGCCAGTTACCAGGAATTCATACAATTATTACTAACAAGATAAGGTTATCTCATGCATAATTAAATACTGTTCCTGGGGATTACTGGGTGTTATGCACTAAACTGAATAAATTTCAAATTAAAAGTTGATAGTGAACGAATTCTTATGGGGAAATAAATTAATTGTTGCCATTACACAGGCATTATATTTTCCAGGTTTCGCTATGCTTATTTATTTCCAGTTTCATACAAACTTTCCCGTTTATACTTTAATTTTTTTTTCTGTTCGATTTGAAAAACAAATGTGACAGATATCTAACCGATTACCAATGAAAATGATGTTTGAAATTATTTACATTTTTCAGTCCCTGCACGCATTCTGAATTTTTCTGGAAAAAGAATTTTTTATTGGAAAGAATCGACCATCCTCAAATGTGGTGCCATCGGAATGCCAACGCCGGTGTTCACCTGGAAAATAAGGTAATTCTTCCCCCCAACCAATCTAAGTTAGGATTTTTTTCATCACAGCGCGCAGTTTTGTCTTGAAGGATTTTTTCCTGTCTATTTTATGTGCTTTCAATCTGTCTGACCTTCAAAACACGTGGAAAAATAATATTTCAAAGGTTTTTAACCCTAATTTTACATCTGATTTCTTTATTTCCTCCAACCAAGTTGGGGTATCTTCGTGTCAACGATCTTTGAAAATGTCAGCTGTCGTATTTCCCATAGTGCTCCTTGATTTTGAAATGCTATTGTGAAAATATTATTCTTCTTATTTATTCAATATTGTAATTCATTTATTTATTAGTTTTCTCATATCTTCGAAAAATGATAGTGGAGTTTAGATAATTTTGCAATTGCATTGAACTTACAAAATATCAAAAGCGTTATGTTACTTTGCATTTTTGTGCTTAAGCAAAATGAACCCGGATTATCTACTCCATTTGAGAAAATAGATAAATAAGGGTGACTACTCAATGATTAGCATTATAGAGTTATCTTCAATGACAACTATTACTGTAAAAAAAAAAGACATATAGACATGTGTTATATAAGTAGACTTTTTGGGGGCTTCTTTTCGGATGGCATTCACGTTTGTTTTTAGAAAATTCAGACTTTTTCAGTGATCACTGCCCATCAAAAAGTTACAACACTAACTTACTCAAATCCCCATTTGATCCAATTCTAAAAGATCAGCTGCAACATGCCCTCGGCCTGTTTATTCATCTATTATTATTTTTTTACGAAAATTGACTGAATTTGACACCAGACCTGCACAAAAAATTCACAGCCAGAATATGGCTATTATATATATACAATGTAAATACAAAACTAATGATTTTACCGTGGGAATGTATTCAAAATAAGGAAGAAAAGCATTGTCAGTGGTCAGGAATTAAGGTAAATGTTACTGACTGCCAAAATAGAGCTATTATTGAAACCCAACAACCAAATTCGTCACTATAACTACCAACATATGTTTCTTCAGTATTCAAGCACGTCTGTTTGGATATGTATCGCTCGTACGGGTCACCCAATAGGAGCTAAATGGCAGAAGATTTAAGCATTTATTCCTCATTGCGTCTAGAAAAGAAGCTTCTTTTGTTTCTTGAAAATCACCCCCTGAATAAGTGGTTGGGGTCAATTTGCAATGTAAATTTTACAAGAATAGACCCTTTACTTAGTGCCCGATTGCATTCAAGCTTGTTTTTTTGAAAATTCGGACTGTTTGCCCAATAAAAGGCAATAGAAGCAAATGATTCATTGGTCATCAGTTTTTTTCTGATTTTTAATTGATCACGCTCAACATGGTATGATGTCAAAAACGTTGGTTAATAGACGGTATCTATTTAGCGACTAACCAGACCTGATTGGGTCCAAATTACCTCATTCCAACAAATGTCCCACCCAACCAATCAGCCAAGTGGGCTACAGATTCTTTTCTCTTCGTTCATTTATATGTCTCGCTCTGTATCCAGGCGTTCATGGCCACAATTTCGGTTACGACAACATTTAAGTTTCCCATACGTATGGCTTCTTAGTGTTTTTTTTTTTTGTTTTTTTTTTTCAAAAAAGTCCTTTTGGGGTCTCTAAGGTCATATCGGAGCAACAATGTCTAAATTGTGTGTTGGTATTTCTTAGGTAATTCTAGATAATCTTTTAGATATTTTTTTTCAAATACATGTACAGGCTACAGTGATTCATTTATGCGAGGTACAGATATATCAATCATGTCTCTATATATATTGCAACATCTAATACCATTAAACTGACTCAAACTCTTTTTTCTCTTCAATTAACTTCCAGAGATAAACCCTTGTTATCAAACAAGAGAGTTCGCATCTTGCAATCCGGCTCGCTAAAGTTTGAAAATGTGCAGACCTCAGACACGGCCAATTACACATGTCGAGCAGAGAATAAGTTCGGTATGGATGAAATCATCATATCTGTGAATGTCAAAGGTGAGTAATTATAATAGACATTGGATTTTCCCTTGCTTTTGGGGGTCGAGGGTCGATCAACTGTCCATCCTCCCACTTCTACAACAATTAGGAAAAACCTAGTGAGTTGAAATTTGATCAAAAATCAGTGAGACTTATATTTAGGTTCACTGGGTTGTACTCATTTCTTTTGTTTTCTTAGTAAACTGTGAAAACTCTTTCTTATTTAGAGATTTTGCTCTGGGAGAACCTACGGCAAATCTGCTATTCTAATTCCTGAGACCAAACAAATTGATAGCTGATTTCCAAAGCAGGGTCTACCGACTTATTCTTGACAGTGAATAAGTCATCGTTTTATTGGGGTTTTTTTTACTATTTTTACGTGTTTTTCTAAACTTGATTTCAAAATGAATTGATAAATGAATGAGTACTAGGTGCTACCAGAAATTTCTGGAAATTGGACACTGAAAGAAATTACTTGCCGTATCACCTACTTTTCATCGTCTCCTTTAAAGTGGTCCCAACAGCGATCCCAGCATTTTTGTTTGTTCGTTTGTGTGTGTGTGTGTGTGTGTGTGTGTTTTGAACCTTTAAGCATTGGTCAACATCCTCAAGATTCCAATCGCGCTGTTCAAATTGTCTGAATATTCTAGTAGCACCTTGAGATTGTGAAGAGTTCAATGAAATCAATTCAATCGAAAAAGAATTTTTTTTTTTTTTTTTGGTAGGGTCAAACTTTTTTTCAACATAAACATGAAAAAAAATTGAATTACCATTGATTTCAATGAATAGATGCGAAATGTTTTCTTCAACAAAAATCATCAAGAACGCGCGGAGTAAATGAATAAGTGATTAATCAATGCCTTTCCTTTTGATGTGTTGATAATGAGATCGAATGCGCTGAGCAAAATGTGTCAACACTTCGTGAAGATATACTGTTACCAAGAGTATTTTGGACGATTGAATTGATCACGGACGAAACCATTCTAAGTAACGTGTGTAACACAAGTAAACGGCTATCGTTGAATGAATATTCTTGGATTTCTTGAACGACCATTCTAAATAGTTTTTAGTGGCTACATTTAAGGAGAGTGGCCATTTTGAATCGCTAAGGGTGAGTACGTTCTATTTCCAGGTAACTGTATAGCTAAAAATGCTATGTACGCCCCAAAGACTTTATTTCAATCATTTGGATGTAATACTAATACGTCATTGCATAGAAGTAGATTGTGGTGACGAGTGGCTGGAAGACTTATCAACGGTATCTGGAACAAAGGTTTTATTTTCATTATCATGTTAATAATTGATCATTACATAGTAAATAAATAAAAATATATATATATATACTATATACTATATACTATATATATATAGAAATAGAAATGAAATATTTCTATATAAGAACGATATCTAGATCGAGAATGACAGAATTTAATGTTTAGATCGATTATAAGGTTATTTGTGAACCTTGATATGTTATCAATATATTTATACTTTGTAGGGCCTTTGAATGAGTTTTTGGAACGTATACTGATATGTCTCCATGTTAGGTTGAGCATGATTCTCTCCACTCACACGATATCACAAGACAGCATAGAATATCACAAAAGAACATGAGTCTCAAATATCGTAAGATCCATTTGAAAGCTCAAATCGCAATGGGTTGGTCATTTAGAAAGAATGTCAGACAACCACTGAACATCATGGATCCCCACAGATCATATGCAAAACTGATCGACAGAAAATAATATGGTGTGACGATCTAGATAGATTCAGAAAATACTGGCCTCGTGACGCCCATGATACAAAGGTCAAATGAATCTTGGAGAAGGTCTATGTCTAACTATTTAAAATGGAGAATGCGTCAATCCAAAGACTGTTCAAGTGATTCCATATTTAGACACGGGACGATCTCCAATGGGAATAAACCAAGTTTGTCTACCTATTAGCCGACATTTTTTCCCGATTGTAATTCTGTAAAATGAAGACCCACCTCGATCTTTATAGATTGTAGACCCAAAGAATGCTGTAGAATGAATCGGTTGGAACTTTAGAGTACCAACGTCAGAAATGCAAATGATACGCTCTATAGTATGCGCAACATTTGAAATGATAATGTCTATTTCGAACTATAGACAATAATCTTTTTCTCTTTTTTTTTCATTTCTTTTTTTCATGCTCTCAGTAAAGGAAAAACGGCCAAGTGAGTAATTTTGGTATTAGCAGTTGTCTCCCTTTTTAGCCTTCCTGGTTTGCTGTGCAACTATCTTATTCCTGTTTGTCTTTCTTCTTTCTCCCTGTCTTTTTATATCATACCGTATATAATCGTGTACAAGACGATCTTGCATAAAGGTCATGCCACCTATTTTCTGCAAAAATAATCTGTAACTTCGCTTTGATTCCGTGTAAAAGTCGTTCTAATTTTTCAAGAACAGTTTACAATTGCGTAGGAAGCTCTTCTAGGATGAATTTCTTTTCTTTTCAAATAACGGCTTGCCATCTCATTAGAAATCACGAACTACACAAGATTTAAAAGTTGAACCAATAAGAAAGATTTTCTAAGAATAATTTCAAATGTTGGTATGCAAACACTTTTGCCCGCTCTGTAATGAACCATGAATTCCTTGAAATATTGATTTGTTCTACTTTAAAGAACTGAGCACTTTAAAAAAGAAAAAAAATTACAAAATATACATGTATTCATATTTTTATACATTCTGTATTCTCTTTCTCTCTATCTATCTCTCTCTATATATATAAGAGAACAATAATGTCTCTATCTATCTCTCTCTATATATATAAGAGAACAATAATGAATATTCCACAAGTGTGTATACGTATGAATGTATTGAGCAAATCTTTGTTAAAAGAAAGTGCTCGATACCATCAGTAGAGTAGTGATATAAATGAATAGATAATTTCTTTAAAAAAGGTTGTATATTCTATTTCACAAGAGGATGATTTTCAGATGAACTTTTCAAATGAAATTATTTTTTCGTTGTGAAACAGAACATTATACAATCAGAACATTGAAAAATATCTATTCATTATACAGCTACGATCCAGTTATTTCAAGAATAACTCAGGACTGCATATTTTCGGTCAAAGGAAATTCTTGGACGAAAGTATTTTTTCCAAGAATAACGATCAGTGTTTGAGTCACGATACAGTATTATCTCATAGTTAAAAATCAAACTAATCAGTTAAGCCCCGTGGACGAATATTTTTCTATCAATGTTATATTAATTTTTATTCACGCATGCATTATAGATACTTAACATATCCATGGAATCGTAGACTCGCTAAGTTCAAGACCGAATAAAGATTTTTAAATATTGACTTTACACGAGTATATACGGGAGAGATGTGAATGTAAACTTTTTCTCGCCAAATTGATGCATGTATTCCACTGTGTTTTCTTCCTCATCTCTCTTTCGTGCTTACTATCCTACCTAAGCATTTACCCCTGCATCTGTTGATACGCCAAAATTTTCTTTAAACATATATATTTCAACATATGAATGTATTTATATGTCTGCCCATTTCGTTCTCATCAATCGTCCGTCTCGGTGGCAATAACACATTGTTTTGCTTTAAAGTAATCGTGTTGAAAGATTAACGTATGAGAATGGGTTTTATAAAATGTGATATATACAGATTTGCCAGATGGGGACATTGCTTTATGCCAACCTTTCAAATGGATACAGGCTGCTTGTTAGCCTTGAAATTTAACTTGGTCTTGCACAAAAAATTGAACTTTTGGCAACTAAATTCACTATACAAGCAACTAATATACGAATCCAATAACCACTCTACAGTATAGTAGGGTGGCTAAAGATCCAGCTTTAATGCGTCGGACGTCAATTAGTTCTCCTTTTGGGGGCTTGACTTATATAACATATAAACTACCTTGAAATGTCTGCTACTCAACAAGCTCACTGATCCCCAGGAATACCTTTGTGGACCCCAGGTTAGGAATCACTGGTCTAGTGTGTCTTCCTTTTTGAACATTTGGAAATAGTCACCTTTACGACAAAGGCTCTCAGAATATGGACACCTGAAGGACATTCCATGTAGATCGATAATTATCAGGGTAGCGTTATATGTATAATGAGTTTGCTCCTAACTAGGAGCCCATCTACAATTTTGATTTCACTACTCCGGGATTCAGTAATCCGGTAGCTTCGGGATTACATTTTGAATGAAGCGATCATGTAGCCATGGACCGAAAATGTTGCATCATTCTGCCGTTTTCATTCTGAACTTCACTAGTTCGGAAATTCCACTACTCAAGTATCTGTCTTGTTCAACACTTACCGGATTAGTAATGTTCGACTTGTGCTAAAACTCCATGTCTGACTACAATGAACTTACAATGTTTATACTTGAGGTGCCTCGCCGTGGACAACGGTTAACACTGCAGTAAGTTCAATTCTCAGTCAGCTAAGTTTAGTAAATAACTCACCAGGTATCCCGATATA